>PYXC01001037.1:357500-527500 GCA_015244755.2 Tenualosa ilisha
CTCTTGCATGACACTAAATTGTTCTAAATTGATGCAATCACATAGCCTAGAAATCTAGACGTACCCTAGTGGTAGTTTTGCTCAGCCAGTACATCTAGGGAGCCATAGGGCCTCAGTAGGTCTTCTTCCAAGGTTTGGTCAGGCCAGTCACACCGCTCTGTCCTTACAGAGAGTCGTGTAGACGTACCCCAGTGGCAGCTTGTCAGCTTATCAGTGTTCAGATCACTGGTTCCACTCCTTGGCTTGAGCCCGGTCCGTTGGTCAGGACTAGACTATACATTTTGATGCCTGGCTTGTCAGGCGAGCTATGTCGGGCTGTCAGAACTTAATGTAAATGTTCAGAGAAATACCCTACAGAAGTTTAGACAAGGATTAGAAAAAAAACACCTTTAGAGCAAGAACATTAACATGCATATATTGATTGATACTGATATGGGCTAGACAACAGATTTATGACAACATGATAATCCATATTTCTTTCAGAGCCAATAAACTGATGCCATAAGTTACATTCTGCATCTTTTGTATCATCACAGTATATGTCATCATTAACTAAACATGTGTAGGGGAAGATCATTAGTTAACTGGGTATTTCATTAGTTAACTGGGTATTTCATTAGTAGTTAACTGAGTATTTCATTAGTTAACTGAATATTTCATTAGTAGTTAACTGAGTATTTCATTAGTTAATTGAGTATTTCATTAGTTAACTGAGTTATTCAATTACAAGTTTAAAACTGCATTAACCTCCATCTTAAACAATCCCAGACTTTTGATGTTAGACTGCAGCACTATCATTGGCTTTGCTAAGTAATTAGCATGGAAAGGCAATCAAAAACACATTTGCTCTTTATCGCCTCTTTGGAAGCAGTCTGGATACAGAATGAAGATCAGGCTAAATTTTCACAGACATGAAAGATGATTGGATAAAATCTGTTTAAATTGGCAGAAAAGCATGTTGTGGACTGTCAAGAATGTATGTGTGTGTGTGTGTGTGTGTGTGTGTGTGTGTGTGTGTGTGTGTGTGTGTGTATATATATTTGTGTATGTGTGTGTGTGTGTGTGTGTGTGTGTATGTATGTGTGTATGTGTGTGTGTGTGTATATATATTTGTGTATGTGTGTGTGCGTGTGTGTGTGTGTGTGTGTTAAGTTGGCACTTATGTAGCATTGTGGCTGGCCAAGCCTGTTGTTCCCAGAGCTGCTGGCCGCTGGTACTGCTGCCACTCTACCTTTCAGCGGGCATCACAAAAGACTGTGTCAGGGGCAGAGACAGCAGCAGCAGCAGGGGCACTGTTGGCCAAGCAGCCCCGGGCAAGGCAAGAGCGGGAGCAGGAGCGGGGGCAGCGCGGGCAGTGCTGCCACATCGGCCGACAGGAAGCAGAAGAGCTCTTGGCAGGAGGCCGGAAGGGCCAGGTCACCCTGCTGATGTCGCAGCTGGTGCCACAGGCAGTCAGTCACCAGGAGGAGTGCTGGGCATGGAAGCGGGGAGTGGGCAGCATGGAGTGGGCAGGTCTCCGGTTGGGTTGGGGGGTGAGGGATGGAAGCGAGGAGCGGGAAGGTTTCTTGAGGGGTTCGGGGGGCAGCACTTTATCTCTGTCTTTCCTTGCCTTGCTTGTGTCTGGTGCTTTCTTCCCCACCTGTGCTCTGGTCAGCCATTGGTCCTTTCTTCCCCACCTGTGCTCTGGTCAGCCATTGGTCCTTTCTTCCCCACTTGTGCTCTGGTCAGCCATTGAGGTTTTCATTTGGTCTGTCTCTGGTTCAAACTTTCCTCTGTTGGTCTCATTGTTTCTGACTCTCTGGTTTCTTTCTTAGTTTAATTGTTTACATCTCACTCTTTTCTTCAGTCTGTATGTGTATGTGTGTGTGTGTGTGTGTCTGCTTGTCTGTGTGTGTGTGTGTGTGTGTGTACACATGCTGCACAAACATACTTCTTTCTAGATCAAGGCAGTTCTCAGCTTAAATCAAACATACCTACGAGCTACTGGTCTTTGCAAAGCCCCCACTGGACCCACAGCAATAGATGAATATTAAACAGCTGTATAATTAGCACAGTTCTTGCAGTCTATTACCCCATGCATGCAGTGCATTCTCTACAGATGAATAGGGACCTTCTGCCGTCTCTGTAGTCAGGCCAGCTGTGGGCCAGCTTTGGGCCAGGTCCAGGGAGGCAGTGGCAAGGAGTTTGCCGAGGGCTTGCATCATCCATAATGTCCACGATCTCCATGGACTCGCCCAGGGGCCGTTCCCAATACCAATTTAGAAGGAAATTGGATGTGCGGCGAATTGTGGAATTGTATCGGAAAAAAAGTGAATCTTATCTAAGGAAAAATGAGCTGAGGATATATGGACGAAGATACCTATATCCGTATTGATTGGTCTAACTAGGGCTTGTCGTCGGATATCCCGGCATTGTGCGTGGCAATGGAAGGGAATCAAGCAGCTCTTGTAGTGGCCTGCCAAGAAGTGATAAGTAGAGAGCTCACAGCAAAGGCACCAAGAGCCCTCAGGTGGAACCCTGGTATGAAGGTGCTGGTCTAAAGGGCTCTGGTGTGCGGCCTGGAAACTTTAGAGTTGACCTGGCTACTAATGTAGTGAGCAATGCCATTCAACAATTCGCCACTGTTTGAGATATATTGTTTACATGATTGAGATATTTCCTCAAGTACATCATGGTTTAAAAAAATATTACACATGTGCTGCTGATTCTTAGTTTGTGGAGACTCTCTGCCTCCAGGACAAGTGCAGACTTGGACCCAGATATGGTCCAGTTCCTGCAGCAGTGAGGCCTCAGCTTCCAGCACAATAATATGGAGGTCCTCGCTCTGTGCTCAGCTCCAGGGGTGGCACTGGCTTTGAAAGACAAGAGAGGCTTAGCCTCTTGGCCATAGATGTCAATGCGTTGAAAAGTGTTGGTCATAAACAGGCTACAGTAAAGAAGAAATCCAGTCTGAATCAGTCCATAGCCACCTTGTTTGAGGTCAACGAGGTCCGTGGTCAGCTCCATACACACAAATGCAAGAAAAGAAAAGATGTGTGTGTGTGTGTGTGTGTGTGTGTGTGTGTTTAGCATAAGCTTTTGTCATATCCAGGGGTGTCTGTGTAGTGTTGTTGCTGCTGTTTCCAAAGTCTCTGCAGAGACTTCGGTTGTTTTCTTTCTCATTTCTCTACATTCCTCTAAATGCTGCTTTAAAGAGACAAAAACCTGCTTTGAATGACTATCTCAAGCCTTTCATTAGAGTTTACACAACTCTTTGACATTCCTTCTAATGGCCCAGTGACTGCAGCAGGAGCTGGCTGTGGGAACAGAAAGACTGTGAGCTTGCTCCGTGCCAAGAGGTAGATAGTGATCATGGGTTGTCACTATCAAAGAATCACCCTAGCAAGAATTCTCTGGCCTGTCACTCTCCATAGACTGAGATGGCATGTCTCGGTCTAGTCGTCCAACTCACAAGCTCTCAGCCTGAGCTAGACGTCAGCTCTGTCAGGATCGAGGTCCACTCGGCAGTGACATGCTTTGCTGGTTAGCCAGGGACAGGAGAATTTCAGACATGTGGGAAGAGGTGAAGTCCAGATCTGAAAAAAAAAGCGTACACTTCAAGAAAGAAAGAGGCCATTGTTAGGGTTATTAGGGAAATTAGAGAGGAAAAAAAGAAAGAGAGAAGAATGAAAAGAAGGAAGGTAAGTCAGTGGATGTGTGAGCTTGGGGGCTTTGATTACCAAGGCAAAGAAAGCTTTGAAGTCCTGAAAGCGAGAAGTCATTTTCTGGTGATTTCAACCATTACCCTTTCCACTTAAATACAGCTTTAAGAAGTCCATACCTGGAATTACCACCTAATGCCTTTTTTTCCACAATCAATGCTCTCAGTTGTGGTATCTAATTAGGTGACTTCAATGGGGCTTGCACCATTAGTCTGTCAGAAGGGGCTTGAGTTTAAGCCCATAGCAAGCTGAAATAAAATAAAGGAAAAAACAGAATAATTGAGCAAGTTTGAAATGCTCTTGTGGGGTTGACGTTAATCTTTAAGTACATCTGATGCCTTACAATCAGCCCAAGTGGGAAGAACAAGAACCGTCATGACACTGGAACCATGGAAAACTGAGAAGGGAGTGGTTGGAGCCACAGGGCATGGAATTGGCACCGTAGTCCTGAACACATTTGATTTGTGAGATGTACGACCGCACTAATCTTGATCATGCGGAAAGTATTCGGACAGAACCCAGCTATTCAATCTTGTCTATCTCTGGCAAGGAGAATAAAGCTCTGTCCTTGTGAATTCTAAATCAGTGACCCCTTCTTACACTGTCACAGTAACGTTTAAACTCCAAACACCTGAGCACATCGCTTATATAAGTAGATTTCAGTCCCAGAAGTTACTGCCACCATTTGAATAGTACTCACACATCTGGCTACCGTCCATGTATTTAGTGTGTTTTGCTTAGCACTAAAAACCTGTGAAAAAACATCATCTGTGTTAGCTGTGATTTTCTCAGGTTTGGTATAAGCGTCCCCTTCCTGTGTTTGGAAAGGACATCTTCAGTTATGAAAAAAATACTGTAAAGTAAGGTGTTAGATCTGTTGAGAAACAGAAAGAGAAAGAACGAGAGAAACAGAAAGGAAGGACAAGAAGGTATGAGAGACAGCAGATGGGGAGTGAGAAGTGTGTGAGTGCATGAGAGAGAGAGAGAGAGAGAGAGAGAGAGAGAGAAGGAATATTTCCACCCTGGCAGCTCCATTTGGACAGCAGGTCATAAAGGGCCGGCCCAGACAGCGCTATATATTGCAGTATTCCCAGAGTGGACCTGATGCTGTGTCGGCAGCTTTCACGCTCATATTTCTCACCTGAGGCGTCGGGGGTCCGCTGTGGCGCCCGCCCGCAGTGTTGCCGTGGAGCAGGAGCCTGGCCAGGGGGTGAGCAGTGTCCCCAAATCGATTGTTTCCACTCCTTTGGAGGGTTAACAAGACTCCAACACTAGCGTCTCTCTGAACATCTGTGCAGTGAATCACACTCCCACCCCCCGACCTGCACACACACACACACATCTCTCATCACATCACATCATATCAGCACCTCCAGACAGGGATCCATCTGACACTCAATGTGCTTGAGCTCACACATACACACACACACACACACACACACAAACTTCATCTGTCAGCGCTTGGGATGGCAGGGTCAGCCTTACGTGAAAAGGGGAGTAGTAAGAACTGATGACTGCCAGCTAATTCCCTTGAAATATATGAACAGCATATACAGTATGAATTAGATATGCTGCCTACTGCATATTGAAATATATGAACAGCATATACAGTATGTATTAGATATGCTGCCTACTGCGTATTGAAATATATGAACAGCATATACAGTATGTATTAGATATGCTGCCTACTGCGTATTGAAATATATGAACAGCATATACAGTATGTATTAGATATGCTGCCTACTGCGTATTGAAATATATGAACAGCATATACAGTATGTATTAGATATGCTGCCTACTGCGTATTGCCAGCTGTTTGCTTGCACTGCTGTCCAAAAATGTCCTCTTTACAGCAGGTGAAACCCTCCATTTTTAATTTCCGTTTTTAATTATTTTTTATATGTCTGTCTCTCAATCTGTCTGCAGTAGAGAGAAAGTCTTTTTACTGCACACACATTTTTTTTTCATTTATGTTGCTTGCTCACACACTCACACACACAAACACTCACACACACATACACATGCGCATACACTCACACACACACACACACATACACATGCACATGCACACACACTCACACACACATACACATGCGCACACACTCACACACACAAACACTCACACACACATACGCATGCACAAACACTCACACACACAAACACACACACACATACATGCACACACACACTCACACACACACACACACACACACAATGAGAGAGAAAGCAAACAGCTTCCATGCCACTCCCTGATCTCTGCATGTGCTTCAGGCTGCTGCCTCTTGACTCATAGCCCTCTCCTCTTCCTCTCCTCCTCTCCCTCTCCTCCTCCTCCTCCTCTCTGTCACCGTCATTCAGCAGCAGTGGCAGTGCCGTGGCGTGGGCATGCATAATCCTGCTCTTTTTTTTCTGGAAGCTTCTAGCCCCTTCTTTCCTTCCCCAGATCCCCCAACCAACCCCTCCCCCCATCCTCTCCTTCGCTCCCCTCCCCCATCCTCTCCTTCGCTCCCCTCCCCCATCCTCTCCTTCGCTCCCCCCTCCCCATTCCTCTTGAAACACAGACGAGCTTTGTGTCGAGCGACTCTTTTAAAAATATCGAACCTAGTACCATTAGAAGGTCATTTCCATGGTAATGTGTGCGGGTGACCCCCGCCAACCTTTCGCAGTTTGACGTCGTAATCCCCGCCGATGCCGTCGTGACCTTTGAGCCTTTTTCGATTAATCATGGAGTATCTGTGCAGCACATCAAATAGAGAGGAGGCCGGCTGGAACTTCACAGAGAGGGGGGCACACACACACACACACACACACACACGTAACACATCCAAATGTTACACACTCATGTTGATACATAAATACATAAACAGACACAGACATACAAAATTCACATATGAAAATGTTAATATGAACACACTCCAGTGTATTTAAATATGCACATATACATATACTATGTATCACACACACACACACACACACACACACACACACTCACACAAACACACACACACGCTACTACACAATATTTCTGCCCGTATCATGTCGGCAGGCTAGTCTGAGAATGGCATCTGCATATCTCGCTGTCTGCCCTACAGGAAGCCCATGTGATGCGTGGCCATCCAACAGTGTCACATCACACACCCGGCCCCTGTGATGAATGTCTCCCACATATGCATGCATGTGTGTGTGTGTGTGTGTGCGTGCGTGCATGCATGTGTGTGTGCGTGTGTGTGTGTGTGTGTACGTGGATCTGGGAGCAGGAAGCAATATTGCCTCTCCGCATGGTACAACAGCCTGCATTTCTCTTGCCATTACCCTGACTGAGCCCCCGATAAATAAAGAAAGAAAGAAGGAAATAAAGGCTCTTTTTGAGACACAATACAGACCTCCTCCACAGCCTCCTGTCCCCAGCCCACCCCACAGTAAAGCAGTAGGACCACAAGGCTTCTTTCTGGTGCTCACCAGGGGATGATATATTACAGCTCATTTGGTGTGGAAGGGCTCAGAGTTGCCTGTATTACTGTCCCCGGCCCCCGGGCTGAAAGTAAGATCTCCTCGGCGGGCTTCTCTGCTCTCTCCTATGCCCATTTTTCTGGCCTGGGTTCTTTCGAGGAGCGCCGGGTGGGTTTTTTCCTTTTTTTCTTTCCCTTAACGGTTGAAAGTCGAGTCAGTCTGCTAGAATGAAAAGCCCCCCTCTGGGATCAGTGTGTGTGTGTGTGTGTGGGTGGGTGTGTGTGTATGGGTGTGTGTGTGTGGGGGGGGGGGGGGGGGGGTATGTGTGCATTTGTGTGTGTGTGTGTGTGTGTGTGTGTGTGTGTATGTGTGTGTGTGGGTGTGTGTTTGTGAGCAGAGTTTTAGTATTTGTGAGATGGGGATAGGGAAAAGTTGGCAGTGGTAGGAGTGAGTGTGTGTGTGTGTGTGTATGTGTGTGTGTATGTGTGTTTGGGGGGGGGGGGGGGTGAGGGCTAGTGCTTTGTGTAATCATGGGAGCATCCCTCAAAAGCAGACAGACACAGGGCCCGAGGCTGAAGGTAGAGAGTAGCTGGAGCGAGTGAGAGAGCAGCACGGGGAGAGAAAGAGAGAGAGATAGAGAGAGATGGGGGGAGAGGGTGGGGGGGTGGGGGTTGGAGAGTGAGTGAAATGAGAGTAGAGAGCAGTGAGAGTGTTTGAGAGTGAAAGAGATTGCCTACAAAACTTGATTAAAGGACACCAGCTGCGGCCCCAGCTTGCGGTCAACTCGGACACACACATGCATGCACACACACTCCGCCTAGTTTTTTTCCCATGTCCACCCCTGACCACACACACACTTCATCTAGGTTTTTTTCCGATGTTCACCCCTGTTCACACACACACTTTCTCCTTCTTTTTCTTTTTCCCTAGTCCACACACACATACACACACACACACACACACACTTTCACACTTTTGCTCTGTCCCCCCCCCCGTCATTGGCCCGCTCTGCAGGTGTAGTGGCCCTGTTTGACAATGAGAGCTGTATGGGGGGGTGGGCCTCACTGCATTCTCTCTCTCTCTCGTTCTCTCTCTTTTTCACACACACACACACACACACACACACACAAACTCTGTGATGTCTCCATAACCTTACTGTCCTATCTGTCATGTTTTACCAAGGATGGCATGAATGAACTTAAAGAGGGTTATATCAGTCAAGCTTGGTGAAACTGGAGGAAGTTAGAAGAAGGGAGATGGGGATGTATGTGGAGCTGCACTGAGAGTCAAAGGACTTGGGAAAGGCACGCACAGGTCGCACTCCTCCACAGTACCTACCACAGCAGTGTTGGCCAGTGCCTTGACTGTAAATCGTGGCCAAACACAATGGGTATAGCTGGCGATGGAGTAGACCACTGCTGTATACCTTTTGGTGTCTTTATTCAAACACAACTCCCTGTGGAGGAGAGTGCTTGTATTGGCCCTGTATGAGGTGTCTCCAGGCGTTTGTCCATGTACAGTACGTCATGCTATTGACCCACGGCCGGACAGACCGGATGGCGCATCGAAAGCTCCAGTGGGCGTGTTTTCATGGTTTTTTTTAATGCAGGCGAAGGGGGAGCAAATCACACCTGTGTCAGAGATGCCGGGGGGTGAGAAGAGGCTCTCGGCGGTGGCAGTTTCATCTGGCTCAAGTCGTGACAACAGTTAACACCCCGCTATTTGAGCCGTCATACCACAGATCAAGGGGTTGCACAGGGAACGGCGTTTTGATGGGTGAGCCTGAGGAGAATGAGATTGTGGCGTTTTGATGGGTGAGCCTCCCAGCAGGGGGGATTGTGGCGTTCTGGGTCACTTGTGACACTTGCAGTCTGAGCAACACTGAGAATTTTGGCCAGAACTAACTTTCAATTCCCTGAGAACACTACATATACTTAGTGTAGTATCAGTAAGAAAACTAGGCCACTGCAAAAATCAACATTAACCCCATTCTTTGAATGACAGGCAACATGCAAAGTCTAAAGGTAATTTACTAACTATGCTAAATCAGTGTGCTAATTTAACACCATGGGGAAGACATGAAGTGCAACCACTGATAAGTCAGCTGATTGCTCCAGTGCACCACACAGTAACTATAGTTTATGCACGAGAGCTTTTCTTGTTGACTGGCTTTGCATTTGAACTGCCATGTAAATGTGAACCCCATGTTTAGGGACTCTGCACATTTACATGAGGCAGATTTAGACATACATGCTAGCTTTCATCTGCAGATTAGCAGGTTGATGTGTAACTTGTGAATTTATGAAAATTATTTCTTAGTAAGTTTGAAGACCAAGTAGTGCTATTCACCCTTACACAATATGAACCAGAACCACAAATGTTAATCCTTAGTCTTGGTTTTTAGCAGTGAATATGAACCAGAACCACACATGTTAATCCTTAGTCTTGTTTTTTAGCAGTGAATATGAACCAGAACCACAAATGTTAATCCTTAGTCTTGGTTTTTAGCAGTGAATATGAACCAGAACCACAAATGTTAATCCTTAGTCTTGGTTTTTAGCAGTGAATATGAACCAGAACCACAAATGTTAATCCTTAGTCTTGGTTTTTAGCAGCACATGTGTCGTCGCTTGTTAAACTGTGAGTGCAGGAGGAAGAATAAGAGGGTTGGCGAAGCATGAGAGGGTTGGTGAAGGATGGCACATCCGCATAGCCTGCAATACGCCATTGTCACATTCAACACAAAAAGACAAAAGCGTCCAATGACAAAGAAGACGAGTGTCTTTGTCTTTCCCCCTCCCCCATCCCCCCCTTTTTTCTTCTCCTCCTTCAGCTGGGCTGGGCTGACTTGCAGCACGCAGATGCGCCCAACATAAATTCTCTGCTGTTTCACGCCATGCCAGACAGCTTCTGCCATCCATTGGCATTTTGTTGGCATTTCACGTGGCAAGTTTACAATGACACAAGCAAATTCTCCCCTCGCTGTCACAGCAAGGGGCCCATGTCAGCGCTGAGACCCATTCGCTTGTGAGCAGGAATAAATCCTGGTGACCTTGTCTATGTGACCTATGCCAACGAGCTGCAAAGTCAACAAATGCAGTAGAGTGCATCATGCAGGCTCATTTATTAGTGGGCCTTTTGCCCATTTGTTGTTGTTATTGCAGCTTCAAGAGTATATGGAAGCCATGAAGGCCATTCTGTGTGGAGGGGGTGTGAGAGGGTGGTTGAAATACATCTTCCCTTGTCATGCCCTGTTAGAAACACTCTTGTGGGAATCTGTCTGGCCTGTTTTTCTGGTCGCAGTAAGAAAGGAAACAGCAGTTTTGCACAGTCAGTCCATTAGTACAGTATCCTCACCACAACTGCCACCAAGATGGGGTACAATGTGACAGTTTCACTCTGTGTTTTTGCACCTCATACAAAATGAATCCTGAGGAGTAAATCTCCACACATAACCGTCACGAGACACATGTGAAATAAAAATGCTAATGCTCTCGTACCTGCATACATATCAGATCAGCGAGAAGCCTCTGTAGGATTCCTCTGATTGTGCTTACACACACTCGCATGCTTTAGAAATCTGTGTGAATGACACAACATTGCTGCGAGCCATACACCACATCAACTTCAGCACCATGGATAGCGACCGCTAATGCCACACTATTGGGAGCTGGCCTGATTAGCTCCTTCTGTTGGGTTCAGCTTGATGCCAGTAATCTGGAAAAGGGAAGGCGGGGTAAGATAGGGAAGTTAGTGGGGTGGTGTTATGCGTGTGTGTGTGTGTGTGTGTGTGTGTGTGTGTGTGTGTGTAGAGGTTTGAATAAAATGGGGGGGAGGATTCCAATTATTTGTGAGTCTCTGCCTCGGTGCTTATTTGAATAAGCAAAGGGTTCAAAACCTGGCCTGTGAATGAGCCAATATTCCCTCCCTGGTTAGCCACGACGAAGATGACTTTATTTATGAACAGAGATGGGACAGGTCTGAGAGTGAACGCCGTGCTGATTCTCCACTGGCAGGGCGGCGTTAATCTGTGACAGTGGGCATTAATATGTAAATAGATTAAGAAAGGGAATCGTGCAAAATGACGGGGATCATGCTGTGTGGGAGCAAGCTGGAGGCTGCTGCTAAATCCCTCACAGAGTGCCGGCACTTGTCCCAGAGATTAGGAGTGTAGGGTTTCATACCTTGCAAGACAGTCACTGAATCACAACGCATGGCTGAATTCATGTTTAAACAGAGTGGGCCTTTAAATTCCTCAAAACTTTACAGTGGATCAACTTTGCAAGCAGCAGGATTAACACGCATTAGTAGATTTAAAAAGAATGATAAGACAACTGTACAGTGTGCAGGTGTGCCTCCGACATCTTCAAAGTGTGATTTGTATTTCAAGTTCACAGGATGTTTACACATTTCTACATTTCATACATTTGAGTCGCAGAATGCAGGAGGCGGGGAACGATGGGACATATTGTGTGCGTGTGTGTGTGTGTGTATGTGTTTGTCCGTGTGTCCGAGGAGAACTTGAAATTTGAAAGAGACTTGGAGAACTAGAATGTTGACCTTAGTGGCACCAATGTCAGTCTGATTTAGGTCAGGTATAGTTCTCTGTGCTGTGCTGTTCTCAGTCTAACCCACAGCAGAGCCAGCAAGAAACTGCCCTGTTCAGTCGCCATCTGGAAAGATAACTTAAATGTTGGACTCTGTCCACTGGGTCTCATTATCATTATAGTATAAGCAATTTACACTCTAATATCAATAAACATGTGTCAAATATACATCTTAGACAGATAGATGGATAGACAGACAGACAGACAGACAGACAAACAGACAGATAGATAGATAGATAGACGGATAGATGGATAGATAGATTGATTGATTGATAGATAGACAGATAGATAAATAGATAGATAGATAAATAGACAGATAGATGGATAGATAGATAGACAAATAGATAGATGGAAACTTAGGAAATTAAGGAAATATGTCCTTAGATGTGTCCTTGGATGTGTCCTTAGATGTGTGCTTGGATGTGTCCTTAGATGTGTGCTTGGATGTGTCCTTAGATGTGTGCTTGCATGAAAACCAAATATTCTCCCCATGCTGAAGTGTGGGAATGAACCCTTAACTGCACACTCATCTCTCATCTTTAACTGCTGCTTCTAGGAGCCATATGTTTCCCACCTCATTCACACTGTATGCTGTTATAGACTCATTAGGCTATAATTTAATCAACGACTGAGGTGGTGCACGACAATGCAACATCAGTACCACATTTGGGTTATAGTGCCCACAGGGACCCGGATTCAAATCTGACCCAAATCTGACCCAAGGTCATTTCCCAATCCCACCCAATCCTGCCAAATCCCACCCAATCCCATATCTTACTCTCTTCCTGAGACTCTAAAGTGTCTAACTGTGGTTAATTTTGTGCCCCGGGTCTTTAAAATGGTAAAACATACAGATGTTTCTCATTCATTTTTGTGTCTTTTAGCTCACCACCTTTACATTAGCAGTAAAACATACAGATGTTTCTTATTCAGTTTTGTGTCGTGCAGTAATGCTGAACAGTTCTCATATAAGCATCTTATATCATTGCTTAATTGCAATGGAACTATAGTCACTAAGAAAACAATCTTTTGGACCACTTTGAATAGATTTGAATTGCTAATGATGTTATTTGTATAATCTAGCAGGAGTTGTCATTTGTTAATGCACTGAAGGGTTTTACTTTAGTGACTTTGTTTTCTGCAAATGCATTTCTAAAGCACAGCAGCATGGTGAGGTGACATGATTCCCACTGTCTGATGCAGGGAAGACATTGTCTCGCAAGATTCCCTCCGTATGGCTACATGACAGGCGTGTAGCAGCATGTGTGGAGTCTGACTGCCATGTTCAGCGTAGGAGGAATTCTGTCATCAGAACCTCCTCTATTAGTCTTCTGTGTGAGCTGAAGTGCTGAAGTGCTGAAGTTCTGAAGTGCTGAAGTGCAGGAGTGAGAATGTGCTTTTGCCAACCCGCACTGATGAGTTGGACACATTTGGGTCTCAGTTAGAAGGGAATCTCTGACTTACACATCCTGTCATTTGTACTTAATTTATACATAATTGGTGCATCATTTGTTATCCTAACATATTTTTTTTTACTGTGTTGAATCCTGAATTGGAATAAGTCAGTGAAGGGCTCACATCGCTATGGTTACAGTATATATAGGGTGATAAGTGTAAATCGGTAACTGGTTGTAATGCATAAAAGCTAATTTTGTTGTAATGTGTGAAGGTGATTTTATGAGAGGGCAAACTCCCCCTGGTGCCTTTTGGAAAGCAGATTGAGGGACAAAATGTCTGTTAGGGACGTAATCAGCTGTTTTATGCACCGTAAACGAACTAAACCCCATTAAACAAATAGGATGGACAGTGCCAAGGCTGCAGTCAGTAAAAAGAGAGAGAGAGAGAGAGAGAGAGAGAGAGAGAGAGAGAGAAAATAAAAATGTTGTTTTTTTTTTTAAGACTTAACTTTCCCTTAACCTGAGCTCCGTTGGCTTTCAGAGGATCAGAAGTCATGAGAACATCCCAGCTGACCTCCATTTGTGCCCACTATTTGCACAGCACCTGTTTGGAGATCAGTCTTGCTGGTTCCTTTTCAGATGGTTTGCTATTATCAGGACGTGTCCTAGTAGAAGACTGGCACAAACCACTGATTAGCTACACTCAGCCGTAGGTGGCAGAGAACATAGAGGATGGCCTGGAGACAGAGCACACACACACACACACACACACATGCACACACACACACACACACCAAACTAACCTTAAAGCCTCTCGCCTCTCTTTCTCTCTTGCATATTGTTGCGCTGTCAGCACGTATTTCTGCAAAGAAAGAAAGAGTGGCTTGATTGAAAGGGAACCCTAGCCAGTGGGGAATGAGGTTGACAGGGCACTGGTCAGCAGCAGCCATGGGACTCATGGCCTTTTAAAAGAGAAGGAGAGAGAGAGAAAGAGAGAAAGGGAAAAGAAAGAGAAAGAGAGAAAAGTCCAAAGGACATTAAAAAATGGAGGATGGAGATGACAATGAGGCAAACCTTGTAGGCATCTGTTACATGTGTGTGTGTGTGTGTGTGTGGTGGAGTTGTTGAAAACAAAAGGGTAGTTGTATCTGTTTGCCAAGAAGCTGTTTTGTATTCAGCAGAGGTTGCAAACAGCAGGATGCTCCCCTCATAGTCCGTTTAAAATGCTACTATTGTTGAATACTGCTACACGTGACTTCCTTTAGTCTCAAAACACAGGGTGCTACAAGCAATTACCCCCTACCACCAGTGTCTGTGTGTCTGGGTCTTTGTGTTTGTGCCTACGTGTGTGTGTGTGTGTGTGTGTGTGTGTTTGTTTGTGTGCGTGTGTGTCTTTGTGTGTTTGTGCCCACGCACGTATGTGTGTGTGTGTGTGCGCACGTGTGTTTGTGAGTGTGTGTGTGTGTGTTTGTGTGGATGTGTGTGTGTGTGTGTGTGTGTTTGTGAGTGTGTGTGTGTGTGTTTGTGTGGATGTGTGTGTGTGTGTGTGTGTTTGTGTGTGTGTGTGTGTGTGTGTGTGTGTGTGTGTTTGTGTGGATGTGTGTGTGTGTTTGTGTGTGTGTGTTTGTGTGTGTGTGTTTGTGTGGATGTGTGTGTGTGTGTGTGTGTGTTAATGTGTGTATTGTTGGAAGAAAAAGGTGGTATCAAGCCCTTGTCGTTTCAAAGGGATTTTGAAAGCTACCTTTGATTACAGGCACGAGGACCTCAGTTTGTCTCGTTTGCTTTTTCTATTTCCTCGACCAGCTTGTTAATGGGATGGAAACTCCAGGCTCCAGTATGAGGCCGGCCTGTGTTTACTCACGCGTGTCCTTTGAAATGAGGTGTTTCATACATGACTGATGAGAAGCCCAGCGCCTTTTTTTTACGAAATCAGCAAGTCTGCTTTTAAGTGAATCTTCTCTTTCACACATGGGGTGACAGACGTGTGCCTCTTGGACTGGTCTCAGAGGTGCCACGGCAAATTACAACACAAATACACTGAGGAGTCCCCTTGGTTGAAGTTTGATGTCCAAACTATATAGCCTCTTTCCAATAGTGTTTACTTGGAGAGAACAGTCCATTACAAAGCAGACCTTTTTTCTTTCCGACCTCGTCTTCTTCAAATCAGCTTCAGAAATCATCTGACAATTATGAACAATTTGAGAAATGTGATGTGTGATCATGGAGTGGATCCAGAGACAAAAGCGATTAGTTATAATTATCCTCCCGTCACAAGATGCAGAAGTCTATTATGCATCGCAAGGCTGCCGAGTCCCCTGGGTGCAGTCCTGTACCACCCAATCCCTCTGAGGATCTGCTTCATAATGAGGAGGCCGTAAATCGTGTCTGTGTGTGTGTGTGTGTGTGTGTGTGTGTGTGTGTGTGAGAGAGTGTGTGTGTTGAGGGAATATAGATTTATGGCAACTTTGTTTAGTTAATGTGGTAAAACTGCTTCTGTGGGTCAGTCCACTCATGATATTTGCCACTTTTCCAGTCAATTTATGATGATTATAAAAAACAGCAGGAAACAGAGCCTCCGTTAGGATTGTTGCCCAAGTACAAAAAACATCCTTTCCTGTTTTTTTTGTTTTGCTTTCATTTGTACAGTCCTTTATGTGTAACTTGCTATTTTGGCACCAGTTGGTTCAATGTGTTAGTGTATTCAGTGCGAAGGCCTTTGTTTTTTTCATGAATAACTGTAAAATTATGAAGAATTTATTCATATCCTTTTGCTTATGTCCATGTAGTTCTCACCCTCAAAATAAGGGGATAAATGCAATATCTCACCAAAGCCTTGTATTTTTCATTTCAACCCATTCTGTGAAAAGACATCTATATTTCATACCTACTCTTTCTAAATAAGCATGTCTTCAAGGCGAGGTGGTGTGGAGACTCTGATTAAATACCAATAAGATGAACATACAATAACTCCATAAGCAATCAAAATGTTCATTTCTTATGCGAAACTCCAAAAATACTGCAGGCCATCACTTCTCTAAATTTCTGAAAGTGTTCTATCACATGATTCTAAAAACACTGGAAACATTCTGTCTTTAAAAGACCAACAAACACTTCATTAAAAGTGTTCCAAATAAATCATTTTGCTGGTTTATGTCACATAACATGTCTGTGAGGCCATATCCAAAAACACACATTTGTCAAAAATGTTATGCGATCAAAGCCTTGAGCATGTTTCTGTGTCTCTCTGTCATTTATTATGCATGAGGGTTCAGACTCCACACAGAACAGAGGATAGCGTCCGCCCAGCAACAACTCTTATCTGACTTATTTAAAGCATCGTGGAGAAGTAGCAGAAATACTTTGTGCCAAAATAAATATCTTACTTTTTCATTATTGGAAAGAGTTTTCTTGTTGTCATATTTTCTCATGTGTGATGTAAAAGGATCATATATTATGTACCGTAGTTGCAATGTTTTAAGAAGCTTTTAAACATGTAGGATTAGTTCAAACATGCCATTTCACACATCACTTTTGTTTGGAAATGCAAATTGTTTCCAGAGATGTAAGAGCTGGTGATATCTCCCTAGTCTTTCATCAGATGAATCAGATGAGGTGTTATCTCTCCAAAGAGGAGGATGCAGGAGAAGGAGGTGGGAGAGGAGGAGGAGGAGGAGGGTTGGAGTAAAAAGAGGAAGTAGGAGAAAAAGAAGAGGAAGAAGGTGAAGTAGAACTAGAAGTAAAAGATGAAGAAGAAGAAGAAGAGGGGGAGAGGAAGAAGAAGAGGGGAAGAGGAAGTAGAAGTAGAAAATGAAGAGGAAGAAGAGGATGAACAAGAAGTAGAAGATGAAGAAGAAGAAGAAGAAGAAGAAGAATTTTTCATTGCACTTTACAGTTTGATTTGTTTTTTGCTGAGCGCTCTGCACCTGCACTCCAGCTGGTCTTGTGTCATCTAGCACAGACAGTGCAGCACTGCATCAAAGCCCCTGATTCTTCCAGAAGAACCTTTGATCCTACTGGCCGTTGGTCACACCTCAAGACACCTCATCCCACTGCATGTACAGGTGTGGAGACATCCAGTCCTAAAACTAACAATCTCCCTAATGCACCAACACACCGCAAGTGGACAGGCTCAAGTCCCAAGCACCAAGTGAGTCTTACTGTAAGTAACAGAAGGCTCCTTGACATACACAGTGGAGGTGAAGTCTGTTTTTCCCTCTTCCACTCTTTAGTGCTTTGTTCTTTTGTTATCCAAGAGGACGTATCGCCTGTGAGTGTCTCATGCTGTGTAGTATCACACATTCATAATGAATTCTTTTTTGGTCGTGATGCCAAGATAATGAAGAGGCGATTATTTCGTTTTATTTATTTATTTATGGGGTGCTGTCTCAGGTCAGCTGGTATTGTCAGTATGGCTGAATTTTGCTGGGAGACGACTGCCTTTGATCCTGTTCATTCTTCAAAAGTGGCTGATCTCCCTGTGCTCATTCTTCCCTTGGTTGATTTTAATTTGGCCTCTCCGCAAACCGTTTGGGCCAATTTTGTGTGATGAGTCGCCAATGCAATTTGATTTTCAACTTTGTCCCTCTCCTGATTCTTACACAATGCTTCTGGCAAAGAAAGAAAAGTCTAAAAAGGCAAAAAAGAGTTTATTGGGGCTTAAAGGTAGTCTTTGATGGAACAATTGACAGTAAGTGTAGACAGCTTTCTAAGGACTGTTCTTTGAAGCTTTTGTCGTCTTTACTAGATTGCATTGTCATGTTGGGAAGTCACTTCAGATTAAGGGTGGCTTATAGAACAGTGGTGAGAAAAGTTCACATTGTCAACTCAGTCAGAAGGAGCAGGTTCATGTTCCTTCTTTCCAAACCCTTAACTGTCCTCTAAGCTCTTTATCAAAATGTCAGGCCCAAGAGAGAGCCAACTATGCCCCCTTTACCTTCTGAATGAGAAAACACCAGCTTGCTTTTCACTCTATTTCATCTTTTGAATGCTAATTCAGCTCAATTAATTGCATTGTTTGACATTCAGTAATTACAATTCCTATTGTAATATTTGTTTGGTCGCTGATGCCTGTTGTATTGTGCCTTCCCGGGCAAATTATTTGTCTTAACCTCTGTCAGTGATGAGTGTTGACATTTGTCAGGTGCGTGAAGGAAGGTCTTTCTAACAGGCCGTAGAAATGGATTTAAAAGATTTGCACTGAAACTGCGGAAGCACAGCTCAAATATTAACTTTGTGCCGGCATAATGCCACCCTAAATGGAGCAAATCTTATTACCTTTTCCCTCCTCGCCATGCTGATGCTGAGGCAACAGGTGCCCACCAGCCCATTGACGGCAGCGTGGCATTTACAATATGCCAGGATAAAAACCCCAGCCATGCCACACTGCACCAAGTCACAGCTCAATGCTCCTCTCTCCACTCATTCCCTGCTTTTCCCAGGGGATGCAGGGTTTGGAGGAGGATCCTGAATTTATACCAGGGCTCTCTCCCTTTCTCTCTGTGTGTGTGTGTGTGGTGTGTGTGTTACAACATGGTAGAACTTGGAGGAGGATCCTGATTTTAAAGCAGCACTCTGCATGTGTGTGTGTGTGTGTGTGTGTGTGTGTGTGTGTGTGTGTGTGTCTGTGTGTGTGTGTGTGCTACAACATGGCAGGATAAAAACTCACCCACCTCCACACCTGTCACAGCTGACTCCATTCCGTCTCAGTGTTATCCGTATCGGCTTTTCCTTCCTGAGTGGCCCCACGTTTTGGAGAGGGCCGGATGTCCTACTTTTTGGCTCCTACGCCCCATTCTTAGTGTCCACTGCACCCTCCCTCCTCTTAGTTCCTTCCTCCTGTCATGCTCTTTAGCGCCCAGCGTGGCCGGCTCCTGAGCAAAGGTGAGGAAGCGGGCAGATTTGGAATGTCAGGGGCAGAGTGACAAAGGTCAAATGGAGTGAGTTACTCCCCCCTGCCTTGTTTGCGCTGACTGCTAAACAGTTGTTTCCCTGCACGTGGCCCCTCTGGCTGTCAACAGCCCAGCATGGGGGGACTGGGAGCAGAGAAGGGGGATTTCCACCAGCTCCACATGAGATGACACTCTCACATAGCTGTGTGTGTGTGTGTGTGCGTCTGTTTGTTTGTGTGTGTGTATGTCTTTGGATGTGTGACACATCACCCTCATGGAAGCTGGCCATCCTCTTAGCCATGTGTAAGCCTGTGATTAAACTGGACCTGGACCCTGATCTATGCCTCCATATCTGACCCATTTATTACACACACACACACACACACACACACATAACACGGGCCTCCCCAGGGGAGGGGCCCTGCCCAGGCAGCCACACATGTGAGGGGAAAAAACACTCCTGCAGCTGGGTGGTCTGGGGAGATTTGACAAATAAGCACATTTAGGAATGTCTGTGGACCAGTCTGATTGCTAGGGAATCATAGGAAGATAATGCCTGTGCCCGCGCAGAAGTGCCAGCTTCATCAGTCTGCAAGTGGAATTGCTTCGCAGGTGAGGCTGCCTCTCGGCTTTTGCCCGCAAATGAGATTTTCCACGCTTACCAGGTGGGAATGCTGAACCATCTATCTGGATTTATGCTTGCTTCTGTGACACATAGCACCAGTGAGGAGGACAGGCCCATTCCGGTTGGAAATGTAAGAAGGCATGTCTGTGTGAATGCAGTGAACGCATGATCTGGCGCAGCCCTCTGCCCGACACGCTCTAGTTTTAAATAGGTGTACAGGGGCAGCTTTGTTTTTGATTATATTCATGTCAGGCCTGCATACTTCACACACGTGTGTGTAGTTCTTCAAAACTTAAAAACATGTTCATGACCACTTCATGCAAATTGCACTACAGTCATCAGAGATCTCCATGCTTACAGTCATCAGAGATCTCCATGCTTACAGTCATCAGAGATCTCCATGCTTACAGTCATCAGAGATCTCCATGCTTACAAAGGGGCCCATAATGCTCTTTATGACAACCTAAACACACAAACATCATAAGGTTCTGCGAGGCTGTCATTACCGTGGAATAACACCCAACAGACTGATGCATTATCCTGCTTATTACACAGCTCCCTGTTGAAGATATGAAAAACACGTCACCTAAGCATTGATTATTATTTTTTTTTCAAAGTCATTTTCATGGTTCAGACAGATAATATCGCAAAAAGACTAGCCTGTTAGCTGACAGACCAGCTTATTGGGTATGGCAATGTTCTGTTTGACTTTCCATGACGGCAACGGTCTGTTATCAAAAATATCAGACTTTGCAACGTTGAAATGAATGGAGCACTCTACAGCATTATAGAAATAGTTACCATAATAAACCATAATATACAATTATGCATAGTTACAAGTATATTTTGCTTCATGTACTCAGCTCTCTTGAAAGTGAAATTCAAACAAGGAACGTGCTGCCTCCCTTCCCCATAAATCTCCTTCAACCATCATTCCACCCGTGTGCTTACTGAATGGATGACACTCACAAGTCAGTCACTAATGATAATACCAGAGCAAATCTTTACACGCAGCACAAGGAATGGTTTGTACTGACAGCGATCTGAGAGTTAAACTCACACTAGAGAAGTTTACCTAGAGTGTGACAGAGGTCGTCTGTGAAATCTCATAAGCAGCTCTGGAGAGCTACGGCCAGTAATTTGACCCAAGCAGAATTGTCATGATGGCAACTTCTCAATTATGCACCATCACAGCGCACTGAGATAACATTGCTGGTGCTAAACAGATAGTATTGGTGCTGGGATAAAGGCTTTTGTGTGCGCTAATATGGAGGCATGTTTGCTAACTAGATACATGTGGAGAAAACATGACTGATTTTTTTTATCCAGATGACTGGAAATAGGAGGTAAACAACACAGGAACGCAAAGGCTCTGGATTAATACATTCAATGGCATAGAAAATGTATTACAAGGATGAAGTCATTTTTGCATCAAGCATGGACACTGAGGAATTTGCCTTCACGCAACCCTGCTGTTGTAGTCAAACATCACATGACATGAATATTCATTTTTCCCCACAACCATTTCCTCCTTACGTTCATCTAGTGTAATAAACACATGAGCCTTTCAAAGAACGCCAGCCCTACTGACCAACACACACACACACACACACACACACACACACACACACACACACACACACACACACACACACACATACACACACACATATACATACACATACACACACACACATAAACACACACACACACACACACACACACACATAAACACACACACACACACAGAATAATAACCATGTGAGTCTCTCATAGAACACCAGCCCTACTGACCAACACACACACACACACACACACATAAACACACACACACACACACACACACACACACACACACACACACACACACACACACAGAATAACCATGTGAGTCTCTCACAGAACACCAGCCCTACTGACCAACACACACACACATAAACACACACACACACACACAGAGAATAATAACCATGTGAGTCTCTCACAGAACACCAGCCCTACTGACCAACACACACACACACACACACACATAAACACACACACACACACACACAGAATAATAACCATGTGAGTCTCTCACAGAACACCAGCCCTACTGACCAACACACAAATACACACACACACACACACACACACACAGATTAGTAAGCATGTGAGCCTTTCACAGAACACCAGCCCTACTGACGGACTGACGGACTGTTGCACATGCCCCATGCAGCCTTGGACTGAGGGCATCCACAGAGACACATCTCCCCTGACCAACACTCAAATACACACACATATACACACACACACACACACACACACACACATATCCTCTCCTTGAGTGTTGTTTGGCGGGGCAAATCCACTATCAGAATTCCAGTTGTGTAAATGTCAAACAGAATGCTAGAGTGAGATGGGTAATGTAATCCGTCTCGCGGGGAGTCATGCGATCCATATTAAAGATTTTGATAAGATAAAGCAGGGAGTCAGGCCTCTGAGAGAGGAGAGAGAGATGGAGGGGCGGAGGTAGAGAGGTCTGTGGAAGAAGAGGCTTTGTGTGCGGAGTCCCTCTGTGTCAAGTTCAAGGGCTCCTGAAGGGGGTCCTGCTGGGAAGGATGACATGCTGCAGATCCACGTGTGCTTGTGTGTGTGTGTGTGTGTGTGTGTACATGTGTGTGTGTTTTTGTGTGTGAATGTGCCCACGTGAGGCACTTGCGTGTGTGTAGGTGCGTTTGTGAGTCAGCATGCATTTGTGTATGTGTGTGTGTGTTTGTGTGTGTGTATTCTCAGTGTGACGTCCCCACAGCAGGTCATCTTAAAGCGCTCCACATATCTGGCACTGGGCTGTCTGCACCTGATCTTGCTTTTGTCTCGTGGCCTCCATGCAGCAGGCAAGAGGCCTGTGATGCCTGCGCTGTTTCCCTGCCATGGGAGTTGATTTGCCATAAAACCGCATTAGTCTGGAATGAAATGGAATACAGTATTAGACATGAGACTAGACTCTCATCTGGCTCTTCCTATTGGAGACATGAGAGTAGACTCTCATCTGGCTCCTCCTATTGGAATGCAGTTTCCAGACAACTGATGATAGGTGAAGAGAAGCTAGTGAAACTGTGAGTGGAGAAACAGAATGTCTGCCGCAGAGGATCATAACTCAATATGAAGTTCTGATAAGTGATCTGAAAGCACTCCAAGTGAAAGCCGCAAGATCTCCGCTACCATCCCATCCAGACGCTGCACTGCCAGACAGATGAATGAAATTGGGACGAGTCTCCAGAAAACTTCAAATGCCATTCAGATGCCATACTTTACATTCCCCATACATGTTTCTAAGCATGGATGTGCACACATTTTTTGTAGGTTCCTCTCCCATAGCCAGTGCTAATCCAAGGGCAGCTACTGATTGTGTGCAGTGCTTAATTCTTGACAAGTCCTCCCAGGCATCATCATTTCCCCAAGTTACATCATTGTTTGTTTCAAGTGAGGGGATTTAAAACATTTTAGCTGCACCGAAAGACAGAAAAAAAACATACAGAGTAAACGAGTGTACCACTGGAGAACTCAAAATAACAACAATAAAAAAATGTGCACCATGTTTCAGCTCCAAGGCCCAATGCACAATATATATTTCATTAGGGCTGAGGAGAAGCTTCCGGGCCACAACACAGAGGAATGTTTTTCCAAGATGACAGCTGATCTAATTGACCTTTGGAGTTGCGAGAGGCGTCTGATCAGTCTGTCGGCTGAAGCAAGGGGATGCTGACGCAGCGAAGGCTGACTTGAGGCCTGTCAAGAGAGTGGCCCATCCCACCCCGCCCCGTATTGGCTCTGAAGACCAAGGGCAGACAGGCCAAGCTGGATGGCCAGCTAACCCCCCCAAGGGGGTCCTCAAGAGGCCGACTCTGCCCACTCCTCTCGGGTGAAGCTGCCTGCAGGCACGGGTGCTTGCTGTGCCATTTTTGCTTGAACCCCTCGCTGTGCTGTGCTGGGCTGTGCTGCAGTGGCAAGTGTGTTTTTATTTGGAATGTTCCTAACTAGGGATGTACTGAATCCAGGGTTTTGGATTCAGATGAGTCTTGGACTTTTTGACGGAGTTTAGTTACTATTTTCACTGTTTTCAGTCTCCATCCAAACAGGAGTTCTAAGATTACTTTTTCACACGCATGAGCTAAAATAGTCCATCAAATAACAGAAAGTTTAGATTTAATATTAACAGCCGAGACTTAATCATGCAAGAAAGCCAGGTGGAGGGATAAAGAGTTGTCTGCCTATGCTCCTCAGAAGAGGGCAGGCAAATGAGAGGGAGAGAACTGGCAGCTTTGAGCCTGATCGTGTCCAGATAAATGTTCTAGGATTCGGTGTTTGGTTTCGGATTCAGACGAATCCTAGACAGTGGATTCGATATTCATCCGAACCCCAAAAATCAGGATTTGGTACATCCCTATTTCTAACCCACCCCCCAACACATATACACACACACTGCCATGGTAGCGGATTATAGGAATATTACTCAGGATTCCGCTGGTCAGAGCTGGTGATGTCACATTTGTTTGCGGTGATGTCACAATCGGCTTTGACGGTCTGTCTTTTAGAATGCTTCACACTTTCCTCTGTCCTTTTCACTTGGACTCTCCATGTGCTCTGATGGAGTTAGTGTGGTTCCGTGTTGTTTCTGTATTCCTATGCCTTGCACACATACATATGCACATGGCCCAAGGAAACACCCATTAAGGGGATATTTCGGCTTATTTCAGCCCACTGTCCTGTTGTTCAAGGTCACCGAGTGGTATGGAGAAAATGTGGTACAACACAGCTTGAATTTGCCAGCGGGCTTTCATTTTTTCTAGTTTACCCGAAGTGAATGAGTTTTTTCTAATGAGAGGTGTTGTATAATGAGTACAGCTTTACCAATGTAGCCTGAAGCTGTTTAAAGCAAATGAGAAAGGAAAGGTATTTCACAGAACCCTTGTACTTATTTACAAAGTTTCCTTAATTATTTCTTGTTAAATTCCACCCATTGCCTTTGTTAGCTGCTAGCAGCGCCACAGTAATGCTGAATGCTGTTATGGGCTGTAATGTGCTAATGAGTAAAGCCAGTATAGATACCCTTAAACATATCCAGTGGTGGATTGTAATGCGTATGCTTGCAAGCGGCTGAACTGAGATGAACTTTAGATTGTGGGATTCCTCAGACGCCGCTGCCCGCAGCCTGGGCGTAGTTAAGTGCATAATGTGAAAGTGGCTTTGACAGGGAATCTCTATCACTTTTGGGATATCAATCAGTTTATGTCATGGAGGCAGAGAAGCGAAAGGACTTCCAGATGGCTGAGCGAACAGGAGACGCAATTAGGCACTCCAGCAGAAAAGCTCCCTAATTGATTATCTGACAGGCCTGCTTCATAGCAACAATAAAACAAAGAAGATGGATAGATAGTGGTCCAGAATTGAAGTAATGTGTCAATTGAAGATGATGACAATGCAGCCACCACATTATGTGCACGTATCTGCCTGTGGTTCTCCGCACACGCTGTGCCCCACCCCTCCTCCCCTGGCGAGCAACTAATGATGCCAAGAAGACGTTGATGATGAGAGGCATTGGTGGAAACATCTATCACAACTGCAGTGCGTTCTTTGCCCAAGCTTCTCTCTCCTGGGCATTGATTGTAATGATGTTTGAAATAACATATTGTGCCGGGGTTTTTGTGCAGCGAGATGAATGTAGTCTTGCTTTGTGATGTTTTAATTGTTCTCAAATCAGGGAGAATGGGGGATGGGAGGGGTTATATTACCACAATGCGCCATCAATATCGCATGACAGATGGTGTTGGGTAAGGCACAATAAATGAATATGATTTTTTTAATGGCATTTACATAAATGATCCTCTGTGAAATTCCTCATCAGCAGCCAAACATGCTGATGTGTTTGAAGATGGCTGCCGTCGTCTTGGCAAGAACAAAGTCCTAATCATCATTTTGTTGAATTAGAAGCACAGACAGGTTGGTCAGCTCCCAGAGCGCTTAATTAGACTCCAATTTAGGATCTGTGTCAATTCATTTTATTGTCCCATGAGGATGCGGCAGCCCAAAGCTTTGCTAAAGGATTTTTTAAAACAATGCAAGTTTTCAAAACACAAGGCTTATCATTCCAGATCTGCCTCTCTGCCATTACTTGTGATGAATGAACAACATTCCTGGATAAGTGCATGTAATCTTATCTTAGGTTCTAGTGGCAAGCATCAGTGTCTTAAGACTTTTAAAAATGCAGTTAGCTACTCAGTTAAGGCCATACTGCCTTTGGCTCAGCAGGCTGACACCCTACTCCTGGGGGCCATATTGGAGTAGACAAAGTGACCTGGTTTCAGGCCCAGAAACCAGCAGGATCCCAATGCTTATACCTCCATTTTATAAGACTGGACATGTTCCCAGGGAGGGCTCAGCACCCTACTAAAACACTCATTTTTCTTGCATTCAGTCTTTGTCGTCCTATAGTTACCACAGTGCTTCATGTTAGTGTTACTGATGGGAGTGAATTAAGATTTCTTTCTGATATGATGTCAGGAGTTACTGTGCCTTACCACATCATCAAATGGAAAGTGATCCATTGTCACAACTCCTGAGACTTTAACTGATACCGGCTCTACATGATTTAATGAGTAAAAACCATATGAACATGTTTTCTTTTGAACTAAGTTAACAACTGCATTTAAAACCTTTGTTTGCAAAAAAGATGTGCTTGAGAGTAGCCTGAAAATTGTGGATTTGAATCCCATCTGCCACTGTTGTGCCCTGGAGAAAACGCACTGAGGCCTAAAGGGCCGTTCACACCAGGAAGGAAAACTATAAAGATACCTGTAACATAATGAGATTTCTGTCCACATTGACTAAGTCTCTTCTCATGTCAATGGACGTAATGTCTGAAATTCCATGGTTTCTCATTAGCTGTCAGCTATTTTATCGTTCTCAAAAGCACTCTGAATGTGATCCCAATGATATTGTTGCATGTGTTGTTGTTGTTATAGTTTGAGTTGTGGATGTTACGTGGAGCGATATTTGTTCATTGTTATAGTCTTGGAGTGAACTGCCCTTATGTTGCTCTGGGCTGGAGACTGGCAACTTACAAAATGCAAGTTGCATTGTCTTTGAATGAAAGTGTCTGCTAAATGCAGAAATGTAAGGTTTGTTTAATGCACCGATTTAATGTGTCTGTTTACTGGATACTGGAGATGGATGAGGGGACTCCTGACCCACTTTCACTTTTAAAGGAGGCATGAGAAGTGGCTCTGGGTTAACCTAGTCTAAATGAATTGATAATTTCTGAACAAAACAAATGGATTAGGCCATGTGAATTAAGAACTTGAGATTCTGATTGTTGAATTAATGCATGTAAACATGCTGAAAGTACTACATTTAAAAAGCCCATACAAATTTGAAAAGAGCTCAGTATTGTAATATGGTATAGTAATAGTTGTTGATTAGTTCAGGCTGATCAGACATATTGTTGTATTGTTCAGTGGTTTCGTTGCTGGCCTGAGCAGCAGATCTGAAATGGGAACAATATGGCCTTACTTTAGGTAGATTTATGGCCTGAGGATGCAGTCCCATTTCAGTCTGTCAAGTGCCTCCTTTGACAAGGCACAGAGACGCCTATATAGGATCCCTATGCTGATAAATCTACTTGGCCTATATTTATGAGGTGAGAAGCTGTGCTGGGAGAGGTAATCAAATATAGAATATCTCTGCTTACCACTAAGTGTTCATCACTAGTGACATATGTAGGTAAGTTACTCGTGACCCAAATGTAAAGAATGGGCTATGAGTATTAATGATAATTAAGTTTAGCCTGGTTTACAGTGAGCATCTCAGTGTGTTGTTATATAAACACAGGTTAAAGTAACAAAAATTAAATTAGGAGCTAATTAGAAAATAAAAGTCATAAAGGTCATACAATCAAGCATCAAATCTAAATGTGTTAATGGTTATTAAATGTAATCTAATTTGAATTTGAATTCCATTTCATTTGAAGTTAGAATTTGAATTTAAAATTAATTGAATATGAACCTGAATTTATTTGAGCTTATAAATGACATTTACATTTCCTTGTTGTTTTCATTTTGAACGAGCCTCATGCAATTTCATGAGCCACCATTTAATTCAAGTGTGATTCATTTACTTTTAGAAAGCCTTTAGCTTGCACTTTTACCTGTCAATCATATGCCCCGCCCACCAATACTAATCTGTCTTCAAATGAAACTGAATTCAAATTACATTACATTTAATAACCATTGATAGATTAATATTTGATACCTGGTTATATGACCTATGCAAAATTGTATTTTCTAATTAACTTTTAATTCCATTTTGGTTACTCTGACCTCTCATATACACATGCAGAAACAGTGAAACAGTGAAATAGCATAGGCAAAAGAGTGAGTGATGTTGAAGCAGAATTGATACAATTATGATGCAATCCTGTTCCAGCAACACCAGAGGAAGACAGCAGACAAAGATCTTTGAATATTGACTGCTCTGCTTCACCCCGTCTCTGCTGCAGAAGTCCACACTCTGAAAAGTTCTAATTCTCTGGATGATTTTGGAACTCTCAGCGGCTAGACTCGTTCATGTTTAGTCTCAAGTTTATCAAGTGCGCAGTGCAACTCTTGATGTCCTTCATATGAACCATTCCATCACAACTTGTTTTGTTCTGGTCCACTCCAGGAAAGAAAAGCAGCTGTGGTGTTGTGCTGCAGAGGCAGCATTTACATGAGGTGAAACTAATTACTGGGCCACCGTCTGTGGGGATGTAATCCATACTTTGTTTCCTATGCACAGAATACAAGCAATTTAACAACGTGGGAGGTTTGCATCAGTGAAGAGTTCTCAGTGCTTGAAGCTGTGAGCAATTATTTTATGATGCTATGATATTATTCATATTCATATTAACTAATATATTCTTTCTTTCTTTCTTTCTGTCTTTATTTCTTTCTTTCGGCTACCATCCTGCCTGCTCCCCATCTTCTGCTAATGCCCTTGACATTTCTGACTGAAAGGTGAGTCTCTCTTTGGTTCTCTCTTCTGTCACATTCTCAGGCTCCATTTCTGCCTAATAGGACCCTGCAGTGGGCAGCTTCTGCCCAGTCACACATTTTCACAGCTTTCTTTTGTGGTCTAGAGACCCTCGGCGGGGATCCGTTTGGGTTTGGGATGTCACTAATGGTTGTTGCGCAGAAGTATTCTGAAGTCGACTGGATTAGTGGGGAGGGGTGTGAGGGGTGATTTCTCTTTGAGAAAAATTTGTGAGAAGGGTGATGAGATTTCAGATAAGCGCAGGGAGTTACTGTGTCGTCCTCTGCCTGTGCCTTCAGTGCAGTCAAATAAAAGCACATAGTGCAACCCTGTGCTTAGTTTTCAAAGAATGTGTTTGGTGTTGGAGTCTCTGATGAAACCATTCCATTATGGCATACTTGCCCGATCCTGGTTAAGTCTTTTTGGGGGTGAGGGGTGATTGAGATGAAAGCTCTTTCTTATGTGATCATCCTGAGCAATGTGCAGTGATGGCTGTCAACTAAAACAGTTTGGCAGAGTGTAGATAGTGCAACTGGGAGCGTAAGGACATGCAATCCTCAATGGCACAGAAGGCTAATGTGAAATTATACACCATAAACTACACAGATTCATGCAGTTCTAATTAAGAGTGAAGACAGGTCAAAGAATTAAAAAAATTTTTTTCAGTGCGCTTTCAGTGAAAGACTACATTACTCCAGATTACATTACTACACCAGTGCTAATTACATCACTTGTATCCTTGTCTTATAGCTTGGCCCAACAGCCAAGTCTTCATTGGTGTTGGAGTGCAAGTTACTTTTAGGACTTACAGAATGTACAGATGGTTCCTGATTAAATTAGTAGCCTTATAATAATAAGTAGCCTTCTGGTATTCTTTGTATATTCAAATTTGACCACAATGCACTTCTTCTCAAATGAAAGGAATCTTTCAATGACTTGTGACTGGACTGTGCAAACTGTATCACTCACAAATGCTCCTTTTTTATTCATTTTGTGCTGTCAATGCGCATGTGTGCTTTGCCAGTCATATTTCAAGTTCTTTCTTCAGAGGACAATGCAATCCCACATGAGCCATAGTTCAAAGCCCAATGCTTATGTAACTCAATTTTACATATACCCTGTTCTCTCTCTCTGTCTCTCCCTCATGCTCACACACCCTTTCTTCATTCTCTCTGCACACACAAAGTACCTAAAGAATGATTGTTAGCCTTGAGGCAATCACTTTCTTTACAGTCAGAAATATTCTAAGGCTGTAGTTCAGTGCCTTCCTCTGGGCATCGTCTATTGTATTTAAATGAAACATCCACTAGTGGGGATTACCATTTCAATTCATTCAGAGACAGTGGGAACCAGCCTGCATTATTTGCCTGGTTAAGGGCTACCCGTTCCGAGCATCCTAAGTGATGGCCAAACGCAACCTTTCTTGACTGGGCGGGGAACAAGGCAAGATGGAACACTGACATTGCTAAATCCCAGTCCCTCTGCCTAATCCTATGGGAGAGAGTCCTATCCCCAATTAACTTCACCATGCTTTATATATGGCTACATTAGGCCTGCAAGCCTACCACGAGTTACCAGCATATATATGAGACGGGTGTTAAAAATAAACTCAGGCAATAGCAATACAATAGCTCAGCTATACAATGAGACAAATCAATTTCAAATTACGCCTGATCGCACACAGATACTCAGAGTATGGTATAGCCACAGTTAAACCAACAAACTAAGCTGCTGTGTTTGTTGATCCAGTCTATACGGAGCCTAAATTCCTCTATGCTCATCAGAGGAGAGAAATCTTCTAATATCCCAATAAATGCTCAGATATCCCGGCATCTGAGGTCAGATAAGGATGGTATGGAAGGCCTTCTGTTGTATCACCCATCTTTTTGCATCCTGGTCGGGAGGCTTGTCACAGTTTAAAGCCCCAACAATCAAAGGGATGCTGGTATCAGGGTCAGTCGTGCAGCTCCACTGTTTTGATTGAGGAGCTGTCAGGTTGTCAAATAACTGGGAACACCAGATTCGCTTGAGCTCAGGGACCCGTGCAATGTTTAAAAGCATATAAAGTTTCAAAGACGGGCACTGACACGCACTGATGCACATGGTTTATTTTTGGGTGTCAAAGAAGAGCCAGGGGAACCACAGGAGGTCTGGCTTCCACAGTTTAAGTGAGCAAAAGGGGGTGTGCAACATGATGAGGAACAAAACCTAAATATGAGACATAAAGGAGATATTATTTTCCCTGCGAAAGACAGAACTCTCACATGGTCGGGAATGAACATATTAGTGCATAAAGAATGGCGCAAGATTTGAGTTTGTCATAATGAGACACATTTGCAGGTGCAACTATGGAGGTTCCTGTTGGGTTCACATGAAATTGACAGCAATTAGCTGACATTAACAGCTGGTGCAGTGTGTGATTAGCTAGAATACAGGTGGCCAGCCGTCTCTCTTTCACCCTTCTTTTCAACTTTTTCTTTTTTTTTTCATTCCACACTTTTTCTTCACTTCCAGAGGGTGTCGTGTCAAACTGAAGTGCAGGTGAACATTTGGAATCATGAATTTGCTCCTTCCTTGAGTATGCCCTGCTTGGAAGAAGCAAGACCAGAATGACAATCATGATAACATGCTGATTTACATTTAATCAGACCCCAGCTGTTAAAACACTAAGCATGTTAACAAACTATGAACAAAATCTCTCTAGACGGCTTTCAAAGAAAACCTAATAAACAACAGCTATCATATAATGTTGATTCTGAGGAATTACAATAATTCCGGCTAAAATGGCAAATGGCAGTCATGTAGAAATACATTGGGTGGGTGAATACCCCATCTGAAGAGGTGTCTTGAAATGGCTACTTTTTCTATTAACGGAGTAATTGTATTGCTAAGGAACACTGCAGTGTGACTGTAATGATCTCGGCAGAGCAGAGCTGCACAGAGGGGACGTGGCGCACACTGAGGGATTAGTCCGTCAGCACTGATACAGAGGGAATGGTGGGATATCTCTGGGATTGTCAGTCAGAAAGGAGATATATGATTCGCTGGCATTATGTATTATTTCCTCTGATTAGCATTTAAATGTGTTTTGTAAACAGCACAGCTAAGAGTCGTCTTCACGTTTGCATCCATTTCCCTTCTTGTCCTCTAGAATGTCCTTGGTCTTGAAAGTGAAGGGTGTATGCCCTCGCAGTGTCAGTTGGCTTGGCCTGTGACAGTCTTAATTTACAAGTATGGAGCGTTGGAGGTGACGAGATGTCAACAGACAGCGGCATGTGATGGTTAGCAGTTTAGCAAATTACCAGCATCTCTGTGGGTTGCTTGATATCAAATGAGCTTGCCCAGAGAGCTCCCGGATTCAATTATAGAGCGAGATTTTTGGAGGCCAGTCGCGGCCCTGGGAGGAAAAATGTGAATGAAATTATAAATGCAAAACACTGCTTTCAAGTGTCATGTGTGTCTGGACCGGATTGGACAAAACAGCGTATTAGTGTGAGATTTGTTTCAAAATTGAATAGTTTTTAAGATAGAGCTGCGTTTATTTGAACCGCAGCCAGATCTCTGCATGTAGTGCCTGTTTACAAGTATTTCTGTTATAAAGTGCCTTTGGTTTGCCTGAGTCTGGCTGCACTCTAATTGGCTCATATTTGTTGTCAGGTTGGGAAGCATATTTTAGCAGAGTAGCAAAGAAGCTTTTTATGAAAAAAAAAAAAAAAAAATCAAGAGGAACGAGTAATATAGGCAGTTCTTGGGATGCAAACAATCAGGCAACCTCTGGAGCAGCTGTGCATGCTTACAAGGAAATAAGGAAATAACAAATTGCCAAAAAGCTAATTTGTCAGTCTAAATTAAACTATAAGTATGAAGCATAAAGCAGTGCACAGTTGTTTTTTTCCATAATATTTCCAAGACATTGAACCATATGAAATGAGAGCTCATGAAAATAGAACCATATGACATGACAGCTCATTAACAAAGATCCAGTCAGAAATGTTTTCATAATTTGGAAAAAGAAGGAAATCTCCACTACGGCTCTTGCTTGTAAACACAAGACCTTGGATGGTTTTTCTGCATGTTTGTTTTGGCACCCAAATGATAGAAGTGAGAAAAACATTTTTTCACAGCCTACTCTTCCTCTTCTTCTTCTGTCATGCATTCATGCCATTCACAGTGAATCTAAATCACTGCCAACAGAGTCCTGAGCTCCACATGGCATTACATATCATACTTTGAGGTGTTTAAGTCCACAGCTAGTCTGTCAAAAGCACTTCAACTATCCCTCGATTGAGGCAACATCAAATTTTTAGTCATGTAGCATGTGCAATATTTATTCTTTTGAAAGGCTCTGACTAACCACGTTTCCACCAGCAAGGAATCTTGCAACACACACTGTGAATTATCCATGAACTCTGAGTTTCACCTCTTATTTCAGCTGGTTAATCTTTAATCATCCTGGCCCCTCTAAGCCTGCTTTGTGCTTAGCATTAACTGAGTTACAGGAGTGTCCCACCGTCTGGCTTACAGCCATGTTGAAATATTAAGGTTTTTTATCTGGGCTTCCATGTTGGTTAGATGACGTCTTCAGTCACTGGGTTTGTGGATGTTCTAATGATAGTTCTATATGTATTATAGAGGGACACTTTCTCTCTCTTCAGTGAGGTCAATTAAGAGAAGATCTCTAAAGAGAAGATCTCTAAAGAGAAGATCTCTAAAGCATATCTCAGGCAGCATATCTAAAGACAGATGACACCAAAAAAGTCTGTGTGCACAATTCTTTTTCAGCTCTTTTGTGTGTTCATAAATGAGTGCCATAAGAAAGTTTGTAAATATTAATTTCATTTTCATTGTTGAGGCATCGTTTGATTATTGTTGTCAGTAGAAATAGCAACTTGTTTTATATGCAAATGACAACGAGCAAAGATTTAAAAAATTTCACAGGGTTGAAGAGTTGTTTTAGCCCCAGTTAGAAACTCCCCGAGCAAAATATGACACGCTCTTCATTGTTGGCTCTCTGTATTCTGTGTAGTGTCTTTGAACTAGACAATTTTAGCAGAATACTTAACAATATGTTATATTTTATTGAGCTACACCAGAGGCAACAACCCTGGGTTGCACGGCACTATTAAAGATACATCTGCACAGTTTCTAAATGACTTCTCTCCAGCTATCTAGTAATGCTGGGCTTCTAAGGTTTCTGATAGAAGCTTATGCAATTACACACAACATAATGTTGTTTTAAGATGGCTGATAAGATAAAACGGCTGGTAAAATGGCGCATGGATTTTTGTCTTTGATGCATGCTGAGTCCCTCTAATTAACTCAGTTTGGTGTGGTATCCTCACATAGTTGTACTTAGCAGGAGTTTTGTAGTTTGGCACATTTTGCCCATTTCAGGCAGGCCACTGATATGAGTAGATGAAACAACAGCAGGCCCTGTGTGAAACAGAAAGGTTGAAATGCAAAAGAGCATCTTTTACAGATGTAGCCCCTCTCCATGTGCCTGAGAATTTGATGTGCTGTTCATTAGTGCTGTTTGAGGATGGTGAGGTCCTTGTGTGTAATACAAAGGAGGTCTTTGGTCTCTTCAGATAGTCTATCAGCCTCTGCCATCAAGTCCAACTCGTCAAGCATTTGGATGTGGATGCATAGCTCAGAGATTTTGTAGTTGGTAAAGAGGCCAATTCTTTTCTTTCCCTCCTCTGTTATGGCACAACAACAACAACAAAACAACTGAACTGATCAGTGTTGACATTTTTACTTACAATATCTTTTTACGAGCATTATTGTGCACTTTGTGTATTGTGAATATGCCCAGAAATTTTGTTGTCCTTCCTCGTCTTTGTTCACACAGAATATGTGAGGTATAGCGGTATAATGAGGCAACTTTCATTGGCTGATGCATTAAAGAACGTACTAGAACAAGAATACCTGCTGTTACTGAGGCGATTGATGCAGTGAGAAATGGCCTATCAATATGTACTGCACATTTGAGGACAGCAAGCTTTGTGGACACAGACTGTCAGAAATAGGTCTAAAATATGTCTGTAATAGGTTTGCCTTATATTTGGCTCCTGATGGCCACACGGCTTTCTACTCTAAAAATTACCACTTTTGTCTCTCTCCCTCTTCTTTCAGTGGTCTGTGCTTTCTTCTGTTTACAGCCATCATGGTCACTATGATGGATCATAGTAATTGTAAAGCTAAGTTACTGCATTCAATTTTCAAGACCAATTTTCTTTCCATTATTTAATGCTATGGAGGGGCGAGAGAACAGTCTCTGTTGCACTGACCTTCCTTTTGGGAGTCATAGTTCCCATCGCACCACAGAGGTGTATGCCCCACAACCGCACTGTCCTCATGGAGCAGTGTAGCCGGCTGGTTCATAGCTGTGCAGAGAAGAGAGATGCCTTAAAGGAGAAGTTTGGAGTAAATCCAAATCCCCACCAGTTCACCAAGAGCTGCTGGTAGGAAGAGGGACAAGTGAGGACCAACTAGTGAAACGGCAGTTAATGCTAACTATTGAGGGCAGTTAATGCTATATAACTAACTATTGAGGGCAAGGAAACCTGGTTTCAGTTTCATTTCCTTGTGCCCAGAGGCGGCAGGGTAATGGAAGTCAGGGGAGACCTGGCCTCCTCGGTATTAAATGGCTTAATACATTGTAGAGATATGAGAATAGTCTTGAGGGCTAAGAATTACACTTAAGCATCTGATGTTTTTAAATACTTATGTTGATTATGCACAGTGCATTTTCAAACATGACTGTGATAAAATCACCGCTTTGTAATGTCAGATCTACTGGACTGTCTTGCTTGCAGGCTTGTGTGTAGCCAGAGTGGTACAAAGCTTTACTGGCTCCGACACAACCCAAGGGAAGCCAAAGTCAGTCCGCGCCCCGCTGGCTTCACTGCCACCTTTTTCCTATGGCTTTTTGTGTGGAAAAATCAACGCAATCAGAGTTGGCTGTTTAGGCGCTCTGACTTTTACTGTCTCTGTGTTACATCCTAGAGGAGTCCTCTTGACTGCTGGCTTCCAGGAAAATTTATAGAAAATCATAAATGGGTAGCCCTGGGAAGCCGCCGTCATGTTCTCTATCACCAGTCAGATCAGAAATGCAAATTATGACGTTCGTCGGTCTATAAGAGCGTTGATCTATGTCAGAAGTTGCAACTCCATTTGAATTCTCAGCATAGTACTATGCCCAAGTGTAAACCGCGGGGTTCACTTTTAGGAGGACCGTGGCCAGGCTTGCTCTTCAAGGTAATAGTAGGCTAAACTGATCAGGTCCCCAGTCAAGCAGCTGCACTTTTGCACAGATGTGGGGCGTGAACTTGTTCTTAACTAACTTCACTTGCATTTAGCCTTCTGAAAACTTGTGATAAGAAATAATTATTTAGTCAGTTCTTAAAAAGGTAATTTTCCCCAGCTTCCATACATGTTGCTCACCCAGTACAAAACCTGCAGTGGCAGCAGTGCAGAAATCATCTGCCATCTTGATTTAGTTCCCAGCATGCACAGCAATTTTTGGTTACTTTTCTAAATTATTACTTCCTGTTTGCCGTTTTTCAGATTTCATGAGGGTATTTGGTGAAACAACAGAATTTCTTTAACATACAGTAGGCTTCATACACCATGGCATCTGGCAAAGGGCTTCTTCATCTCCAGCAGCCAAGAGCTGCCACTGCCTGTGCCTTTTTCAGTGTCCCGTTCCTCTTCCTACCACAGCTCTTGGCGAGCTCAAGCAACAGTGATATGGGTGGATTTGCACCGGACTTTAAGAGTGTGCTATTAATTGAAACTAGCATCCTGGGGATTTAGCTTAATGACCCATGCTAGGCTAACTACTTCCGCCAAAAAATTTGAAGTTCACTGACACATCTTTTCTCAAGTTCAAGGCCACATCTTTTCTTAAAATGGCCCTCAGATTCACTTTGGATGAAGCAGCAGCCTGTGTCAGTGTTATTTTGAACTTTTCAGTATAAAACTTAGGTTAGAAAGTTTGCCGTCGTAAAGTGGCTAGCAGAGGTAAGCGTTCAGTTTGCCATCGCAGCCTGTGTCATCTCCTTTTATTCACCTGTTTTACAGGTACTATCTTTATTACCGCCAATGCCACCCTTGGGACCTGTAATATATGCATCGTCAGGACCTCAAAATAGAAACTGTGAATGACGAGCCTTCTGTCTTTCACACATCATACAGTCATGTGTTTCCTGTCTACACAGCTTGATGATATAAAAAAACCTTTTGTTCATTGCCAAAAAAAGGGGATTCATAGCCAGCTAGTTTCTCCTCTGGTCTGTCTGAAGAACATGGTATGTAAACCATGGAATCGGTTCAACCAATTAAATATTAAACCTTATGGAGGGACTTACCTGCATGTGAGTTTTCCTGAGTTATGTAAGGCCAGAAGAAGATGAAAGGTCCATCAGAAGCTCGTTAGGGATGAGAGTGCATATACATCTAATTTCACAATAGCAAGTCCTCCCACCATTTTTCCATTCTTCAGGAAGGCAGAATTTTCCATGCACTAAACTCCAGCAGCTTATATTGAAATGACCCTTCATCTGAGATCTGTCTGTGAAAACCCCTTTGAAAGCAAAGTTGAAGGGAGAAGGGATCTCAGGTGTTTCTGTCTCTCGCTTTGATTGCTGCAGATGTCTGGATTCACCTGTTTTTTTTCTGTCTTCCTTTCCCCTTCGTATTCTTCTTTCTGCTGTCAGGTTGACAGAAAGAGACGCGAAATGTTCCCCCTAGCCTGGTTAAGGCGTTTGACGTCTGGCTGTCAGGCATTGGGTAGAAGGAGGCATCTGTGCAGCTTCCTGAAGTTTGGAGGAAGTTGGGCAAAGCAGCATGTTATATGCTAGAAAACAAAGATGTTTACAAATCTCATAAATATGCATGTTCTCACTTATGCTGCTGGTAACACATTACATTATTACATTTAACATGTGCTTGTATTTCTGGTAAAACTGTATGCAAGACCTGAATAACCCTTTTGGAATTATTTATCTAGACCAGTAGGCTGTAGTTTACTAAAATATGACAGCATGACAGAGAGTGGATGATTTTTTCTCAATGTCAGATGTCCAAAACTACTAGATTTTCAGGATTGTGAGATCATTGAGAATGTTGCTGTCTTTTTGTGAGTATATAATAATAATAATAATAATAATAATATATATATATATATATTATTGTAGTTGTTGTTGTTGTTGATATTATTAATGTTATTGTTATTATTATTGCTTTAAACAGTAAATAATAGTAACACCACACAAAACTGATCCTGACACCATAATATACTGTAGTCAATTTGCTTATGTTGTTTCATTGGTAATTAATTTGATTTCATAAGGGAACACACACCTTAGAGCTGCACAGTGCACTGATCTGTGATCAGTGGTTTTCTCTGATTCATGCCCATTAATGAGGAAGGCAAAATTTGAAACAGAAGAGTAAAAGTAACGGCTTAATTTTTCATGATTATGTGGTGTGTCTAAATTAAGCTTTTGGGTTAATGGCCCATTGAAGTGCAAAGATGCTAGATGCTAGTTTTGTGAGAGAGAGGGTTTCATGAAGGCATGTATTCTTAGCAGGCTCTCATTAGTCCTTGGCGCATTGTGCATCTCTTCTGTAGTGCCCTCCAAAAACACTGGGTTGCAATGTCTTTGTGTGACTTCAGTTTACAGTAATGACCAGCTATCTATTCTCTTTCCTTTTCATAAGAAACCAGATGCAGTAATTAATCTCTTCCTGATTGTGTCATTCAGCCGGAGTGCAAAAAAGCATCTAAAGGAATAGTGTCACATTATTTTATTTCTCTCTGTATGACATCAGTCTGCAAAATAGGAGGCATAACTGTCAACTAAGGTTTAGTGTCAGTGTTAACCAGATATAACCATGCCTGTCACTACAACAACCACTGACAGAAATAGGGTGCCAGCAGATGTTTTTTTTTTCTTGGTTCAGGGTGGTCCATTAAAACCTTTACTCTACAGGCTTCTTTCCTGTTGGGCAAATGCTGTGGCAGTTTATCTTCAGTGTGTTTTGCTTCACCAGATTAAGCACAATCAATCTTCATCTAAGTCAGCTAACTCAATTGTTTAACAAGAATAATAATGACAACTCCAGCACATTAGGAGATTTGCTCTCCCAAAGGCTATCCAACTGGTCTATTTGTGTGTTGCCTGCAAACAGACATCATAGCACTGTGACTTTAAAATTCGTGCACTGCTTCTCTCTGCAGCCTAAGTAGCATGGTGCACATGTGCACATGGCTGATGATATTCTGCTTTTTTATCATTATTATTATTTCTCATAAGTTCTTCTTTCCTTTGTTTTCTTCTCAAGGCTGATGATTGCAAATATGTTTATATCATGCTTCACAGGATAAAGGAGAATTTAACTGAAAACAGAAAGGGGGAAAAATAAAATATTCTCGCCTAGCTCGGAGTCATCTGTGAATACTTTATCTGGAGTAAAACTAATTCACATAACATTTGACTCCTCTAGCACTTGTATCAGGCAGCCTTGAATGTGCGGCTGCAGCACAAAAGAAATATGTTTTTGTGAGGCTCACGGACTGTGGCGGAGTAATAGTCACCAGCTCTTCCCGTTATGTCAGACACAAAGGGAAATGAGCAGGCAAACAGATAACCAATGTGCCTTCGCTGAGCACTCTACCATGGGAGATTGAAGTAAAGGGAATGTGTCTTTTGGCAGAGGTCCATTACATCACCACACCCTGAACCCCCCGCCCACCCAACCACCTTTATACACCACATGCACACACACACACACATACACACACGCACATGTGTGTACATACACACACACACACACACACATGCACACACACACACACACACATACACACACGCACATGTGTGTACATACACACACACACACACACACACATACACACACACACACACAAACATACACACACACACATACACACACGCACATGTGTGTACATACACACACACATTCACACATACACACACACACACACACACACACACACACTCAAACATCCACCCTCACCCACTCTCACCCCCACATCCATGTCTCTGGCTGGTGCGCTCCAGCCGTGAGTTTGATTTATCTATGCAGAAATCTCAATGGATTGTCTGGCAATTCAAAAAGGAGGGAAGAAGAGAGAGAGACTGAGAGAAAGACAGAAAGCGAGAGAGAGAGAAAGCATAAGATGAAAAACAAGGACACATCCCTTTCATAGGTACAGTAGACACATGTACTTAGACTTAATTAGACTTTATGTACACTTTGTTGTTGTTGTTTTCCAGCTACCGTTCTTGATTCCTGTTCTGAACTCAAACTGTGGGTTCATGGGTGGATTATGAAAGAGCATATTGTTTTCTCCACACAACGGGATCCCCTTTGACAATGGCATCAGGGTAAAGCAGGTGACAAAGGCCCCCTGTCAAAGCCCCCTGTGCCAACTCCTAATTATCAACCCACTATGTAGATGAGGGCACAAAGACCTTTTGTGGTGCATGTTTTATTAACACAGTTGTATAACTTGCCATAAACCAGTATTCAGTTCCTCCCTTCCCCATGTGCGATTGTATCATTAATCATATTCTGTAGTGTTGTGTCCTTGACTGAAGTTGGGGGGATACTTTTATATGATGAAATACTGCAATATCACCTTTAGGCATAGACAAATAATGTTAATATATTGTCTCATTATATTGCTCTACAAAACTCCCACTGTTATATTGATCTTCATTAAATCTAGCGGCAGTTCAAGCCATCGCATGTGAGGTTGGGATCGGATGGTAGATGAGTGTATTGCAGTCATTAGCATTTGTGAAGGTAATAAGTTCTGAAAGCAGAGATGTGAGAGATTGCTGGCTCTTGCACTTAAAACAATGTGATGTGTTAATGATAGGCTGCGGACTAGAGCTACTTGTAAAATTGCTAACTATTAAAATAGCCATTTTCTTAGTTGAACTTTGATGATGATAATTAACATACACAAGTCATTACATCTCTTGGTGTTCAAATTGACAGACAAATTATACAACATGTACATAAACACAAATTATACTATGGAGCCACACTATCTAAAATATACAGCTTCGTTCTGGTCACTTGTCTGCAGTTCCTCTATCCAGCACTGGAATCATATCCAAACTAATCTTTTCTTTTTTAATTATGTCTTTCTGGAGTTTGGCAGGGAAGCCTGTGGAGTGTTCTAAAGAGGAGAGCCTGGAGGTCAGAAAACAAAAGGCTCCCCTTTCAGCAGTCCTGTACTATTGCAATTCAGTGCAACAGAGACACGAGGCACCTTAGACCAGGGGTGGCCAAACTTTCACTTGTGACTGGTTGAAAGCTTAATTTTGCCGTGGCCCTTGGCAGCTTAGATTTTTCACTATGTGGCCCGCACACGGAAAGGTTTGGCCACCCCTCATCCAAACCTATTGTAATTCAGTGCTACTGAGATATGACAAACCTTAGATTATGGACAACAAATATAGTATTGGACTGATGAGTGTTTATTTCGGAAGGGAATGCTGACACTGAGGAAAGGCTTGTCTGCGTGTTGTAATAATAGTCAGCTCAACATACTGGTGTTTATGCAATTCTATCAATAATGAGGCCATGCTGAATGCAAACTGAGTAGTCTTCTGTACTATAAATGAGGCCAAATTATCAGTCTTTTCTAGTGTTCCATGGGTTTTGAGAGCCTGATGACTCAGAGCACAAATATGACATCAGCCTTTACATGAGCTTAATGAGATACTGCCGTTATTGGGCTGTGACTGCAGGATTTACCACGATCAGTATGAAACAATAATAGGAGGAGACTTTAGGTTATTGTTGTTTGTTGAAAGTTTGATTTTCATGGCAAAGGCAAGTGTTCATTGGTCGGATGTTGTTCATCATGTTGTTCATCATGGCCACACAACACTAACACACACTGTATTCGAGTTAAGCTTATTTACTTAACTTAAAGCCAGTTCTTTCCAACAAAGTTTAGTAGTTTTTAGTAGTTTCCAGCTGCTGAAAAAGCTCTTTGAATATAAATCACCTAATTGTATTGTGTTTCAATCCAAGCTGAGGGACTATACTAATACGCCACATCAGTAGCGTTTGGCCTGACCTTTAGACCTGCAGATGGAACGGCTGCTGCCACAGAAAACATCAACTCCAATCGGACGTGATGGAGATCACTAAGGGCCCGAGGCTTTCTCAGTTACTGTCCTGGCAATGGTAATTACAGCAACGTTCTCGGGTCTGTACAGTGATCCGGCCAGTGACCTGGCAAAATTTCTTGCCATCTAATTTGAACTTTAGAGAGTGAAAGAGGGCAGGGCGCCGTTTGTCACTATAGTGACTTTAAGGGCTTTCAGTTTCCCAGACATGGACTAAGACTAGAACTAAATGAAAAGCTACAGTACTTTGCAGCGCACTGCTATAGTCTATTGATATATGGAAAAACTATAGCAATACAGGTATAGTGTGGATTCCTTCACTGAAGACAGGACCAGGCCAAATGCATGTCATGTCATCCTGAAAGTGCATGAGCCACACCATTTGTGATGGAGCTATAATATTTTAATTCACATAGCCTTCCATTGTTATAAAAAATAACTCAGGGCTTTGCAATGTCAGCACTAAATATTATTATTATACAATGTAGGTTTGTTTATTCATAATTTAGGTGAAGTTAAAGCATGCCTGTGCCACCTTACTAATGAAGACTTGAATGAAGACTATAGATAATAATTAGTTCCCAGCAGCTGTTGTCTTCTGAAGCATGTTTCCCTGCTACTGTTTTGAGGCAGATTGATTTGAGACTGCATGTTTATGGGTTAATCTCTGAAGGCAAAACAGACAAAACAGCTGTAATTAGGCTGAAAGCAAACTCATTCCCAATCCACACACACAGATACACACACAAACAATTGACCAAAACAAATTTAGCATATTGCTTCAGTTATAGGAGGAAACAATACAATAGTGAAATAATTACCTTTTTGTTTTTCACTTATTTTTCTTCCTGGCAAAAAATAGCCTGGAGCTTTAAAACTGTGCATTCAATCAATCTTTTGTACATTTCTGCAGGGCAAAATATGTTTTACCTTGAATAGTAAATGTTTTAGGCTACCTTCAGGACTTATCTTTCTACTTATAACATGCAGATTTTGCAACCAAGACCTGTGTCAGCGCCACATGGATCCCTGGATAAGACACATTAGGAGAATGTTCCAGCCAGTGAAGTGCAGTAAATGATATTTCTTCAGCATGTTTTTCTTTGAGTGCACAAGGACATGATTGCACAACACGTACTCACTTCTTCTCTATTTTAATAACAAAGTTCAGTTCATAATGACACCCACTATTGTACCATGTCTGGTATGTGTGTGAGAGAGAAAAATCTATGTTTAGAAACGGCCCACAGTGTCTGTCTGCAATGGCATGTGGGTCACTGACTAAACTCTATATAATAAAGACAGATATAATAAATCAATCTAGAAACCTCTTGAAACAGTGCAGCCCTAATAGACGTGCTTCTCTGACTGTGATATGTATTTAACTGCTCCTGGACTCTAGTCATGAACCCAGGTCACAGTGGTTTTATCTTCAGCTTTGGGAACAAAGACTGCTGGTAGCATTAATGAAGACTTGATGCGCCACCCCTTCAAAATAGCTATCCCACATCAAGCTTTTGTATCAATGCATCAATGCACTTAAGTCACCCAATTTGTTTCACTAACCCTCACAAGCACTCAGTGTGAGCTCATCTCTGGAGAAACATGCTAAGAGTGAGCTCATCATTGGAGAAACATGCTAAGTGTGAGCTCATCTCCGAAGAGGCCTGCTAAGAGTGAGCTCATCTCTGGAGAAACATGCTAAGAGTGAGCTTATCTCTGGAGAAACATGCTAAGAGTGAGCTCATCTCTGGAGAAACATGCTAAGAGTGAGCTCATCTCTGAAGAGGCATGCTAAGAGTGAGCTCATCTCTGGAGAAACATGGTAAGAGTGAGCTCATCTCTGGAGAAGCATGCTAAGAGTTAGCTCATCATTGGAGAAATATGCTAAGAGTGAGCTCATCTCCGAAGAGGCATGCTAAGAGTGAGCTCATCTCTGGAGAAACATGGTAAGAGTGAGCTCATCTCTGGAGAAGCATGCTAAGAGTGAGCTCATCATTGGAGAAACATGGTAAGAGTGAGCTCATCTCTAGAGAAGCATGCTAGGAATGAGTGCCGTGTCTGCACTGTGCACCGTTCAATTTGGCCATTTCAGATGCAGACCCCTCCGCCGTCGAAAGATGTACGGTTTGGTGACCTGGGGGTCGTACCGGAGTGACTTTTCCTGTCGTTCTTGGCTCCACAGGCATGAACTTTGATCCCCCACCACCACCACCTGCCCACCCCCTGTTGGACCCTTCCTTAGTATAATAGATGCAATGCATCTGTTCCACTTGAAGCCAATTTCAGGCCTTGCTGAAGTAAGGAGGGAGTTCACCCAGGCCAGCCTGTATATATGTATATATAAATGCAAAAATCTCATGACTCGCTGAGGTGCTGGATGTTTATTCACCCTCAAGTTGCTTGTGAAAGCTAACCACGTTCCTATACCGGCTTTGTATTCCCATACCTGATGGTGAACCAGGACCTCCTCAACATGAGTGATTTAGGGGTGATGGATGTTTATGGCAGCATCTGTGTGGATGTGAGCCACACTGCGGGGAAATATTACAAAAATGACACTATGCAAGATGACTTCCATAACTGCACCTTCCACAGTGACACAGAGACACTCTGGGAATAGCAATTTAGTGTTTGTAGGAGGCAATGTGCAATTACTTTTTTTTTTTTTTCAAAAGCAAGCAAGCATTTGCCTTTGAAACAGCGTGCATGTGTAAACCATGGGAAATTAAGATATTAGGCAAGTCTCCGAATTCTACATTACGGGTTGTGCTAAAATAGAATAGAAAATAGAATCAGTGCAGAAGGTTTTTAATTCCTCTATCATCAGAGGGAAATGAGATACTGAAAACATATTGTTTCATTACTAATTTAATTTCTAATCAATCTTCTTAATCAATTTGGGCCTCTGACGAAATGATGCTTGGATGTTAAAATACTGTCAGAGCATCTGCAACAGACAGCCATTACTGTGGAGCAACTTGCTCTCCCGCTTGCTTTTTTCTGGATACCCTTGGCAATCATACCTAAATGACAAACCATGTTGGGACCCTAATATGCCACTATTCACTGTTGACATGTTGCTAGAAAATGTATTTTTCAGTGAAGTGAAGTGAAGCAAGGTGAAGCAACTCAGAGAAACATGTACCGATAAATATCAGTGACAGAATGTTCTGGCATTGTTCTGTTTGCAATGTCACACACAAACACACAGCATAAAAAACTAATGTCAAAGCCACAGGCTCCTCCACCTTGTACTATTGATCTTGACCATCAGTCATCAATAACACTTAAATGTTGTATACACTTGCCTGACACTAACAACAACACAGCTTTCTGGACAACGAACATCGCCCTGTCCGAATCATAAGTTATTCTGGTGTCTGGTAGACACTTTGCTGGCTAATGTTGAATTCAAGATCTGTCACTTGATGGTACTCAACCTCTTGAACTGCGATAATTAAAATAAGATTTATGCATGCACACTGTCACTACGGTAACAAATGTGCCTTCCTATGTGGGGGAGAGTGCTGTTAACTTCCTCCGCTCTCAGGTGGGAAAGCTGCAGGATTTTGGATCTGCAGTTCCATCAATCATCTGAGAGCTGCAGTAGAGCGTGGAGGGAGACAGTCGACAAAGGCTCTGATCGAGCTGCCGCCGTTACCCAGGCAAGCGGAAGGAAGTGCCCCTACAAGTACAACTAGTGGCGCACACACACACACACACACATACACATACAGTTGTGCACACATACATAGTGTGTACACACATATACACACAAGCATTTTTAGTTTTTACACACACATACACACACACACACACACACACACACACACTTTAATTTCAAAAACAGCCACTGAGAACAAGTCTCACTGACGCCAAAGCATACAAATTCACAAGTTCATTCCACAGTCCTGTGTGCTGGCTCTTGTTTTTTTGTAAACCACAAACACTCTCCCCCTCTTGCCCAGTCTCTCTTGATTTTTTAGTCTGGTTCTTTTCCCAACTCTCCATCACAGGCACTGTTTTGCACATCTGACTTGTTTACGCACACACACACACACACTCTCTCTCTCAGGGTGAATGTGTAACCAAGTTGCATGTAATGCTCTTATATTCTGTAATGCCTTTTTCCCCAAATAGTGCCTTATGTGTACAATTTTAGATGGCTATGCTTCTACCTGCGTATAATACTTTGTGTGCCTCTACTCTGCTAGCTCTGTAAGATCCACTAGAATCACTTCCATGCACAATTGTCCAGCAGCCTAAAAGAAATCAACTCAAATCTATTTATTCACTCGGCCCCAATTTGGCCCATGACCTGTAGCAGTGGGAGTGATAGTGGTAGCAGTAGTAGTACTGCAGCAGTAAATACTATTCCCAGCACATGAAAACTGCAACATTAATCGCTCACTACTTATGAAAGGAAAACGAAGGTTGTCGGACAGACAGAAAGTCCTGGGGAGCCCATCATCCTTTTACTCATCATGATTAAATACCAGAGAGACTTTTTACAAAAATAAGATTATTTTGATGATAAGCCACCACAGAGTTCTTGTCTTGCCCTCCCTTTCCCTGGACAGCTATAAACCATTTAATATTGGGATGTTGCAGAAGCATTAGTCTGATGGCCAAGCTAGTAGTGGTGCTTTGGAAATTAAGAGAGGGTGTTATCATTTCTCTGGCCAATGAGGGGAAACAGGTTTGCTCCACGCAGGTGGTGAGGACAAGTAGCTGCACTGGACAGTGGTGTCTCTCCTCGGGAGTGGAAGTTGTGCCAGAACAGTGATAATGCTTCAGACTAGCTTGTCCTGGTGGACTCCGAAGAGCTGGGATAATACCCGTTTGGCTGCGGTGAGAACAGATAGCCCATGCTTACGATCACGAGATCAGGCCCACCAGTGGTGTTTTTATAAACACACAAACACACACACTCTCAGATAAATACACTCACAGCTTGGTGGCTTTAACTGCCCATTGCCCATTGCAGATCGTTTTTGTTAATAAATGGTTGCTATTCAGGGTGCTTTCCAGTCCTCTGTGATTTCTGGTTTGCTAGCAAGCACTATACAATCATTGTCCTTGACTTCACAACTGGGAACGGTTTAGGGTCACAATGAAGAAACATGAACACAGCTGGTGCACATGTGCTTTCTTCCCTTTCGTCGTGTGCACATGATCACACAAAAACAACAGCTAGAACTGCAGAAAAAAAGAAACTGGAATTGCTGCGGTTTTTTCGCATCCTTTTCAAAGTTTCCCCACCCCAAAAGAAGAAGGGTCTGGGGAGTTCATTAATTCTATTCATGCATTCATATTTAATTTTTGTATTTTGTTATCAGGGAAATGTAATTGCGGCTTTGTCACTTGTTACATGCAATTTCAAGGACATTAATTAGAATTCTTGCATATTGTTAGTACACATTACATTTCAGATTTATTTTCCTTTTGAAGTGTAATTAGCGCCATTATATAACAGCAATTATTTTCATACATATTTGAAGATGTATGAAGGAAATTGAGTTGCTGACTTATTATTTTGCCTCTAATGGACTCCGCCATATGCAAAGGCACTACGGACCAAAAAACATAATAATAATAACCTTCTGAACACTTCACACACCCTGATTTATTCCATGTTGATTCATCATGCTTTTCGAAAAGGGAATCAGTCTTCAGTAGTCTGTTCACCTGCAAATACGGAACCGTTTAAGAGAGAGACGAAGACAGTCTTTTCTTATCTCTGACGATATCTCTTTCAGGCATAGTAATTAGAGGCCACTGGCTGATATAGACATGGGATGGTAATTTTCCTTTGTGAGTACTGCAGTGATTCAGCAGGGGCTCTCGGCCTGGTGATGGTTGTCATTAACCTGTGCAGACTTGGCCCCCTGGCAACACAGTTGCCAGTCTAATCAATCAGTGTGGGCCCGGAAGATAGAGGGCTAAGGGGCCAGTAATAGAGTTCAATCCCAATTTCCTCCAACTCCAGCAGTGAAATTCATAGTTTCTTTAGCTCATCTGAGTAATAAGTTCATTACTTGTTCATTTTTGTACATATTAAAGGGATCCTTTTGTATGCATGGTGAGCTTTGTGTGCCTCAGACGATATCTAGGTCCACCTCAAATAACTCTTACAATGGCTGGAGAATGAAAAGTGTTTTTTCTACACCCCCCCCCCCTTCCCCACCTGCACCACCACCACCACCACCACCACCACCACCCCCTTCTGAAACCACAGATATCAACTTTCTTCTGAGGGTGATGCAGTTCTCTCTCAACTCATTCGCACAGCCTTACAGCAGATGGTCTCGAACCTCTCTGCTGACAAGTGGAACAAACAAATATGATCCTAATGTACTGCAGCACACAGTCTAGTCTTTGGGGGTTTGCGGAGGAGTTCTTCGAAGACGAATGGGCCGATTAACTTTGCAGACTCGTTAATAGTTTAAGAGACACCTACATGCATAACAAGTCATGCTCTGTGAAGGCAGAGTCACAAGTGAGTCTTCGCCATTCAATTCCAAACCAACTCTGAGAATAAATAAATGAGAGAAGTCTGATGTGATGCCATCCTCTGTGTGGTGTGGTGGGTTTTAAGGTGCACGGGTCTCTTATTTGCTTTCTTTGACTCGAGGCAATAACATTGGAATTCAGCTTTAGAGCGGAATAAATGAGTATTCCGTATTCCATGAGCAAGTGACTATTCAACAATTTAGAAGACATCCAGTGAAAGGGCTGTGGAAAAAACAAGAACCTGCTTCTGTTTTTTGTACTTAAATTTACTTATTAGACAATAGGTGTGTGAGATGAATGTTAAAAATGTTGATCCTACCGGTCAGATTTCCTCCTTTGTGGTATTTTCACATTTTCACCTTTTATTTGTTTTTATTATTGTAATGAGTGTGTTATTGCGCTCTCAGAGACAGGCTCAGTTGCTGTATATTAACTAGCCTGTGATTTAAACCTCCAGACACCTATGAGGGTCTGGTGCATGGGCCTGTGTGGTGCACTTGGGCTCTGCACAGAAGGGGGCATGCTCTGCCATACTAACTTTGATGATCAGCACTACGTCATACCAACTGCCCTCTGAGATCAGCAGCCAACCTAAAGAGCGGAAAGGCTTTCCTCAGAGACCACAATTTGGGTTTAGCTTGAGAACAGAAAGTGTTTTTTATATTGGCCTGATTATGTTGTCAGACTGGAGATTCCAAAAACACAGGGTTATGTCCTGGTTATCATCCCATTGGACTTAGTGACTCAGAAACAGGAAACAGCTGAGAAAGGGAAACTTTTTATCTTTCTCTGGCAAGAGAAATGGCTTAATGGTCTGAATTTTAATGCAGTTTACATTCCATTCCCATCTTAAATAAGTGCTCTTATTTTGAAACGCTCAGTTGAGTGCATTTTTGCAAGTGTTAACTAGACTGAACCTTGTGGTTTCAATGGACCTTATAAATTGTATTATTTATTAATGCCAAACAGCACAGGGTTAAAGAAGGGTCTCTATTGATCCAACAGGACTCACACTATTAGTGCTCTGCCTGCTTGTCATTCTTCCCCTCAGAGTAAGTAAGGGAGTTAGAGGCAGGAAAACATGAGGCAAACTGGTGATGTCACAGTACACTAGGAGGAAGAAGACGGGGCCATGCTGAGGCAGTGGCAGACATGAAGGGTTTTTATATCTCCACGCTACCAGACTGCCACCGACATCAACCCCCAGTGTCTGTCATCTGGTGTTGTTAATTGCACATCTAAAACTGGCCTTGTATTAGCAATGCTATTCTATTCCCTCACTGTATCATAGCCCTAAATGTGTGGGGATGTTTGGGGGGATGAGACACACACCCTCCTTACACACCCATCTCACCTTTCCCCATCTTCACCGGTGTTTCATTTCATCTTGCCACATCTTATTTATTCACAGTGACCGGGAACAATTTCACACATGGTGTTTCATGCTAAACCGCGTGTCAGCGTCATGTTATGGGAGGGTGAGAATACAGAGGTTTTGACGACCAAAAATAGGACACCAATTTAATATTCATTGGAGGCTTAGGGGGAAAAGATTGTGTCACTGGATATATTGTACGCTGATGGTGGTTACATATTAATGAAAAGTGGATATCTGAAATTGATCTGTGGTGCATATGTTAAGAGCCACGTCTCTTCAATAATGGATTGAGTTGTCTCTGTACAAGTTTGTTTAGATGGATGAATTATTATTTTTTGGTGTCCTATACAACAACAGTGATATATGTCAGTGTGTAGATTGTTCATCCGTATTCAGCTTACCCCTAGAAATTATTTCTTTATGGTAACTTACAAATCCAAAAGTGACACATTGAAAGATAGGGAAACTTTTCATTAATGGGGCATCACATAGAACCCTTCTAACATAAAATAACTGATTATAAATAAATCATTCTTAACTTATGCGTCCAGAGCAGTATGCCTTTCAGGACACTATTGGCACATCTTCCTTGGCCCTTATTTCGTTTCGAATCCAGTCAAAGCCTGTAAGCATTGATCCCAATCCCAGGCTTTCTTCCTGCTGAATTGGAAAAGTGTCAGTCAGGTATTAATTGAAGAGGATGCATCCACAGCACAATGATGTCAATGGGAAAAACAATATGCCCAGTGCAATTGCATCCGTGCAATTATGACTTCATTAAGTTTTGATTAATCAGATGAAAGGTCTTAGAGAAATTACAATTGATTGTCCTTGATAGATATTTTGCACAGATACACTGGACAAAATAAGTTATTCAGTGTCAAGCGTGGGCACTCACATGCAAATGCTTATATTTCAATCCAGATGCCATCTTTGATAACTATAGTGGTTTTTAGCTATAGTGTGGAAGTGCTATTTTTTAGTCCATCTCTGTAAGGGTCCTCAATTAAGTTTAAATTTTACTTTATCTGTGAAGTATTTTAGATTAACTGAATGTGCTTTACAGAGCTTAGACACAAATCACAACCTATTCCCCAACTCCCCCTCTCCGAGCAGATCAAAGCTCTAGGTCAGTTGTAGAAGTAGTGGCCAGATTTATTTAGGTCACCTATACACGATGGATAATCTTGTCTTTATCCTTGCAGGTTAAGATGTTTTTGTGCAGTAATATTCATCTCAGTTATACCCCTATTCTATCACACCACAATTATATCCACATTCCTTGCCATGATTAGTAAACAGAATCATTAGTGCTACAGTAATATCAAACAAACCACCTTGTTACAATGTAATTACATTGTAATTGCTCAAACAAGAACAAAGAAAATTAACAGCACTGTTAGAAATCTGATGTTCTGAACACCCAAAATACTCATGTTTATCTAGGTACCTTTGAAAATATGAATTCCCAGGAAGTATCCCAATTGAAATGACTGTCACATTTCAGTACAGTGTACTTAACAGAGTAATTGGAAAGGTAATTACAAATTGAACTGCAGTAGCTCCAAAGGCTTTTCAGGAGTAATGCATTGCTGATCTGACTTTTTCTAGGGGGAAAAAGCAATCTCAGTTTAATGTCTGTCTGCTGAACAGGGCAACTCCATACTTTGACCATGCTAACACAGAGTTTGTCCCCTGGCAAGGTGAATGAGATGCATGCATAGCCAGCACTGCAAAATGGCACCCCATTTCTGCAAAGGCCGCACATAAAAGAGAACATTTCATGAGATTTGTGGTGTTTCCAAAGCAGTAATCCCATTTACTGGTAATAAGTATCAGACATTTCTGGCTATTGCATGTGGCATTGTGTAGTTCAAACAGCTAGATGGCTTCATGAGGACATGGATTTGTAAAGCTTGTCATTGATTGGTCCAGGGTGTTGCTTGATTTGAGATTTTTCTGTGTTTCTTGTCTTTGATTATCATAGCCGGGTGTGTGTGTGTGTGTGTGGGGGGGGGGGGGGGGGGGGGGGGTCGGGGTGGTGCGTGATAGGGTCCAAGGCATATTCCAATGGCAGGATGTTTTTAGAATTTCTCTTGCGAGCTGAAGAAAGACAGCTTGCTATTTGCTCAGGGCAGAGCTATTTGTTTTGCTGAAAATGTCACAAGGACACGCAAATCCAGGTCATTCATTTCAGTCCTCTCAGGATTACAAGGAATCACCAAGTTATGTGCTCCTTCAACACTGCAGCAGTTTCTACCTAACTAGGCTCAGCTCATAGCTAGGCTCAGCTATTAGATGCAATATGCCTCAATCCAAATGTCATCCCTAGCCCTGAATCCTTACATCCTTAACGGCCATGGATCAGTGGCCATGGATCATTTAGGCAATTCATGCCAGTTAAAGTAGTAGTCAATCAACCCATTGTCACGTTTGGAGGTGGAGTTCTGACGTTAGGAATGAGAATGAGAAAATTTGGTACAACCCAGAACAAATTTGCAAACCAGTAGTTAACGCTAACTGAATGGGCTCTGTTCACAGAAGACGTAAAGTCCCAGAGGGACTTTTGTTCAGGATGGTCACTCTTTTCCAGTGAACATCTATTTTTGTGAAGTGTGATAGGCTAGATTGATATTAGACGTAAATATTAGTTGTAGAGTAAACTAGTTATATTAGTTGTACTAGTTTACCATCCAAAGTAAGTCTAACTAATAAGCTCTCCATGTTCCTTGCCAGTTCAGGGTTCATTTCATAGTTACCTAGTAGATATAGCCTCATTACACAATTTTTTACCAACATAAAAAGCTAAATACTGGAAAAGAGTAACCATCCGGAATGAAAGTCCTTCTGGGACTTTACGTCTGCCGTGCTTTTAGTGTGTGCAGCACCTCAATGCTTTAAGTAAGAGACTGATAGTAACAGAATTTGAAATATAATATCATAATATAATATGATAAGACAGGGCATTGATGCGTATAATGGTTACGTGTCCTATGCATTGTGATGCTTGGTGCTGTGGTGGTGTAGTGGTAAAGGAAACTAGCTTGTGTGCTAGTAGATCTACAGTTGTGCATTTGAGCAAGGCAGTTAATCCTAACTTGCTCCACGAGAGACTGGCTCAGAAGTAATTAACAAAGTTACTTTGGATAAAAACATCTGCTAAATGCATAAATGTAAATGTGATGCAAATATAAAGTGTTTGCTCTGTTTTCCTAGTGAACTGTCCGTGACACAGCTTTGAAATACATCGTCAGCCACTAATCAGGGGCACACAGTGGCATATTATTGAGTTTGTTTATCTGACTGTGCTTGCCCCGTTCCCCTTAGATGAGTGGTTCTGTATCAGAGTCCTGCTTCTGTGCTCTCCCTATACCCATCACCGTCGCCACTGCCTAACCTCTCATCTGGCTCTCTTCTGTCCTCCTCTGCACTGCAGGCCTGACTGACCCCATCAGTGGCCTGCTTGATTAGCCTAATCAGCACACCTGATTTAACTAATCAAGAGAATTACAATTACGCTGCATTTAATTTGCTGACTGCAGAGCAAGACTCGATAGGGTAGAGTGGTACAGCACGGGGTAGGTTTATGGGGGGGGGGGTTGTTCTGGGAAACAACGCACATGTTGCTGCCATGCCCACTGCAATGCACATGTCTGTGTAAGAGAAATCTATATTTTATAACAAAAATATAAACACAAGTTTGGGATAAAATGAGGTATAAAATTCTTTATTGCACACAAAGGGCTCTATTTTGATGACCATATGCGCATTGTCTAAAGTCAGTCGCGCAAGTTGCTTTGGGGGCGTGCCCGACACAATTTGGGATTTTGACGGCGGGAAAAGTGAACATTGTGCCAGGCGCATGGTTCAAAAGGGTTGGTCTTAAAGTACTTCATTAGTCATGGGTGTGTTTTGGGCGTAACATACAATTAACCAATCAGGATTTATACTCTCATTCCCTTTAAAAGCCAGCGGCGCATTTTCCATGGTGTGTTGCTATTATGATGGCGAATTTACCCGGAAGACCGGAGCGTTTTTCGATGGAGGAGACCGATCTGCTAGTGCGTGAGGTAAAAGCGCGTGAACAGGTTATCTTCGGGGATGGAAAGAATCCCCCCAAACCTCCACGGGTCAAGGAAGTATGGGAGGAAATATCCTCAGTTGTGTCCTCCGCCTTTGGCAAAAAAAGAACATCCGAACAGTGCCGAAAGCGGTACAATGATGTTAGAAGACGGGGGAAACAAAAGCTTTCAACGGCAATAATATTGTGATATATGTGATGTACATGAAAAACTTTTGTATAAACTCTGCTGCGCGCTCCTGCTGATGAGAGAAGCATGGTGTTCGCGCATTGTGCACGCTTTCATATCCCAAAGCGCTGTGCGCCCCTAAAATAGTTTTTCAGCAATGCGCAACTGACGACAGACCAGGGTTTTGTTGGTCACTGGCGGATTTAATTTTTGCGTCCTTATAATAGCATCTGGCACGCTTTGCACCAGACCACACCTCTTCTTTTCGCTGACACACCCATGACGGCGCAGTGTCATCTGCTATCTAGACAACGTGATTTTTTTCGCTGAACGATGCGCTGGCACAGAATAGCAATGACACCATGCGCATGTCGCGAATGCACAGTGCGCCGCGGCATGATATTATATTATGTACCCCCAGAACTGATTGAAGTACCCCCAGGGGCACTCGTACTGGCACCAGGGGCACTCGTACTGGCACCAGGGGCAGTTGTACTGCATTAGGTTGGGCTGAGGATGAAGTACACAGCGACATGGACTGTGACAGGGGTGTGGAGTGATCAGCCAAGAGGTGATGATCCTGTTTGCAGCCAGCCTCAATCAGACCACCTAGCTGTAGAGCACAGGTGCTCCTGACATGCCTCATTACCATAAATCAGGCGAATTGTGTCAGTTATGAAACACTGTTCAGATTTTCAAGATTTTGGCGTTCTTGTTGGGCTGTAAATATGTCAGAAATGTCTGCCTTGCTGCATGCAATGAAGTAGAAACGCTCTTGAGTTGATGGGGGTGAGTGTGCTGTTGCTAACAAGAAAAGTTCGCTGTTCGTTGTCTGTGTCTGCTGAGAGCAATTCTGTAAGTTGTCTGTTGCAGTTTGTGCAGACATCTAGTAGTGATCCAATCAGCAAAGCAAGACCACACACCCTCATCAAAATTTTTTGAAAACATTTTGAGTGCAAAAAGAGAAAGATTTCAGAAGAGAGAGCTTTTGAGAACATCTGCTTGACTGCACAGTCTACTTTACTAATGAAGATCCACATTTGCCCAAAGCTTGTTTGTTTGAAACATGTACACAGCATATCACTTCCATTCTCTAGCATTGCTGTTGGCAATGTTTTTATTGCAGAAATATATGAGAGGAAAACATCAGATCACCTAAAGGTGACACAAACAGCCCACTTTGGGCCTTGCGGAAACTCCATCAGCACTGCCACTACCTCCAGCAACGTTGGTTTGCCGCGGCTTCTTCAATTCTGCACCTCTGGCAGCATTAGCTTAATGTACTGGAAGATGTGGCTTTGCTTTCATGTATAAGTCAGCAAATGGCCTTTATCAATCACTTCACAGGAGGGAAAAAACTCCTGAGTTCCCCAGAGGATCCTCTAAGATTAGTTACTGTTAGAGAGAAAATATCTCTGCATATGAAATAATGTATGAACGCCAGTCATACATTTTCACTGTCATTTTTTTTTATATGTTCACGTTTGCCTCCCTGGAACACCCCCAGCATTAATCACGTTGATTAATTCAGCCAAACATTTCATCATGCACAGATTACAATAGTTGTGCTTGAGGAATTTTGCGAGCAAGAGAAACTATTGAAAAAAATTAATAATCCCAGACAGCATCTGTCTAGTGATGTCCTAATCCCACGCACAGTCCTGTTACATGTCCCAATGAATTAGAAAGTCCAGGGTTTCACAGATTCCCATGAATTCAAACATGTAGACAAATCCTTCTGCATCTGAGTAATGACTGCTGGGTTCATTCATTTTAAAAGTTTAAAAGGCCCCATTGACCGACATGAATTCCTGGGTGTTAATTGAACCGGCAGCTTCAGTCTGTCCTGTAGTGGGTGTGTAGTGCTTTTTGGATTCAGATGTTTGAGGCTCATTCTATCTTAATTAAACCAGGCCAAAAAATTATCATTCTTCTTGCAGAACTGTTCAAATGGCGAGACGTCTGGTATCTGATTTAGAAAGATGATGAGTTTGGTTCTGTTTGCTTTGAACTTAATTGTTGTTGATTTTTTTCTGTCTCTCCTTCTGTCCCACTTTCAAGAAAAATGTGATGAGGCTCTGTCTACGCCGCTCCCCCACAACGCCTTCAGCAGTTCTTCAGTGCTCACCAGTGGATACGCACCGGGATATGCCAAGCTTAACAAGAGAGGAGGTAAAGAACCTTACAGAAAGGACACCACAAGCATCTTTCACACACAGGAAAGTGTGTGTGTGTGGGGGGTGTGGGGGGTGGGGGGGGGGGGGTAGACAGAGAAAGGGAAAGTCAGGGAAGGGAAGGAAATAGAAAGAGAAGAGAGAGAGAGAATCAGAGAGAGAGAGAGATGAAGAGAGTGTGAGCTTTTCCAGCTCCTTGGTGTGTGTGCATGACTAGCAGGAGATGGGTGAAGCCAAGCATTGCAATACTTTCACTCTCATTACAATACTCCAATAAGCACCAAAGTTTCTTTTTTCCCCCTCTCTCTCTCTCTCTCTCCACCAAAACTTCAATTTCACAGGTGCTCGGGCATAATACAGTTTCACGAGACTGACTTCTCCACACTTCTGTTTGTACTATTCCACTCTACAGTTATTACTTTATTGAGATAGCGTTTTTCGGGGGGAAAAATCCATTGTGTAAATTGCTTCATAGGAGAGCTTCATCCAATTACTTGGAATACAGAGTGTACAAAGCCTTTGTGCTTTAATTAATCGAGGCAAAATACAAATATCACACGAGACAAAGACTTTCATTTGTAGAGGCTGATGAGACATGTTCTTGTTTGTCTTCATTAAGCTGTTTGGATCTCACTCAACCTTTGAACCTGCATGCCAAGACTGACTGAAGTTTTGTCCTATTTTTTGTGTATTTGGTGTTTTCAAGTTACAATTTTAAAACAATGATATATATATGTGTGTGTGTGTGTGTTGTTGTTGTTGTTGTTAATTGATGTTAAGTGCATATACACAACACCGGGAAAAAACAATGAGACAGACTAATATCAGAGGATTACATAAGTTGCATTATAATTCATTCAAAAATGCTTAATTTGTACAGTACCAGGATTATTAAATTATGTTCTCAATTACGGAATTTTCCACCTCAGGTGCAAACCAGATTTAGGAAATTGCATCCTATTAAATTAAATCCAGGGAATTACTTACCACTTGTCACCCATTTGAGAGAGAAACCTTTCACTGTCAACATATGCTTGATTGACAGCTGTTTTCAGCTACATTAGCACCCAGTCGGCCATCTGTTCTCTCTGACTCCCCCATCTGGAAAAGTTTACAGTAGACGACAGCACAAGTTCACTTTTAATACCTCTCTCTCTCTCTCTCTCAGTGTTGCATTTATCTCTCTGCTTTTCAGATAGACACATTACACACACACACACACACACAGACACACACACAGACACACACACACACACACACACACACAGAGAGCGAGAGAGGGAGAGTGACAATCACAATCTCCTTTCTCTCTCTCTCTCTCTGATTTTCCTTTGTCTTCTTCTGTCTTCCTTGACTACAGAGACTCCACCTGTCTTTCTTAGTGGGTCTATCTTTTCTCCCTTGCTTTCCCTCTCTCTCTGCTCGTCATTCAGCCCTACCAAACCACCTTCTGTCTTTGTGTCTTTCTTATTCCCTCTCTAATTTCTCTTTCTATTAGTGACTATCTTTTTTCCTCTCCATTCTCTCTCTCCATTTTCCCTCCCCCTATCTCTCTTTCCCTCTTTCTCTCTGTCTCTCTCTCTTTGTCTCTCTCTCTGTCTCTCTCTGTGAAGGCCATAGGCCATTGTGAGAGTAATCAGTGAAACATGCTTCATCGCCAGTCACAGACGACACTTGGCTCTTTGTCATACCGCTGGGGCCAGAGGTCACCCGCAGGGGCCACTGTCCTCACACACACACACACACACACACACACACGTACACACACACATACACGTACACATTCATGTAAACGTACACGCACACGTACACGTCCACGTACACATACACGTACACGTACACCAACACACACACAGGTACACATACACCTTAACACACAGACACACATATGCACTCACGTACACATACATCAACACACACACACACACACACACAGACAGGCACACAGGTACACATACACTTAAACATACACACACACACACACACACACAAGCACTCACGTACACATACACCTACACACACACACACACTTACGCACACAGACAGACACACACATGGGTACACCTACACACACAAAAGACACGCACACACTCAGGCACACATGGACAAACGCGTGCATGGGGCCCCCTTACCTGTCGGGCCCAATGCAAGGCATGCGTTTGTCAAGGTGACATGATAACATCCGCCCCCTCCTTCTTCTGCGTCCTCCTCCTCCCTCTCTCTCTCTCTCTCTCTTTCTCTCTATCTATCTCTCTGTCTCTGTCTGAAGCTCTGCCACCCTGCTGGATAGATAGACAGACAGCCAGACACACAGGCAACACCACCACCACCACCACCACCACCAGCCGTTCTCCTTCCAAGTGAATCACTGCATGATGACAGCTTCTGCTCTTAATAGCTAGGTGCCCTCATCTTATCAGAGCTGGGGAATTCTCATTATTGTAGCTAAGGCAAATGTATGAGGCATGCTAATGACTCTTTATCTGCGCCGCCAAGGAGCCAGACCTGCCACAGGCGTCACTCGGTCCTGGCAGGATAGTAATGAAGGTTCAGGGGTAATGCGAGCCACCCTTGCCACAATTTTTTATTAAAACACAGCAAGGAAATGGCGAGAATTAGATACAGACAGCCGGCGAAGACACCGAGGCATAATATTGTTCACATGTGCCGTAAATCATAAAGAAAAATAGCGGTGAGTCATGAATAGTAATCAAACGACTCTCTTTATTCTGGGATATTTCAGGCTGTGATACTGTAATTAGTTACAGTAGGTCTGAATGTATTCTGTATTATGACAGAGGCTGTTATGTTCTAACCCATGTCCCCCTACTCTCTAGTGGAGGTTCTACCAGAGCCCAGCAGTGGGGCTGCCCTGCCATCATGTGTCTCTGAGGATGCCAGGGGTCTGGGGGGGGTTTGTGCTGATAGCCTGTTAGCACCTGTCACCACATGGACCCATTTCCCTGCCATGGACCTCCTGGCACTGCCTGGGTCATTGCTGGTCCCACAGAGCTCCGTGTGTGTGTGTGTGTGTGTGTGTGTGCGAGTGTGTGTGCGAGTGTGTGTGTGTGTGCATGTGTGTGTGTGTGTGTGGGGGGTGCTCAGGGGTGATGCCACCCAAACAGGCTCATTATCTTCACCCAGATGAGCACCATCATAAAAGGCTGTCAGCGCTAATGAAAGAAGCCAGCCCCCCATATGCCACCTCCAGCTCAACACCGTCAACTTGTCGCAGGCATTTGTTAGCCAGGCTGACGTGTGTGTGTGTGTGTGTGTGTGTGCATGTGTGTGCGAGGTGTGTGTCTGTGCTTTCATTATTTGTGTGTGTTGTGGGGGGAGGGAGGAGGTTGTGCGTGTTGTGTTGTGTTAGGAAGCTAAATTTGTTTAGCAAATAAAAGGTTGCCATGACGTCAACTCCTAATGGAGAGAGAGTCCATTTACACAGATTGTTTTGTGGAAATAAAACACGAGACTGGAATAAATGTATATTGGCAATGAGCATCTCAACTTACAGTCATTCAATTTGCTTATATTCCTGTAAATACCATCTACCACAACAACATAAAAATAAACAAATTCATTTTTAATTTTTAATTATTAAAAAAATTAATTTTGAATGAAAGTCAAAATGACAAGTGCCATCTAATCACAAGCTATCCTTCAACGCAGACTTGCAAGAGACTCAACATAATGTCCTGCCTTGGGCACATATGATGACTTTAGTTGTGAAAGTTCTTTCAGTACTGCAGACTATGAGGGGAAATCTTGTCCACTTCTGTGATGAGAGAGGAGAGAGCAGAGAGAGAGAGAGAGAGACTGAGAATAAGAGAGAGAGAGAGAGAGAGAGAGAGAGAGAGCACAAACTCTGCAGGCCCTGCTTTCAATTTCAGCAGGGCGGACCATCCATTTAGCAACAGCTCATCTGTGAGAGCACAAGTCCTGGCCGTGTGCTCTAGGAGGCAGGAAAGGTCAAATCTCCCTTGAGCGGAAAGCTGTTTGTCCTGCACAGCTGGAGGGTGGCAGAGGTTTGAGAGTGGTAAGCCCACCACAGAGAGGGAGACGGAGGACGAGGGAAAGACAGAGAGAGACACGGGGATGGGGGAGAGAGGGGGGCTGGGTGCCAACCACTGCTCAGTTTGGTGATGAGGGGACAGAGAGGAAGATGGAGGATGGGAGAAAGACGGATAAAGAGGGAGATGGGAGAGAGAGAGGGAGAGAAATGCAGAGAAAAAAGAAAAGGGAGAGATGGGGATATGGGAAGCGGGGTGGTTGGGTGGGGAGGAGCGAGAGAGAGACAGTGAAAGACAGAAAGAGAAACAGTGAGAGAGAAAGAGAGGGAGGGGAAGGAAAAAAGAGGGGGAATTGTGGAGTGGGAGAGTGTGTGTGTGTGTGTGTGTGTGTGTGAGAGAGGGAGAGAGGGAAGAGGGGATAGAGAGATGGGGAGGTAGAGGAGAGAGACAAGGAAGGAGAGGAAAAGAGTAAGGGAGGTGAGAAAGAGAGAGTGTGAGAAAGAGAGAGGAGGGAGAGAGAGCGTGAGAAAGAGAGAGACAAGCATGGACTGGCAAGCAGGTGGGAAGCTAATGAGTGAGAAAGCGAGTAGAGGAACAATTGAGGTGACTGAAGGGTGGCCTGTGGAGCAGACAGGAGGGGGCAGAGGGGGGCTGACTGGCTGGGGGGCTGGGGTTGGTGGTGTGGGGTATAGAAGGGGGGGCTGACTGGCTTGGGGGCTGGGGGCTGGGTGTTAGTGGTGTGGGGGATAAAGGGGGGGGCTGACTGGCTGGGGGCTGGGTAGAGAGGTGTTGGCAGTGTGGGGGCAGAAGGGGGCTGACTGGCTGGGTGGAGAGGTGTAGCCGGTGTGCCTACTGTGGAGAGGGAGAGTGAGCGCTTCATCCTGTAACAGGGAGGGGTGCAGTGGAATACCAATGTGCCCAAGCATGAGATTGGAGCGCTAATAAGCGACATGTGGGCAGTGATCCTTGCAGTTCATTTTCTTTTCTCCTCTCTCACACACTGCCTCTTCCCCAGCCCCAGCCTCTTCCCCAGCCCCAGCCCCAGCCTCAGCCCCAGCCTCAGCCCCAGCCCCAGGCCCAGCCCCAGCCCCAGCCCCAGCCCCAGCCTCAGCCCCAGGCCCAGCCCCAGCCCCAGCCCCAGCCCCAGGCCCAGCCCCAGCCTCAGCCCCAGCCCCAGCCCCAGCCCCAGCCCCAGCCCCAGCCCCGCAAACACTCCTCAGGAATCTGCACCAATTATCCCACAGTATTAAATCCTCCCTCTGTCCCCTCGTCGCGGGACAGTGGAGTTTACAGTACGACCCCTCCCAACTGCTTCACACACCCAGATTATTCATTCAAGGGCCTGTTTCCCCTTTTCTAGTCTAAAATGTGAATGACTCAATCATTTATGAGTTGCTTGAAGTTTGCCTTTTCGCTTCCCATCACGCTGCATTACATTAAAACGCCAATTACCATCGTCGGTAGCTTTCGCTGACATTTAGATTAGCAATGTTGCTAACTAGCTCTAAATTATGTAATGTTTGACTTCTTTCCAGTTAACTTTCTTCCTTCTTTTTTTCCCACTGAGCATTTCTGCATGCTGAGTAGGCCGGGAAGCTATAGAGGAATAAAGGGCTGTCTGTACTTTGGCCAGATAGATCCACTATTGTTTGATGCACTTGGTACCCTCATTAAATCTTCCGTGTCGAGCGTTTGGTAGCGTCGCTCTCCTCAAGTAGTTGAAAGTATTATGTACTTCTTTCTTCTTTCTTTTTTTCCCATCATACATCACCCTGTAAGTCGATGGTGCCGCATACCAATACACTTAAGGTAATTCAGCCAGTCGCTCTGGAATTAAACAGTCCAGACGACGTCCTGCCATGGGCTAAAAGCATGGATAATCAGGCCAGATTTCATAATGTCTGGTGACGGGCGGGTGAAAAAAAAGATTCATATATATATGTTCAGGAGAACAAAAATCCACTTTGCTTTTTGCTTTTTTTTCCAAGGGCTTTTCGTGGGAAAAGTCTTCTCTGATCTTCAGGTTAAAAGGCAGGGGGAGGTGCAGCCTTTGACAGACAGATGAACATAAAAAGGGGGAGCCTGGCAGGAAATGGCCGACAAGATTCTCATTTGTTTCCCCAATTACTGGCACTGTCCAAAAGTTAACATCGCTGTTCTGTGGAGAAGCAGCTCCCCAAGTGCACACTGAGGTACACAGGATAAATGATGTCTTCCGCTGTCAGCGCTCGCTAAACTCACTAAACTCAGGGACTTTTTCTTTAAAATGACAGCAGTGAGGTGTCATAGTATCATTTCCCAAACACACTTGGAAACACAGTCCTCAGGCTCGACCCACACTGTCTTTAGAGGTATGATTGTGGACTCTGGGGGGACAGATCACACAGGACAGTATAGTGATTGAGAGGGTGTCCAATCTGTCCTGGATCCTGCTCTGAGGCACAGTGTCATGCCTTGCGTCTGCAATGTGCCCTTCCCGTGCCCTACCCCACCTGGTATGGCTTGCCTTATCGTCTTTGAACATCTGCCTCGGTGGCAGACAGGCGAAGGCTTGTCCCTCAGCTCGACCGCTGTTCCGTTTTGCAAGTTCAGATCCATCTGTTTAGCCACTCTGTACTCTCGTTTGTCCTTCGCCTGCTTAACATGGTGTCACTGTTTTTTTCCTTTTTTTCCTCGCTCTCATTGGTCAATCAAGGCAAAGTCAAACAAATGATTTCTTTTTTCTTTTTTTTCTCTCTTCTTTCCCAGCCAAGTATCTCTACTTCCCGAGCTAATTAAGACAGAATGCATGTCCTTCTCCCAGATAACATCATCACAACAGTATCTTTAGGTTGAATTGAGAGCTATTGACTTTTTGATGATATTCTCTGTTTATCAAGTCTGATTGACGCAAAGAACAATGACCAAATAACTGGATCAGACATTGGATTGTTCTGCTGTCTGTACACACCCCTCCTTCAGCTCCAACCCCATTTGGCTGGCATGGTGCAGTTGCATGGCAAACTAGAAATGAACCAAACTGATCAGCTGAAATTATTTTACAGACTAAGAGGTTATTTCTATAGATTGCTCGCTGCTACATGCCACAAAATGTGGGGAAAAAAGAGAGAAGTTCACTGGCACAAGTCCTTGAAAACCCTCTTGCCGAAGGACACTTTGCAGTCACTCTTTCAAATGAGAGCCCCATTCGAACAGGATCCTCACTGTGGGCATGACAATGCTATATTTCAACCATTATGCTATTTATAAGCAGTTCAGCTGGCGAGGCCCGGTTGACTTTCTGTCATTGCTCTCTGAAGTGTGTTGCAGTGGATATCTGTCCAAGTCCTCGCTGTCATCCACTATTTAAAGAAACATAAAGATGGAGTTTGTGGAGCTGAAGCACTGTCACTAATGCTCTAATGCTGGGTTCTCTTGGTTCCAGGGGCAGGGGGATGGTCTCCGCTTGACACTGATCATTATCAGTGGCTTCAGGTGGACCTGGGAAGCCGGAGACAGGTGACCTCCGTCGCCACCCAGGGCAGGTACAGCAGCTCAGACTGGACGACGCGCTACAGGCTCCTCTACAGTGACACAGGCCGAAACTGGAAGCCCTACCACCAAGACGGAAATATATGGGTAAGTCTCTCTTTCTCTCTTTATTTCTCAAGTAAGGTCAAATCAATCTGTTACTGGGGCCAAAGCTTAGTTTAAATCAACATTTTGAAAATGTAATTTTCATTGAAAAATGGAAAGAAAACAACTGTTAAATTCAGCAAATACTCTATCTGTCTGTCTGTCTGTCTATCTATCTATCTATCTATCTATCTATCTATCTATCTATCTATCTGTCTGTCTGTCTGTCTCTCTATGCTTATTCACAAATGGTGGGTATGATGTTGAGATTGAATTCACAGGACCTTGGAATTATTTTCAGCCTCTCAGTTACTGTTTGGAGGCTCAGATGACATGACTGAGCAAACAAGGGCTGTGATAGAGGTTCAGTGGTGTGCAGTCACGTGTTGGGAAAATGGCCGTTGCCACCTACTAATAAGGTGTGACATTTCGCTTCACCTTTCATTGACTGACTTTCAGCAGCATTTCAGCTTTGAGACCAAAATAAACCAGGTGCTAGGAGATCCAAAAATGCTATTCTCTTTGTCTCAGTTATAAGTCTAGTGAAAGAGTAGAGAAATATCAGGTTCTTGTATGTCACTACAGTATAGACAATGTGTAGCATCACAGACACTTCCCTTCATCTATATACATTTAGCTGCAAGTGTTAGTTGTGATGATTTTAGCAAAAATGTATAAACCTTCCCAAATGCATGTTGTAAAGAAGGTCATTTATCATTATCAATTAATAAGGTTTCTATATAGCTTGTGCAAACATACCCATGACGAAGTAAGCCTTGCAATTTGTGATGAAATGCCTCTGTCAGATTGGACCAAAACTCATTTAGCTTTGCTTTTAGTACATAGATCAACAAAAACACTCGGAGGCGTTTGCTCTCATTTTTGAAGTAAGGCAAAGCGCTCATGCCCCACTGGATCAAAGAGCTGCTGGTCAAACAAGCGGCAGAGAACAAGAAGGGTTTGAAAACCCACTCTCTGTGGTTCATCTCGGTGTGTGTGAGCCTTCCTCAAACCTCCCTTAATGAACCCATGATGATGTGAGTCACAGCACACACACATACCCACACACACACACGCACACACACACACTCCATTTTTCCACTCAAGGAGCATGGGAGGTGGCGATGATGGCACTGGGTAAATGAGGGCAGACGCTTTCAAGCCTCCACAAGCAAAACTGATTCAGTTTAAAAAACACACATATGGATGTGCGCTTCAGCTCAAAAATTGTCCATGAAAGGAATCTGCAAGTAGGCTGGTGGACCAGACTTTTTCATTTGCTTTACCCTGTACAAAGAGTCTGAACACGCTCAATGGGTCCATTTCACAGCAGCCATTTTTCCAAGAAGTCAAAGGGTAAGCACAGGTATTCAGGTATTATTAATGACACCCAATAAGGATCTGATTCTGTTACACATCTTATTGGCTGCCATTACTGTAATAACACCTCTACTTACCCTCCGACTTCTTGGAAAAGTGGCTGCTGCATACATTGCATGAATTGGCACAGCAGAAAGAATCTAGTTTGGGAAACCGAGGCCTTAGGAGAGGACCCTGACATAGTCCTGTAGTGAAATAAAATATTGAACATAGACACTACAGCAGCACTAGCCCAGCTAATCAGCAAGCGGCCTGAAGAAGGAAGTGGGATGGTGCATAGTTGGTTTCCCTCCCTTGTGTGTGTGTGTGTCTGTGTAGGGTGTGTAGGTGTGTGTGTGTGTGTGTGTGTGTGTGTGTGTGTGTGTGTGTGAGTGTGAGTGAGCATGTATGTGTGAGCCTGTGTGTGTATCTGTGTGTATGTGAGAGAGACTGTATGTGTGTGAGCGTTTGTGTCAGCGTGTATGTGTGTGTCTGTGTGTGTGTGTGTGTGTGTGTGTGTGTGTGAGAGAGAGAAAGAGAGAATGTGTGAATGTGTGTGTGTATGTAAGAGAGAAAGAGAGTTTGCATGTGTGAGCCTGTATGTGAGCTTGGGTGTGTGTGTGTGTGTGTGTCTGTGAGTGACCTGGAGAGGGAAGAGGTGTGGTGCAGAGCTTGTTTCCCTTCCATTCTGCAAGGGTACGGAGCCCTGTACTTTCTCAGCCCACCAGAGCTCTTCTCTGATTGTCTCCTGCGTTTCCCATTAGTGCTGGTCTGGATAAGACTTGTCCTGCAAAGCCAGCAAATGTCGATGTGAAAGGTTGACGGTGCAATTATCAGTACACAAAGCTGTCGATACAACCGAAAATCATTGGTTTGTGTGTGTGTGTATTTAAGAATTGACGTGCTTAGCTTAATGAAGATTGCAGATGTCACAGTACTTGTCGAAATTTGCATTGACATATTTGACTACCCAAATACAAAACGTAGAGTACATGCATAATTATATCACATAACTCTCTCCCTCCCTCTCTCTCTCACACACAAACACACACACACACACACACATGAAATATGTAGGCTACCACTATCTGTGTACTATCACATGTACTGAGTGTATTTGTCTTGTTTTACCTTTGCTTTGGAAGCCTCGTGCATCTGGAGAGTCAGTCCGTTGCTGTCATCAGTTTGACTTGGCAGCCCTCTGAATATGGCCATTTACCCAGTGTCTGTGGAGCCCTTCCTTATCAAACACAATGTCCCCTCTAACCATAAGAGCTTGCTGTTTCACTCCCAATGCCGAGTGATATGATAAATGGGGAAGGGCCGTGACTCATGCTCACAGTCAGTCAGTGCAGACTGGGTGTTCGGAAGAGCGGTCTGCCGGATGTCAGTTTCCTTTCACTGTTGGCCATGTCAAATTCAATCTGACAGGGACTTTTGTTGTGCCTCTCTTTTCTGTGTGTGTCACTTAGATGAGTCATTTAGCAGAAATGTGAGAATGTATCTTATTCATAGAACACACAGGAACCGAATGTATAAAGGTGAGCTAAGTGGAAAAGTCTAAAGTCTAAAAGCAAAGTTCTTGCTTGGTGCATGTAGCAGCGCTGAGCTAATTCATGGATGTTTGTGCTTAGGATGTTGCCCACAGTGTTAGATTTGCAAACCAATTATGTTTTGCTTTTAAAGCAACGCTAAGGAACTTTTGGCATGTGTTTTGCTGTTAGGATCCCCCCAAATAATAAAAGCGTAAATGTCCGTTGCCAATGTCATAAATATTTGCATTGCACTGTCGTCCACCCATAACTACTGTAAGTTGATATCGCTAACTAATGTTAGCATGCTAGTTTAAACCCACCAGCTAAACTGCTCAACTTACTTTAAGAGTATAAACTGCCAGAACTAAATGGTCATGAATTCACAAACAACAGATTTCTGACCCAAGCAAGCAAATTTGCAAAACAAACAGTTTTAAATTAGCCTTCGTTAGACTTTGATCTTTGCCCTTGTGCAGGGCTCACTCATAGACTGTATATAAAACTGGCTTACTAAGTATTTCTGCAGCTGAAATGATTAAGCAAGGCGCAAACAACACTTAGGTCTTGTGTAGTGTAGTGTTGTGTAGAGTTGGCGTATTGCTAGATTGTAGGGCTACACCTTATTTGTATCGGGGCGGTGGTGGCGCAGGTGGTAGAGGTGCTGTTTGGCAACCGAAGCGTTGCAGATACGAGCCCCACTCTACCTGACCCCATCAAAGTAGCCCTGAGCAAGATGCTGAACCCCAAACTGCTCCTGGTGGCAGGTCGGCACCTTGCATGGCAGTCTCTGCCACCGGTGCGCGAATGTGAGGCATATTCTGTAATGCGCTTTGAGTACTCGTGGGAGTAGAAAAGTGCTATATAAATGCAGTCCATTTACTTATTTTAAAACTCTTTGGACAAAAAAATCCAGGAATTAATATCAGAGGGAAACCTGCTCTTCTTCTTTACATAACACGGAAATGAATTTGTCTCAGACATTTCTGATCCCAGTAACTCTGAATGGCTTCTTGATAAAGCTGGTCTTCCACACCGTGCATGCTTTCAATATAATATGCATCGTCCCAGATGACCCCACTAAGATTGGCGAACCCTTGAGCTCTGCGTTCCCCGACTGCTCATGTCTCCAGTCAGAGAGTTGGTGTAATGAACAGGTCTGAACAGCTCTCTGTGCACAGTAATAATCTCGCGGGTATATCCATATCCATGTGTAATTAATGACAGTTTTGATTTCATGCAGGCTGACCTCTCTCTGCACTCTGTAGGCTGCACTGACGTCATCGCTACTCACATTAGAGACTGGCTATCACTCACACTAACCACTGCTATGTTTAAAGGAGAAATCTGCCACTAGTAACTAATCAATCACTAGTCCTGTCGTCTGACATTGCTGAGAGCTGTCAGCAGGTATGAGAATGAGAGAATCTGGTGCAGCATAGACTTTGTTTTCAGTTTAGTTTCCTTGTGTCCCCCTCAGTTAACGTTAATGTGTCTCGTGAATTCTGTCTATGATGCACCAAATTCACTCAGCAACATCAAACTACAGGACTATTGATTGACTCACACCAAATTTCTCCTTTAAGAAGATGTCTTGGGAGGTCACCCATACAGCACAGTCCTGCTGAGAACATCTACAGTTCAGATCTGTCATAACACTCTCGTGCAAGGAAAAACACAAGTCCCCCATGTTTGTACAGCAGATATGAATATATAGAAACCCACCACACACACACACACTCACTAACATCCTATGTGTCGACTTGCATCATGACTTAAGAGTGGGCTCTTGTGGAAATTGCAATGAGTGCCGCCATCACACACACAATCCACATCGTTTCCACATGCTTCCCAAAGGAAATAGAGCTGTGGAAAGTGCTCTAAGAAATGAGATTACACTTTTACATTTCCATTAGAATCAAATCTGGAAACTCCGTTCCATTTTCAGACATTTTCATCATGTGACACACAAAAACATCCCTGCATCGCTCTGCAAATCCAGCTCTAATTAAACCTCACTTTGGTCTCTTTGCTGTGTTCATTTTGTCATAATGAACATTGAGTATAAAAAGAAACCGCATAATGACATGGAGGAAGCGAGCCTGATGACAGGTGTCTGCGGTTCGTGACCTGTGGCTCGCACTGTGTCTGTGGGCGGAATGCTTATCAGCTGAGTGCATGAGGGTTGTATTATGCTCTCAGCCTCCCTCTCAAACATAATATTCTCCACATGCATGTATGTGCCGGTGTATGCTGTATATATATATCCCCTTTTGATTGGAACTGTGGAGTACTGTATGTACCAACGGGCGGTTTCATCTCGTGCTCTCTGTTCCCCGCTGTAGCTCGAGCGTGGGGGTATCGTGACTAATGTTGAATTTATTACAATCAAAATGCTGGTCGAAACCCCCAGAGACCTGACATTTCCCTCCATCTCGGATGCAGCCTGCCTGCCTGTGTTATGTATCATCCCCTGCCATTGGAGCCCATTTCTTTTGTATATATGTATATTCTTCTGAAGGCTTTATGCCCAGTTCTTTGTCTTGGTTTGTTAATATCCAGACACCGTCACATAAATGTGACTGGGGTTGTTTTTGGAAGGGCTAGATTGGAGGCTGCTAGGCTTTTACCTTAAGTACCTCCCTTTCTTGAAAATTAGATTTTGATGGGGTGCTCACAACTCTCGTAGCACGTCCTTTGTCTCTCCTCCATCTTAGTGCCATCAGTGACTGCACACACACACACACACACACACACACACACACACACACACGTACACACACTCTCTCAGTGTTCCTTCTTGTCCTAAATGAAAGTGATGGCAGGTTTTGTCAGGCGGTAGCATTTTATGGTCCCTTACTGTACTGCTTCTAAATATGGTGCCCAGTGGCAAACAAGCGAGGCTCCTCTGCGATGAATACACTAAAGTATGCAAACACAAAGTGCCAAGTTGGTCCTCCTGCTGAGATCAGTAGAGACCCAGAGGATATTTTCCTTTGTAGCTGGGTCTCTGTGATTCTCGCTCTTATAACAGGGGGGATTAGGGGTATGTGTGTATGTGTGTGTGTATGTGTGTGTGTGTTTTCTATAGTTCTTGTAGGCATCTGATGTTCCTGTCTTAGTATTCACATTAAGACCCTCTCCCAATACTGACAGGAGGGTGTTTCAGCTATGAAAGTTAAAGGCTGGATCACTCTGAATAATGCATGAACATTGTAAAAAATGATTTCTGCAACTATTGTAACAAGTTATGTGTCAGTTTAGCTTACAACACGCTATGTTGAAACTGAAATAACGGCATACACGCTCACACCTCTGGAATTTTAAGCGCTCTCTAACTGGCTTTGAAGAAATCAGTTTGCACCCCTGCAGAACAAGTCTGATTTTAGACTGGCCTCATACACCAGTGTAGGCATCTTCCACACTGATTTATTTACACACTTTGAATATTCTGGCAGGAAGTGAGTTAATGGGATGCCTGTCACTTAAAGAAAGTTGTTATTGCTTATTTTTATTTAAGATAACAGGGCTTAATGCATTTATTTCTCTACTCCAACATTCAACGCCTAATTAGATCAAATTAGATAGCCACACATCAAAGAGAGTCAGTAGCTCTTGTTTTGGGAAAGTGTTTCTGTAAAGTTACTGATCAACTTGCACAGCTATAGTGTACAGTGTCGTGACTTGTATAATATAATACACAGCCCCTCCAACCTCTCTCTCCTTGAATGTATTTGGTACATTTAGCCACTTCCCAAACTCTCTTCCAGAAGTTTCTTGGCAGGTGACAGAGGAGCACTCTGACTGTCAGGCTCTCTCACACATACAGTGCGCATTACGCTGTCTCCAACCCGACACTGTTGTCACTTTGAATGGAGGAGAAAAAGCCTCAGTATTATCTCTCTTAAGTGACCTGAAGTGAGGAAAAGAGAGGACTGGTGCTAGCCTCTGTACCTAGAAAGATAATGGTCTCTTAAACAGCCAGCCAGGGATGGACTTTTATTCTTTGGTGCCATAAAAAGTCCCACCCATTCTGTTTTTAGCCTCAAGGCTTTGAGATGACAGAGATGGCATCGCAGGAAAAATCCTGCTGGCGTCATCCCCCATCCAATTAAAATAAACATTGGTCTATTTTGCAGCTCTGTTTTCCAAACATGCATTCAGAGTTTATTGTAGCAGATAGTAGTAATGAAGGCCTTGTCCTAAATGCATCAGATAGAATCACACTGAATTACACACCTTAAATTAAGAGGTTAGCACATGTACTGGATGCCTCCTTTCTGCAGGCTTTGCATGGTCGTCATCATGAAAATCCACATCAGCAGCAGCATTACTGAGGATTCTGCACATGCAGAGAAATGTAATGCTGAAGGTTGAACACTGAATCCAATGACGGCAGAGTGTGAACTAAATCTGCATTCAGATGGGGTGGCTGTCAAAATCTACTGTAGCGGCAGAAATGGTAAATATGTCAAGTAGAATATAACCTAGGAGATGCAGAGAGCATCTGCAGCAGCTTCAGCTGTTTGGAGTAATTCAGGAAGTCAGTGTCCACTCTTCCTTTATAGTGTCCTCACCAGTATTCTTCAGTAGATAATAAGATGGCAGCTCATTTCTCCAACACTCAAATCTGTGCAAAACCACAAAATACTAAAGGCTTATTTTCAGTGCAATAACAAAAGGAAATGTAGCAGGTGTTTATTCTCTGGCCATGCAGACGCCCAGCATCTCAATTCCTCAGGGATCATCATCTTGTTTTTCGCTCTACAAAGGAAGAGGAGGATAGAAAAAAGCTCAATTCAAAGAACATGGATGGCCAGACAGTCTAGACTACCTGCCTAAATAATTGAAATCAATGTTGATTTTGTTATTGTTTATTTCTCATAAGGACTCCCATGCTTCTGTGTTGCTAGAAGAGGACGGCCTGTCAAGGATGCAGACTACTGAAGTCCACACTAATTTAAGCTTTCAGGAGGAAAGATCCTTATTATGAATAACCTTTCAATGACAGATGTCTCACTCTATGTAGCCAATGATCAACGTCAGTTTTCACAATCTCTGATGGCTAACATCGTTACTTAAGTAGCCATTCGTAACACTCAAAGATGTGTCTGTTTCCCCTGGACTTTGAACTTTGGAGGGGGTTCGATTCAGGTATCCTGACCCTCTAAAGCTTTCAGAATTACCCAAGGCTTTTCAGTCATTAAAAGACCCACAGTAGTCACTATAGTCTTGTCACAGAAGTGGCAATAGCATTAATTATACCATGGGAAACCAATAAACGTGGAACGTTTGATAGTTACAGCTGGCTTGACACCTAAACTTGTGCCTCTAGCTGCTAATGAAAGAGTCGCTATCTCAGTTTAGCCTTTGTGTCTTAAATTGTGAAGGTGCTTGGTTAAGCAACACACCAGCCGGCTAAGCTCTCTGGCTGCCTTCACATTTGGCCAACTAATTACACACTTGCTGACTGTTTAAGGCTTTGGCTTGAGCGAAGGGTGAGAGAGGACTGAATTCCTCCCCTCACATTTGAGAAGGGAACCTCTATACAGAGTTTTGGTGAGAGCAGTTCGTGAGAGATAAGAGTTCAAGTACAATGCAGCAAGAGCTTGGCAAGAAGGAAGGAATTTGCATTTCGCTTGGAGAAACCAAGGGAAGCAAATGAAGTTGGTAGTACCTCAGAACTGTAGCTCCCCAGAAAATGGGTCAGCGAAGACCAGAATATTTTTTCTCTCGCTTTCCTTTCTCTCTTTCTTTTTCCTTCTTTCTTTTTTTTCCTTTTTCTTTGCCCCTTGAAGGCAACCACTCTAAAAATTCATCTATTAAAAGGTCATCATGTCAAAGCACAGGAAATGGAGTGATGGCGTGGAGCTCCAACCCACTCAGGCCAAAATCTTTGCAGTAAGATGTTGGGCAAACACTAGGGTCAGCCCCTCTCCCAGAGGAGCTTACGTCAGCCATTGTTCTCCTTCAAAAAGCTCCCAGGTTATGGCACAGGGTACCACAGGGTGCAGCTCCTTTCCAAGTTACTTGCGTATACTGTCCCTATAATCCACACGATTTTTGGTCTCTGAAACGCTCTGCTGCTTATCTCCCTGGCCACATGGCTACCCCGCTGCTGAGAGAAGGAGGACCAGAGGCGTCTCCATCACCTACCCTCCACCCCCACCCCCACGCATCTGATGACTGACTGGCCTGGCCCAGCCCTGCTGGCTCACTCACAGGACAGAGGATCAGAGGACTGATCTCAGCGTCTGGCCTCTTCTCACGTCCCCTTTTGCTCCTGGTGCCCAGTGGCTTCAGATACAGAGAGCAGCACAGGACACGGCCTATTGGACCTCTGCGAGTCCTCCCCCCCACTTGAGCTTCAGAGACGGTGTGATATCTTTTGGGGAGCGGTACCACTAGTTGGAAATAAACTGATAAGGCTGAGATGGTCATGAGTTGCTTAGCAAAGGGGACCGAGATTTATGTTTTTTTTGCTTCATGAAGCTGAGAAGAAAGTTTATTTTGTGTGTGTGTGTGTGTGTGTGTTTACATTTACTCTATACAGTTCTTGCTATGTTCAGTCAGTAGCAATCCACCCCCTCCATTCAGCGAATGAGCCACATGCATACTAATTGTCTGGCAGACATGCTTGTCTCTAAAGAAACTCACTGATTAGTTGTGCCAAGCTTAAGTTTCTAATAGCTGTATAGAGTGCCCAGGGGATTCATAGAGACAAGGACTGTTTTTCATTCTGTGACAGTCATCATGATGTAAACAGTTTAATTTATTAGTATTAATTACTTATATTGATTACAGCAACTTTATGTAAACAAAATATTAAGTATTAACAGCTCAGATTTCAGCACAGCGCTGCAAGGGCAATGCCCACACTGCAGTGAATACAGTGTTAGAATGTGTATTAGACTTTATTGACATCTCTGCCCATAATAAGTTGTAATGAGATCACCATGTTCTCTCTCCCCTCAGGCGTTCACGGGAAACTCAAACACGGAGAGTGTGGTTCGCCATGATCTGCAGCATGCAACTGTGGCTCGCTACATCCGCTTTGTCCCCCTGGACTGGAGCGTGGAGGGACGCATTGGCCTGCGGATTGAGATCTTCGGCTGTGCTTACTGTAAGTAGAGTAGGGTTGCAACATTTCTTCATGGCTGAAGAAAAAGGTTTGTCTGATTGAAATGTTATATTTCTAAGCTCTATGAGTTCCATCATTACAGCTCAGGTTAATAGCAAAGCTCTTCTGGGCTGTGTTAATTATATAGTGGATTTTCAAAGTTGTTGACGACTGCTGAGGATAGACAAAAGTTTATGTGCTACTGTTTGGAATACTTCTAGTCTTTGCGGAGATGCGGGAAGTGACTAGGCCTCCATGTTGACATAAGTGAGATTTACAAGATTAGCGAAGTGGCAGGGTCACAGTTATTTCATTTGAGACTACCGCTCGGCTCATATCCATTTCCAAACAGTTCTGGAGAGAGATTAATTAAGATGAAATTTCAAACAGGAAGCCACAACGCACCCTGCTTTCACTAAGGGAGTAGAACCTTGACAAATCCATCACACCCATCTTATTAAGTGTTGTTAAATTCATTTTGATAACAAATTTCAATTAAGTGCAGCATAAATTAGGCAGATGAGTGACATGTAAGGTCTTCTCTTGACAGTAATGCAATTTTCCATCATATGTAGATTACTCTCTTATCATTTCCTGACCAATATGAAGGAGTTAGATAGCTTATATAGAAGAAGAAGTTTCATAAATGTCGTTTTGGTGATTCCCTCATATCTTTCAGTGTGCATCAAAGCAGTCTGGCAGTTTCTTTTGGATATGTATGGAAAAAAACCAATATTGCAATGATTCATACCACTTCTGACACTGACTCTTGAAAAAGTAAACATGTAAACAAACCTGACATGTGACACTTTTCAAATGTTTGCGTTTTATGACAGATACAGATGGTGCTGTGTGTCTGCGCACAGGGCTCTGCTAAGTATCATTCCTCAAAGCCGTCTTCCTGCACATGAAAGCCCAGGGATGCCGGCGATAATTTTCTCGTCACGCGGGACCATCTCATCCCTATTCACAGGGAGATGTCCTCACGCTTCTCCACATGCAGGCGATCTGTGACACTGATAAAGATGGACTGCCATCTTTTTAAAAAAAGAAAGTCAGAATCCCCTGCAAATCTCTCCCCCTCCCTCTCTCTCTCCTTCTCTCTCTGTTGCATATCGCCTCATTGCAGAAGAAGGAAGAAAAAAAAACACTTTTCCAAAGACTGCATTCTCTTTTTTCCTTAGAGAAACCTTGTAGAGGGAGAAAAAAAGACCTAAAATATAAAAAATAGATCAACATGTGAAAGAAAATAGAGAGCTCTTCCTGGTCAGTGAAAGGCTACAAAAGGAGAAAAGGAAAAGCCGTGGGAGCGATAAGCAAACTTAGGCTGCCGGGAGACTCAATGGAAATGTACATACACTTCCCTGACCTTGTTGATCCACAAGGATACATGAATGCACTGAAGGAGAAACTTGTCACAGCACAATGGGGGCTGGGAGTAGTGTGTGTCTGTGTCTGTGTCTGTGTCTGTGTCTGTGTCTGTGTGTGTTTGTGTGTGTGTGTGTGTGGTGGGGGGGGGGGGGGGGGGAGGTGGGTGTTTTTTGGTGGATGAGTGTAGTGGTTATGTGGTGCTCTGGATGTGGGATGAGATGTGATGAGGATGTGAAGGAGAAGGAGGGGGGAGAGTGCGGGGTTGAGGCGCGTTTGATACTGATGGTAGAGCATCGATTGCATGTATGAGCATGTGATATTCTTTGTATGAACCTGATAATGAAGCAATTATGATTACTTGCTAACAGTCTGTAATTATGTCTGTATCATTTGATGATTGATTGATTGATGATTGGCCAACAATATTCCTTGAATGTGACAAAAACTGTTGGGTCAGAAATAGTTCCCTTAAGGCCCTTGTTTAAGGGAAGCTGTCGGCCAGTGGTCTGATTTTGTCAGTTAGTGTTTGGTTGATGAAGAAATGAAACCCTGGACACTGCATTCTGACTCACAGTGGAATGGTTAGTGGTTTTTAGACAACTATTAAAACATGTTCATAATATGTTATTTGTAAGATTATAGGCAGTATACCAGTAAAGTTGATAAACTACAGATAGGCTAATTAAAACGATTTTTTATGAACTTGGGGGTTAATGAAGTTGACCACAGACAACATTGCCAATTTTTTAAGCTATCTGTGTAAACATATTAATCTTCTCCTTTGTGTTGACATTGTATAAAGCAAGACCAACAAGGAATACTTCTACAGGTTAGCTGCAGGCTACAGGTCTTATGAGAGACTTTTCTTTGTTAGTCTTTAATTAGGGTATCACTGGTCCTCTTCCAATTAACTTCAAGACTCAGACATTCATTAGGCTAACCCCTAAACCTTCAAATGAGAGAAAAACATCCTCAGTTTTGGCTACTCTGATGTGGGCAGATTCCACCGTTTGCTTCCACCTATCTTTCCTGAGGAGCATGTCACTAACCTCCCACTCTCAAACACAAGATGTAGGCTAGGCTACTAGTAACCCAGCCAAGGTTGTTTCCAAGCTGATGCAATTATAACGGTTATGTGTTTTGACATTTTCTATCACTTGTTAGATACGTACTTAGTAGTCAAAGCTAATGAGAGCTTGGTTTAACGATTCCAATCAGCTTCAATTAAGATAGCCGAATCTGTCTCTTTAGCATGCAAGCAGGGTGTAAAAGTCCAGATGTATCACAATTATCTGCCATTTTTCTAAAGTGCCTCAAAAGCTATCTACATGACCTACCAACCTTCCCCTACCTACTTTGTCACTTCACTTTCAGTAAACAAGCCTTGGCTAATATGCTTAATTATAGCTTCCTCAGTAGTGATATCTTGCTGTAAGTACCTGGACATAAGGTTCCTTTTCTAGAACATCTGTGATAATGCCAATTTCCATCATACATGAAATAGTCTACCTATCTTATATTTCCTCTACGTATATTAACACCACAATCACTTGTCAGCCAAATCAGCAGATGAGATGGGGATTTATAGAAACCAACAGATTAATCTTTACTATAGGCCTAATAAATTGCTGTAATTTTCAGATTACCTATGTGAAATCTGACCTTGAACGGAACATGACCAACAACTCTCCAATACCAACACCACAGGGCTAAATTGAGGGTCTGGATATAAAGGCTATAAAACTTTTATGTGAGCACAACGCTTCTACGTATCAATCAGTGTTGAGACAGGGGTCAACATTCGTCTACCACACTGCCGTAAGCAAGAGGGCTTTGTCAGCAGGTGGGAATAGACTGCAATCTCCCCTCCCGCCACAGTGTAGTTTATCAAGACCATCCAGCTGCAGTTTATCTGGGGATTGAACCACTCTTTACAGAGAGCAATCTCACGCCCAGTCACTCAACTCATCATTTACCTAAAATGAGCATGACACCCAATCGCCTGTGAGCCTGGCATCAGCTGCACCCCCTATGGCTCAGACGCAACCTAACTCTGCCTCCTCTTCCTCTTCTCTCTCTGTCTTCTTCCTCCCTCTCTCTCTGTCCCTCTCTCTCTCTCCTTCCCTCTCTCCCTCCTTGCCTCTTCTCCCTCTCTCCCATCCCCCACTGCATCCTCTCTTTCTCAGGGTCGGATGTGATTAACTTTGACGGCCAGGGGGTGATCTCGTACCGCTTCAAAATGAAGAAGATGAAGATCCTGAAGGACGTCATCTCCCTGAAGTTCAAGACGTCGGAGAGCGAGGGCGTGATCCTGCACGGCGAGGGCCAGCAGGGGGACTACATCACCCTGGAGCTGCGGCGGGCCAAGCTGCTCCTGCAGATAAACCTGGGTCAGACTTCCTTCAGGGCCATCTGCGCCTGTGCCTTACCCACACACACACACACACACACACACACACCTCATCAACATCCCCATTACTGCGTGTGTCAGGCAGGGCTGTCAGGGATGGGATGATGGGTTTGGCTGATATGTTCCCCTTCCAGAGCCCCCAGAGACTGTCTAGAGCCAGGCAGTAGTGTGGCAGTTTTGGGGCGGGGGTGGGGGTGTTGTGGGATGGAGGGGTTGTGGTGTAGGGTGGGGTTGGTGTGTCAGGGTGGGGGGGGGGGTGTACTGCATGTGAATTTCTCAAGTGGTGATAGAAGATGGCCTCACATAACCTTATTTCACTGAGGAACTACTCTGTGTATGTCAGGCTTTTTTAGTTTTGACCATTTAACTTTAGCTTTTATTCAATTCAGGAACTGCAAGTGGAAATTAATTAAACAAAATTTCAGTGATTTGCAATTCAGTTCTGAATTTTGTACAACACTGGTGTGTGTGTGTGTGTCTGTGTATCTGTGTATGTGTGTCTTTGCTTGTTTATGTGGGCAAATAAACTTGAAGAAAAGCCAGAGACTAGATGGGCTAGATGGCTTCATCTGAATATACACAATGAGCCAACAGGCTAGTACTGTAGCCAATGCAATATAATTGTTGATGATATAAAGACATATTTCACTGTGGAAAGATGTCAATATTCTGCCCATTTTTGGAGCTGTGCTGAGGTTGATCTGCTAAAATATGAATTTCTCAGTTTTTCATGTGTTTTCACTAGCGTAAGCTTGCCCCACAGCAAGATTGTGATTCTCGTTCTGTTCTCTGTGGTTCTGGAGCAATAACTCCTTGTTATTTGCCTGTCTGGACAACAGGTAGCAATCAGTATGGCTCGATCCTCGGCCACACATCGGTGACGAGTGGCAGTCTCCTGGACGACCATCACTGGCACTCGGTGGTGATTGAACGCTACCGCAGGAATGTCAATTTCACCCTGGACCAGCACACGCAACACTTCCGTACCAACGGGGAGTTCGACCATCTCGACCTGGACTACGAGGTAAAAAGTGCTCTTGGGATACAAAAGCATATGAGGGGGCATACTGCTGTCGAACTTGACCTCAAACTTGACCTCAAACTTGACCTCAAACTTGACCTCAAACTTGATCCATGGACAAAGATCCCAAAAGACTAAAACAAAACTAGACTGAGAAAACAAGGATGAAAACACCCATTTGCTGAATGCCGCCCATGTTAAACATCATCTTGGTTTCTATTCTTTATTCTTTATTTGTCTTGCACTGAATTACATTTTCTACTAAGGAAATGAAATGAAACCCAATGACTTAATGCCTCCTAGGTGTATTCATATTGGGATATGTCCATATACAGTCACTATAAAAACTATTATTAATTTTCGACAAATTATTTACCTCTCTTGCTTTTCTTAATTAGGTCATTACTTAGTTCTCAACTTTTCAGACACAATAGAGAAGTCATTATAGAGTTCATAAGGACTATACTAAGCCTGTAGATGTTCTTCTTCTGAACTTCTATTTGACAGTTGTTCTCATGCAAGGCTTTCTGTCATAATCAGTGTAAAACACCTGGGATTTTGTCCCATGTTAGTATGTGTTGATACCACGGAAATAACATCTGCCTCCTAACACCGTCTAATCCTTTGCAGTCATTTCTTGTGGGACGTTGACATGATCAGACAGCTGAATTGAATGCAAATAGTTTGTTTTGACAGGATCTGTAGTAGGAGATATGGATTTTGACGAGGTTGTGAAAATAGAAAGGGATGTTTTTTGATAAATTGTAAATACCCTCATCATTACATACCCTAAGAGAATAAATCAGCTAATGTGGTCAAAGATTAATGGAGTCCAGTTAAAAGTCCATCTGTTAATCTGATTGGCCTGGAATTAAATCCATTGGTGCTCCCAAACCACTTATCTGCACTGCCATGGAACAAGAGACCACTTTAGCCAAACAACAGCCTAATTGACTTCATTAGATACATTTTGATAGTTTCAGTTTAAGTGGATGTTTGGCGACTGATGTGATGATATCTTTGTATTTATGGTATTGTATATCAGTGGAACCTAATAATATATTCTGTTCTTAAGACATCTTCTTTATATCCTAAGAAATCTTCATTGATGAAACTAAATCTAAGTTTAGCTCATAACGAGGTTAGACACAGCAACCAGACAAACACACACAGCGATGCACACACACACAGAGATGGAGAGGGCTGTTTGAATAATCTTCTCCAAAGGTCACTGAGGAAGTATAGAGGTATAGCATTGTCCAGTGTGTTTCATGGGCTGTGGTGCTCCTCTCTGCTGTCTTGTTTTCAGCTGAGTTTTGGAGGGATGCCGTACTCGGGCAAGCCTGTCATCGGCGGCAGGAAGAACTTCAAAGGCTGCATGGAGAGCATCAACTACAACGGCGAAAACATCACCGACCTCGCCAGGAGGAAGAAGCTGGACGTCTCAAGCTTTGTGAGTCTTATTTGTTTGGTTTCTCCTCCTCCTGTTTTCTCCCTATTTCAGTTTCTTCTCTTTCACCCTCTTCCTCTCCTTCTTCTTGTCTTTTTCTGTTTTTTGCAAAATGCACACGTTATCGCCCCAAAATCAATTTACTCTAACCCTTCCAAAGAAATGCAATGTTATTGAGTTGTTGAGGAGCAGACTTAATTGAGTAATTAAAGCATCGCACGATCACAAACCTGTATTGCCGACCCATTCATTCTTTGCTGAGCTTACCTCCCAAGGCTAAAGCAGGACAAAGAATCCCAGTGAATGAAAGGGGTTCTGACAGCAATCAAATTCAGCGCTCTCCACAAGCTCTTTTTTTCTCCTGAAGGAAAACAAGGGTGATGTTTACACTGAGTTTGGAAGGAAATCACCCCAAACCAAAGCTTATACATAATACCTAACCAGATGTGTTAGGTGATGTGTTAGGCCTATACACATCACCTAACACATGCATACATAATACCTAACCGGATGTGTTGTATTTATATATATCCTATGCATAATACAAGTGGTGTTTTTCTATGCACTTGGTGCTTTGTATTTCAAAACTCATTGAATTACAAATACTTAGTATTCCTCGTTTAGCAAAGATCCTTGATTACTAACCTTCAGTGCTGTGCACTTGCAGCTGAGAGGTGTGATGCTGTTGGATGGTAAAAGTATGTCCAATGTGCAAACATTTTACGGTGGGTCTCGCCATGTCATGCATAATGAGGCTGAAGACTATCTCGGTTATCCCTGTTCTTCAGGGCATGTGTTAGAGTTTTATTCAGTTGCAACAAGTATTAACCAAATACTTTTTTCTAAACTCAACACAGCCCCTACATCACACAATTAGCCACTTTTCTTTTCAAAAGCACATTTTAACAAAACATAGACAGTCTGGCTCAAAATCAAATAATTCTACCAAACACTGGCGTGCATGATGGCATTTCTGAAACTACATTTATTTTCATCTATTTCAAATCCACAACTTCACAGACTACATTGACTTCAAAACACCGGTTCCATTTACTAATAGTAACAACTAATTATATTTGTATAAGTGTTTACAGTGATGTGTGCAATTTCTAAAATGAGTTTACATTACATAATAAAAGTTCCAAAGAAATTCTTGTTGCAGATGCACAGGCCTGCAGTTATTCCCAGCCGCTAACATGCTTTTACCTAATCTGTAATCACTTTTTTTCAAAACTCCAAATACATAAAACATCTGTCTGTTCACCTGTCAACACCTGTCAATCTATCTAGTTGTTTTTTTCTGTTGTTGTCGATCCACGTGTTTTTTTCTATTTTTCTTTCTTGTTTTTTTTTTTTTTTCAATTATCTGTTCAGTGGTCTTTCAATACAGTAATTATCATCTATGTAACCACTGTGCTGCTGTTATTGCCGACTTAAGGGTTTTGTGCTGCATGTAAGGTTTTGGACAATAGATTTCCATTTCTGGCACACTGTGTATAGGCATTTGCAAATAAGACATAAAAGACACATCATTTTGGTGTTGGGGCGATCCTGTATGTAAAGAAAGTGTAAACACAATAGAAATGTATCCATTGCCTGCATATAGTGTGAAAAGAGCAAGAAATGTGTCAACTGTATGGCCAAAACAGGCCGATGATGTACAAATTATATTTAGAATTTTGAAAATGAGGCTGATGATCGGACAAAAGCTTGTTAGTGATTGAAAAAACTGTGATGTCACAAACATTTAGGTGTTAGCTCACCCAGATAGTCTGTGAGAGAATGTCTGCTTGCTTTCACTCTGTAGACTCGGTTCTGTTTACTTTTTGATTTCCCATGAGTCATTTTAAAAGCCGACAGGCTACGAATGAAATAACGCAGATAGGTTGGGCTAAAATACACACACACATCTTGTTCTGAACATCCCATCACATTACGCCGCCAAGTTAAAAGGAAATTCTATGCATGGGCAGAAGTTGTAAAAAGCCTGGCATACACCAACTCCACAGGACAGCTGAAATCACAGACTACCGCCTGTCTCAACACTGGCATAATTACTCATTTGCCTCTGTGGCCAGATGTTGGCCAAATCAAACTCTGCATTTATATCTAGTCAAATATCACCAGCCAGGCTACTGCAGGGATGTGGATCAGGCGCATCCATGATTAATCTCTTGCAAAGCATAGACTATGTGCATTATGCACTGTGTTTTCACATCTAAATAATAATAATAATAATCACTATAATTAAAGTAAAGCATCTGTGTCACTGTTAGTATGATGTACCATGTACACTTAGGTTTATAGTCAGCTTCTTTTTTTTGCAGTTTCACTTTACCAGCTGGTTATTACTTGAGCTCAAAGTAGGCAAAGCTTTGGGATTCACCTGTACTCCCTTCAAAAGCAAATGTTTTATAGTGTTATCAAAGTTAGTGTTGTACCAATTGTAAAGGTCAAAGCAATATGCAGTATATATGCACTTGGTTGACCTCCTGCGCTAAGGACTCCTCTCCACATGGATATCTTCTCCCTGCAGTTTGCAGTCACAGCACAATATGTTACACCACATTTGGCTCATCAGTTCCATCAGGAGTGGCAGAAGGGCAGATCTCTGTGGATACTTTGAGAACACACACACCTCACTCCTTACACACACACACACACACACACACACAATCTTGACTATCTCACAAGGCTGTGGCCATGCTGTAGCATCTTTCCTAGAGATCAGTGGCCAAGTGCTATTTCCACATGAGAGTGCCCTTGCAATTGAACTCTGTAAGTAGAACCACTTCAAGGTGCCACTTCCCACCCACTGAGTGGCCAGCCAGGCTGCGTGTGAAGACAGGGTGGGGTACTGTGTACCAACTGAGCGCTAGGACTTTAAAGTGCCAATTTGAACTGCATCAGTTTGAGACCATCTGCATGTCTAGCTTTAGTTTTTTGTCCAGCTCTTGTTTTCACTGTATGTGGTGAACTATAGATATGTTTGCCAAGGTGGCTCATACACAAGGGATTAAAAAAAAGATTGCTCCCAGCCATGCGCAAACAGTCACAAGCAGTGCTTGCCATTTTTTATCACCACACCAAGCGTGATGTTAAACTGAACAGTTGGTAAAAAGTCTTCCAGATAATAGCCCTGTCTCTGCTCCCTGGAAACTTAAAATAATTTACCTGCTCCAAAGCAATTTTGAGTTGGCCCTTGTCCAAGAAGTGATGTTTCCAGATAATATTCATGGGAAGCCAGGAATAAAAAGCTTTGATTAGGTTTTCAACTGAATTACTTCATCCAGGTGGGTAAATTGGAAAATTACGACAGCCATTTTAAAGAAACTTATCAGACCCACAGCAGATATGTATACTTGGGGAAGCTGATTTAGATTTACGTTCAGCTGTTTCGAAACAACTGGAGAAAATGCCAGTTGACATTTAATCCACCCAGAGTTTATATGTATCTATGCAAAATGCGTAATTAAGTTCACAACACATCACAACACATACAGCAATAGGTAGTGTAAGTAGTACAATATGATGGACCGCTGATATAAGAAAAAAAAGTTTCAAATGAATTAATATGTTGCAGACTAAATCACACACCAGTATCATAACAACATCAGTTGCTTATAAAACCTTCTAAACTTAAAGTGGTGTTCATGACCAGATATCATTTGATAATGCATTGAGTGCCTAGATTGTCAATGTGATGCTTGAGAGGATGTTCTATGTCAGTAAACATTGTAGTCTTGAAAGGTTCCTCCTTGTGTATCAGTTCTAGAGTGAAGCAGATGTTGATGTGGAGTCACAAAATGTCACAAAACTACTCACTTGAAAGGATTTGTATTTTATTACAATTCAACACTGGTAAAGAAAAAAAAACAAAATGGCATTTGTCTCTCTTCACAATGAAATCTGAGCTCTACTCTACTCTTCTCTTCTCTCCTCTCCTCTCCTCTTCTCAGCGCAATCTGACCTTCGCCTGTGTGGAGTCCCACACGTTCCCTGTCTTCTTCAACGCCACCAGTTTCCTGCAGCTGCCAGGCCGGAAGGAGCACAACATGGTGTCCATCGGGTTCCAGTTTCGCACGTGGAACCCCAACGGTTTGCTCCTCTTCAGCCCTCTGGCAGACGGGATGCTGGAGCTGGTCCTGATGGATGGCAAGGTCAGCGTCCACATCAACGTCACGCAGAAGAAAAACACGCGGATAGACATCTCCTCAGGTGGGCTCTGATGCATGCACACGCACCTTCCCTCCATCACGCTTACTAGAGGGAGAAATGCATTTTACACTCCTGTTCATTTACATGACTATCATTAGTCACCATTTCTGTCTACACATACACAGCTAAACACATTCACACATTAGCATGTGTTTGCTGAGGAGATGCTGCCGTCACTGGTTTTGTCCAGCAACACTAATATAAACCTGCACTATTGACATGAGAAGCATGTCCTACAGAGCACAGATACAGCTGGGCCGTGGAGGGAAGCAACTTCTCTGGCTCCACGTTTTGCCCTTGAGAGGGAGGAGTTTTAAGTGCTGCCAAAGCCATGTTTTGGCACATTGCACTGTTGGTACATCTTCCTCCAACATCACCTTCCCACAGAAACATAATGGCTCCTCGTCATCCTCGAAAACTCTCACAAGCAGACACACACACATTCTCACATTCACATTCACATTCTCTCTTTCTCTTTCTCTGACTCTCTCTCTCTCTCTCTCTCTCTTCCTCTCTCTCTCTCTCTGACGTGCCCTGTTGACCTATTAGAAAGTGGATACATTCTTACTGCACTCTGACCTTTAACATTGTTAACCTGCTGACTGATCGAGCTTCAGCTGTATAGAATCCTTCCTTCAAAATGCTTCTCTTTCCGCTCTGAACTTGGGACAAAGAGGGAATACTTTATAACCCAATGACCACCTCAACAAAGACCAGTGGGACAGGATTAGTGGGGATTAATCAATTAATTGATCTGTCGTCAACTTTTTAATGAATCAACAGCTATGTTGCTGAGTGACTAATAGGTTTGTGCCACTTTTTTACACCAAAGTCACTCTATGTGATTTTATCCGCTGGTATTTGAGGATTTAACCCTGGGCAGTGGGAAATGCTGGTTAACTATCTTATCACTATTTCACCAATTTGACCATTTTAGTGATCAACTAACAAATCAAGTAATCAAGGAATTGAGGGCTTATATCAATTAATATTTTCTATTGTTCAATATTAGTGATCTGGCTAAACAGATAGCCGATGTATTCATCTGAGCAAGACAGGTATTTTATGTTGGTCTGTCACTATACTGTGCTCTCTCTCTCTCTCTCTCTCTCTCTCTCTCTCTCTCTCTCTCTCTCTCTCTCTCCATAACTGCAGTGTTTTGTGACTGAATATTTTAGTCAGAGGAATATGAAAGATGTTTATTCATTTGCCAGCACAGCAGGAGTTTTTCGTCAAATTGGCGGAGGCCCCACAGAACACAAATTGATTCTTTTCAGCATATATTTTCAGCATATATTTTCTAGCAATCACTGTGTGGAGCATAGTTCCATTAGCGTAAACATTCAGCTTATGAAGTCGTTACCTTCAGCAAGTTTCATTTTGCCCTATGTAAGAACTAACTGATTTATGTTGTCATGCGAGCATGTATGCAGAGTATATTAAAACAACACTAAGGAGTTTGGGATTAAAACTAGTAGGCCTAGCTACCTAAAAGGCGCACAAAACCCCCCAAACATGTCACAGAGCTCTCCTACAACAGCTAAGATACCAATTGGTGTTTGGTAGCATCGCTACAGTCAGCAATGTCATGCTGTAAAAGGTTTTTATTTATCCTTTTCTATCCTCCACCCAGGACTGTACAACGCATATCCTGCACGACTTGTGGGAATAACACATTGTCCACTCATGTGACTGTATGCCCTCCACATTGTCCACTCATGTGATTGTATGCCCTCCACATTGTCCACTCATGTGATTGTACGCCCTCCACATTCGTTTGGAAATGGTGCCTAAAGGAATGGTCTGATCAAAAGCACACCTCATGTAGCAGTAAAATATAGTGTTGCTTTAATATAGACATATGACCACTTCATAGAACACTCTCCAACTCTAACCTACACACACACACAACACACACACACACAGACACGCACACCTATGAAGAACCTCTCAACCTACTCCAGAGGCAGAATCTAAGAAGTAGTTTGACTTGCTTTCATTTTCTTATGTGTGATAGTGAGTTAATCATCACCTTTAACTGTGCCCAACGAAAAGAGAGATCGTGACTGACTCTGCCATAGAAAGACAGATATTTTCACTTTGACCCCAAGGGCCCATTTTTTCCAGCTCCTCCTGGTCATAAAGTACGCCTTCACTCTTTGCCTTCCCTGTGTCACTGGGCCAGTGAACAGGCTCCACGTCCCTTCAGTCATTTCAAGGGTAGTTAGCCTGTCACGTTAAGAATGTTTTAAGCAGTTGTTTCGTGCTGCTGTCCATCCTTACGAGGGTCTGCCATGGTCTGCCTGCTCGCTAAACGGCGACCACTCCTTTAATGGGGTCAGATATCTATTTTTGAGCTGGTCGCATGAAATTGGCCCAGTGAGTATGACTGGAGATCTTAATCAGGCATCCAAATGAGCCTCCTAATAGTTAGTGCTGAGCCACAGACCTGAGGGGGAGCCTTGTGTAATTGCTACATCTATTTGCCTTTTTTCCCCCATCATTACCATACGGATTCACCTTTTCCTTCAGTCCGGCAGCAGATCTCGCAAGGGGCATCGCCTTTTATTTGGCAGAGTTATAAATGATCAGGGTCAGGAGAGTTGGCTGTAGCTGGGACTGTTGTTTTTTTTGGTCTCTCTCTCTCTCTCTCTCTCTCTCTCTCTCTGTCTTTTCTCTGTGTCTTTGTGTGTGTGTGTGGGCCAGAGATACAGTATATAAGTGTGTGTACCTGCTGAGGAGTGGACATGATCTTTCAGTGGTCTTGTCTGTTAGAAGCTCAGAATCAGTTCAGACTTTCTTCGTCAGTGGTCTTGTCTGTTAGAAGCTCAGAATCAGTCCAGACATGGTCTCTGCTCCACTGAAATGCAGTGCTGATTCCCATGGATGCAAGCTCTCGTAGAACGTGTGAAGCAGATTTTGCATGATATCAGTTTAGCGCTTCGAAGCAGGGAGTGATATCTACAGCGTGCAGGTATGCTGGTGATTATCGCTTTCCTTTTCTCTCTGTCTACCGCGTTGGCCAGGGGGGATTGGTAGTGAATTTCATAAGAGCTGTAAAACATTAAATCTTAATTTTGTGGGAGTTGATAGCATCTAGTGATTGCATCCCCCAGTAATGGATAATTAGTCATAATTAGGTGGTGGTACACCAAGGTTGTTGCCATGGAAATGTGGCCACTTCTCCTTGCTGTCAAGAGAATGCCACAACTTTTCATGATGCTGCCGAACTTCCTAATTTTGCAGTGCTTAGATGCTGTCCGAAAGAAGAAGGCTCTCAGCCGATTAATAACTCACAGCACAAACGAACAAACACACAAACACACACACACACGTGAACACACGGAAACACACTCACTCCTAATAATGCAGCGTATAAATCTGCAGAAGATTTGGCTCCATGTTACAGCCAATTAATATTTTTGGACATGTTATTAGTCTAGCTTTGGATTGGTGTGTATAGCATGTGTGATATGGCAGAGCCAAATGAAGGCAATCCCTCAGAGTTCCACTAAAGCTGCTTTTTAATAACCCAAAGTAATGAGGGTGCAGCTTCTCATCACAGCAACACTGCTCTCAATTACAAAGCTGAAATGGACAGGCCAGAAGATGACTGGCAGTGATTTTTTACTTCAGAGATGTGTGTGTCCTGAGAACAACACTCGCAAACACACACACGCACACATACACACAAACACACACTCACATATGCACACACACACGCACACACATACACACAAACACACACTCACATACGCACACACACACACACACATACACACAAACACACACTCACATATGCACATACACACGCACACACACACACATACACACAAACACACAAACACACACTCACATACGCACACACACACACATACGCACACACACACATACACACAAACACACACTCACATACGCACACACACACGCACATACGCACACAAGCACACACACATACGCACACGCACACATACACACACACACGCGCTCAAACACACACACACACTCACATATGCACACACACACATATGCACACACACACACACACATACGCACACACACACCCATACGCACACTCACACAGGCACACACACACACATGCACACAGATACGCACACACACACATACGCACACACATTAGCACACACACACTCACACACACATACAAACGCTGAGAGCTGACAGCCTGACGAATGATACCCATGAAGAACATGCTTTATGCCATTCATAATAATCTAATTGTGTACGTGTGTATCTATCCAAACCCGCTATGCCTGTACACCCCCTGCATTTCTGTGTGTGCTGTTATATTACACTTGGTGGCCTTATTCCAACATCACCACCCCTCTCATGCCTTAAAGGCACGTCAGCTGAAAGGCTAAGGAAAAGGGGGAACTGCCTCTTGCATGGGTCCCCACTCTCTACAGCACTATCACTTATTGATCCTGAATGTAGAAATGGATCTGTTTGTCTTTTCTACCTCAAATTTATGAAGGCCCCTGGCACTTATGAATGTCGTTGACTGGGTGGACTTCACTCCGAAATATTTGGTCCTCCAAAGTAATTTGAGAGCACTGTGGCCAATGTGGAATGTAATTTACCAAACCATCTAAAAGTGAGACAATATCACATTATAAACATTCTGTGACGGGTTGGATTTTTCCCCTCTTCTTTTTATTTTTTTTTCAACCCATAAAGGGGCGCCATTTTGTAATGTCTTTTGATTTTTTATTGGATTTGCAGCCTCGCTATGAAACCCAAGTGTCAGTCTCCCTTTAGTGCTCCTTGCTCTGAATCCCCCCAATCTTATTGATTGATTGATTGATTTTAACTAAGAAATGTAAGACTATGTTTTCATACAAAAATGTGTGAATTTATAATATGGCACACCTACCCATAGCTAAGAAACAAAGCAGAGAACTGCAGGGTAGATAATAACAGGAGAGTGATCACAGCTGAAATGCTCTCTTGCTCACTTGTGCACTATGTGTGTTGTGTTCAGTGAAATAGGTTTTGGGAATGCAGAGCTGTAGACTGCAAGTTGTGAGTGCCACTGCCAAGAGGCCGTTAAGACACAGCGAATAGAAATGCATTGCTGAAAAGGCCCACATTTCTTCTCCCTCTCTCCCAGGAGAGTGTTGATGTGTCTTTTTCTTCACATGGCCCTGGAAGGTCTGTGTGCCACGTGCTCTGAATTCCATCTGGATGAATATCTTTGATTGATGTTAGCACAATAACTCACCAAGTTCTTTTTTGTTCCAGTAATGCCGCTGAATCCTAGCGAGACACTTTTTATTACTCCAAACAGAATGTCTTCATTAAGCCACCTGAAAATGTCGGAGGAACAGATGTCTCAATCTGGAGGCTCATCCTTAGTCGAGATAATGCAGACAGTCGTGCATACATGCAGAGCCCTTAAATCCCCCTGTTCACCATATATTTTAATTGGGTATTTTAGGTTTTATTCATACAGCTTTTGGGCTGATAGCCAAGAGAAACTGAGTTATTTTGAACAGACAGCAATGCTGATGCATGGCTGAAGTTGAAGTGATTTACCACCAAGCAGCTAGAGAAAGCTAATTAGCCACAGAGCCAGTACAGCAATGCATCTGGCAAAAAAGAAGAAAAAACACAGAGACAAGCACAGTTACACGCACACTTTGAAATCCTTTCTTTTGAAATGGCCTTTCAACTACCTTTAACCCCAATTGTTATTTTTTTTCTTTTGTTCGACATCAAAGTCCACCTTGGTGCTGTTTTTTTGATCAGTTGATCTGTCTGCACAGACAGCTCTAAGAATCAATGTGATTTTATCTGTGGCGGGAAAAGAGTTGGTTTCAATGCTCTTTGAACCTCTGATACAGAAGTTTCTCTGGTCACATCAAATCAATTATGGGAGATTTCTGCACTTTTATATCCACTCTTCAGTTTATTATGGTGTCCTTATGTGGCACATCAGTACACAAGATGTTAGCCAGTGGTAAGAGAACTCCCCCACCCCAGTTTTGAAATGAATCTAAAGACTGTTATAATATGTAAAGGAGATCTCATGTCAGTGTCTAACTTCCACACTTTCCTTCAACTCTGTTGTATCGCACAGCATTCATCCTTACCCTGAACTTGAGTTTGACATATCCATGTGTTGATATTGATTTGTTTTCTTCTTCTTATTATTGTTATTTGAGAGCTACGTGTTTTTTTAATCTTTTTATTTCACATGCCCTGCATAAAAAATTTGACCAGGTGAATTTCCACAAGGAAGATTAATGCATGATTAAGTCGACATTGTGAAATGCTCACCATTTCAGACAAAACAAAGCTTTCAAGGTGCACATTTCAAAATATGACAGTTCATTTTCTCTATACTTTTGACAGCTATGACATGACATGAAAACAGCATCAGTATCTGTCAATTGCTGCTACTCCTTGTTTACTGTTGTTAACAACATCAACAACACAAAAAACACACATTCTAAAACGATGTCTTTGTCTGTTTTGAAAGGGTGGCTGTTACTATGTACGAGTACTGGAGTTGTCACAACACTCCAGTGGTAGAGCAGTGGTTCTGAAGGTCTCTGGGTCTGTTACAGCCATAAATTCAATGCTGGTTTGTCTCTCCTTGGGGCAGAGAGTTTGGGTTAGGTCAAGCTCTGTTAAAATCCAGATACCCAGACACCCATCAGTGTGCAGCTCCTGTGCTGGTGGGCAGAGCAGTCTCTTATCCCCAGACCTTCTAGCAAAGGGAAAAAAAGTATTTTAGGGGGTGTTTGACATGAAGTGTTTCAGTTTGGGGCCCAGTTGACTACCACTGGGGAAAGGAGGAGGAGGTGGAGGAGGCTGATGGAGCATTTGCTTCAGCAGAGGAGAAAGCCAGGCTCGAGGGAAGAGCAGCCCTGGAATCTGCTGAGGGCTGGCCTTGAACTGCCGCTGTCCATGGTGCTGAAAACTAGTTTGGAGCACTCCGGAATACTGTAGCTCAGAATTCCAGAGTGCTGCAGTGTGCACATGCAGGGATGCACTGCTCCACGGACACTGGGTGTCCACTGACACTGGGTGTCCACGGACACTGGGTGTTGTGTTATGGGATTATGTGTCAAGTCATTTTACACAATCATCAGTCATTTTGATCATTATTATCCTACAAACATTTAAGACACAGTATTATTTGCGCAGGATGTAAAATATTTAGAATATTTAATAGAAGCAGAGGAAAAGGGCAGTCATACTGACTCAATAACCCGGCACCCTTTATGCATGGAATGTGACTAGTCAGAATGGCCGGCAGAACACCCACTGTTTTGAAATACAAGTTGCAATCTACACTTAGTTAAAAAAAAAGAAGGTATATTTATGGGATATTTTTGACGCTCTGGAAAGTAGCCATTAAAACTGAACATTATAGTAACTTCAACAATGTCCACATCACTGCTCAAGGAGATGAACTCAGAGGAAAGAAAAGCTTCTCACCATGTATTCTGCCCGTGGCATCCATTTGCAATAACAGATGTGCCTCTTTCCTCTTAAAATGTTCCTCTACCCAAGGATCTCATCCATTACATTTGTTAGTTCTCCATTGAGCTGAAAAAGAGTGGAGGTTTTTTGACTGGACTCCACACTCCTCCATGTCACGACAGGAAATTATTCATAGAAAAGAGGAGGCTTCTTGTTCCTGGCCCCTGTGTGTGCTGTGTATGGGAGCAGCCTTCATTAATCATGCAGCGCTGTCAGCGGATGCTTGAGTGGTGGTTGGCCAAACTTTGCCTGGAATTTGTCTGGATGGCATCATTTCAAGACACCAGTCTTACACAGAAAAGAAAAGAGTAGGGAGAGAGCCGACCCTTTTCAATCTTTTAAGCCATCTAACCAACGCACATGCAAACACACAGCATATTGACTGGTGACAAATTGGCAACACGTTGCTGCTTTTGCATAATTGCCCTGATAGCCGTGGCCACTTTTTAAAGGTCACCTTCAGAACACTTCAAAATGTCATCCAGAGGGGGAGGAGAAAAGGCAAGAGCAAGAGAAGCTTTCTCATGGTGCAAATCACGTCCTCTTTTCCCACTTTCCATCCTCGGCATCTGGACTAATATTCACCAACATCCCACTCTCTCTGAGGCATCACCTCCTGCACCCAATTAATAAAGCAGAGAGATTTTATTGTCCCTTCTGGTCATTATCAGTGTAATCCACCACAAAGAACAACAACAACAACAACTTGCAGGATGGGAAGGTTTTATTTTTGAAAAATCCCCATTGATTAACCAGGCGGATAAATGATTAGCGTTGCAAAGCTGCGCCTGAGCTTCCCGGCGAACAGAACACCTACGCGGCGCTAACCGAGGGTTTCGTCCTGGGCTAATTAATCAGCATTGGCGGGTAATGACCACCACCTCTTTCGCATCGGGAGGCGGAGGCAGGCCCTGGGGGACAGGGGTAGTGGTGCCCTTTCACACGAACAGACGGTAATTACCCTCTCGCTTTGACGAGGCCTTTCTGATGGGTGCGGGCAACTGAGCAAAGGACACAAACACACATCGGGCATCATTAGTTGGGCCCATGCTGGTCCCACATTTGGCACCCTTCACAAGAGAGACACCAGTGGAAATGGCAAAGCTATTAAGTCCCATTTTAGTTTTGATATGTCTAAAAATGGGCCATGTTGCTGTGGCATCACTGTTTATTTCACTGTTTTAAACCACTGATCTTGTTAACCTTTGTCCATACTTTGAGCATATTGCAAGGGGAGAGTTGTGCATACACAGAGAATGGACAGCCTGAACAATCTGATGAACCAGACAAAATGTCTGTGTTGAATTTGAAATAGCAGAGTTCAAGGTATGAATCAAACTACTAAACTCTGAACCTCCTGGTTTTTGGAGAGATTTCAAGATTGCATAACTTGACCCCCATGAAATCGACTCAAAATTCCACCATTGCCTGACCCCTGTATCACCTGATTCATGGCACAGATACCTATATACTGTATGTCTGTGACTGACAGCCACTTCAGACATGTCACACAATTGTGCGAGCACATTGTGTGGCCTGACACACACTGCATGGCTGATGGATAACGGGGACCAAGGGGAAGCTCTACTTGACACTTGTATCACCAATATCCCAGCAGCCTCTGCTCCTCATGTGGGAGGGTGCGCAGGGCCCTTCGCCACACTCGGCGCCCTATGATCTCCACAGCCCACTCTGCTCACTACAGGATGAGCACATGGCAAAGGATGTGCAGAGCCCTTGGCCGTAGAGTTAGGGTTGACCTATGATTTCTACAGCCCACTCTGCTCAGGACAGGATGAGCACATGGCAAAGACAGTTATTCAGTGACTGAATCCTAATGTCCCTCAAAGAGACTTAACCCTCAAGACTTAAAACATGAATCTGCCAGTCATAAAGTCAATTTATATCAGTAATGCTTGAGGGCCCAGTGTTTGTGGCTTAGGGAGTAGGGCTTATGGTTTAGGACTTAGGGTGTATGGCTTAGGACTTAGGGGGAATATTGGAATTTAGACTATGTTTTCAGTGACAGATCATGGCAAGCAGGTCACCTGAGGTGCACTGATGGGGGCCAATGTCTTGCCTTGATTAATAACACGTGCGGCATAAGCCGGGCATGCAGTGGACAGTATGTGCTGATGGCTTTGTGGCCTTCTTGATTGCTTTCCAGTAAATAACACATTAGGTGATGAATTGATCGGCACTGTCAAATCAGCATCCACGTCTGAACAGTTTGCATGGACTCCTGGGGTCTGTCTTTAACGGTGATTGAAGTCCCCACAAGTAACGCACTGTAATTTAGTACTCATCAATTTATTGATCCCCTTGATGACAAAACGTTCATGCCTTGAACAGTCTCTTGGGTGTGCTTGGGATCACACATGGCCACAGCCATCAGCAGCGAGGATTAATAAAGGAGTTGTGTATTTTTTTTCCCCTCACTTGAATGCTCTTTCAGGGTCAGAGGATTAGATGGATTGAGACTACTCCCGGACTAAAAGAGAAAGTCAAAGATGATTTCCATCGAAAAAAAGTCTAAGAGTCATCTTAAAGTGATAATCCAGAGTACAACCATAGTCCTGTTGTTTGAACTCACCAACTGCTGTCTGTTGGATGAGCTAGAGGATGTAGTCCAACATCAACGGAACAGAGAACTGGCACCTTAAGCTCACTGAGTGGGGCCATGAAATATGAAACTGACAATGAGTTCATGGGCCCATTCAGTTGGAGCTGCTGATTCATTACTCAGTTTACTGTATGTTGTTCCAAATTCTCTCGTTCTTCTTCCTACCAACAGTACTCTGTGATCTCAAAGAACAGGGTTATGGTATGAGAGCACTCTGGACTATTGCTTTAATCCATGAATGGGAAACCAGCCCAGATCTGTCCTGATTTGTCAGATCTGAGAGGCCTGATGGATATTGACTAATGCTCAAATATATGTGAATGACATTATAGGTTCTGCGCTGAGTGATGGAGAGTGGCACGATGTCAGATTTTTGGCCAAGGAGAATTCTGTCATGCTGACCATTGACGGCGACGAGTCCTCGGCAGTGCGGACCAACACCCCTATCCAGATCACTACCGGAGGCTCCTACCACTTTGGAGGTAAGAAATCACAACAAGTTAAAAAGATTGTTCACCCTAATCCCCTCCACACCTCAGTCATACATGCGTAAGACCGGATGCAGGCTGACATCGGCTGGCATCGTCTGCCGTCTGCGTGGGATTATCTTGTGATAATCTGCTGAGGAGATGCCTCAATGCTTTAATTTGCACTTCTTGAAGATGCTACATGAAAAGCCAGCAAGGCAGCAAGCAAGGCATGAAGTGTCAGGAGAATCCCTGTAGCTCTCTGATCCTCCTACGGCCCTTTCCCCGCCTCAAAGCAGATCCAGGAAGATGAAGAGAGCTTATTCTAAAACTGAAGTTTGGCTTGAAAGGGGAAGCAGAGACGAAGAACGATGGAGTTTGGCAAAGGTTAAAGAAGGTTAAATAATACTGGTGATAATAATAATGATCATTTATATTAAAATAATTACTGTTTTAAGATTAATTAATACAGTACTTTAATTTTTAGAAATTTTGGCTGGTATTTAGGGAGGCATTCAAATGACATTTCATAAAACTTTCAAGTTGCCAAGCAAATGTCAGACCAGAAATTTAACACCACATCTTTAATTCTGTTTTAATTTCCTCTTTTATCTCAGCTATAGGTCAAAGTGTATGTGCAGCGTACAACTCTATGACAGGCTCCTGACCGTATCAAGCTAGTAGTGTACCAGTGCTTCTAAAACTGCTTGTTCAGTTCCCTGTTTGTGACGAGACCAGGCCCTACCAAAATGAATAAACTATATGTTTTGGTGGAAGAAGGCTTATAATGCACTATTTTAGTTTTTTAATTTGTGTGGCTTTATTTTCTATAGTCTTTTTTTGAAGTTTTAGAAAAGCAATAAGCCACTTGAATCCGTGGGTTTGCGCTAGAACAGCTAAGGGGGTTTCATAGCACTCATCGTGCCAGACAACACTTACTAGCTGTTCTAAATCCAGTGCATCCCCGTGGCCTCTCATGACTTATTCATTCATTAATTATTACATGGCTCTTGGGAATGCTGTAGAATTCTCCATTCACTTCAGTGGGACTTCATGACAGTCTACGGTCTGATATTTATATATATACGGACCGTTGCTTAAGTATAAACAGACCACTGGATCTAATATGGAAACTCCTCAAGCATCCTGCATCACTCTGTCAATTTCACGTTATTTCACAATAATGACCGCCTCACATAACGTTATACCTTCCATGTGAACTCCAATCTTCAGAGCAGAGTAGCCAAGCTGCTAGCTGGAGCCTGATGATGACACTTTGGTCAATCTTTAGAATAGAATAGAATAGAATAGAATAGTGTTTAATTGTTCAAACTGTGGAAATTAATCTTTGGCCTCACAATAAATAGAAAAAGACACACAGTGCATACTGTATACACAAGACTTCACCGCTTGTACAGCTGACACAAAGGAGCTTGTCAGCCCATGGGCTACAGACACCCAAGATCAGGTTGCCCAATATGAGTAACAACATAAATAGACCCATTACAGAAATAAATATATCCCAACAATGCCCTTGGGCAAGGCAAGGAGCTGTGTTCAAATTTAGGCACCTAAAAAAAGAAGTTATTTATTTTGGAAATTAATGGAATTTGGTATGGAGGAGTTCTTACAAATGTTTCTTGTTATTGAGGGCACCCTGTATCATCTTCCTACATTTATTTATATTTACATTTATGCATTTAGCAGACGCTTTAATCCAAAGTGACTTACAAAAGAGGATGAGGGGAGTTTCCTGAGGGGAGTTTTGCAAATTCATCATAAAGTGGATGTGAACTAGAACCTGAACTATAAGAGAGGCTTTCCTTGGTTTTCCATGGTTTGAGTTGAACTAGAACCTGAACTATAAGAGAGGCTTTCCTTGGCTTTCCTTGGTTGTCCATGGTTTGAGTTGTATACAATTCCACAAGCTGGGGGTCCCATATGATCTTACTGGCTGTGTTTATTGTTTTTGGTGAGCTTGGTTTTGCCCCTAGCCCTGAGACTGCCATACCAGCATGTGTTATTGTACGAGATAACACTCCCAGAGGACAGTAGTGTAGCCCCCATCTGCCTCTCCAGTCAACTTCCCAATCACTTTCCCATCAGTAGGATGATGGTAATGCTGAAGGCATCTCAGGATGTATGCAAAGTGCATCTTATACCACTGTCATCTGCACAGCGCAACTGAGTAGAACTATCAAACAGGCTTCCTGTGCATTGCTGGGAGGCTGATGGCTTTATCTGCCTCACTTCCCTCTAAAAGAGGCAAATGAGAAAAGAGATCTGCGGCCTGCTAGTCTGGGTGTTAGTGAGTGACGTCCTGACAGGACATTTACACATGACCACCTACAAAATGAGATAGAAAAAGATCATCCTTGACTTTCTCATGCACTCAGTCTCTCTTTCTCTCCTTCTCGCTCTCACTTTCTTTCTCTCTCTTTATCTCTTGATCTCATTTTGCCCTTCTCTCTGCTTGCTGTCTGTCTTTATCACAATTTTTTTCTTCTGTCTGTCTCCTTCTCTTTCACTCCACACCCCTCCCTCTACCCCTCTCTCTCTCACACACACACACACACACACGCACGCACATACACACTTTTTGACTGTCTCTCCTGCTTTGTGGATTGCTTCGTTCCACCTGTGTGAATGATGGATAGGCTCAGGGGAAATACCATAATTGTCAATCAATGCTTCTTCATCCGTCCCTATTATTTTCTGCAGAAGAGGAGATATGTCTAGGCTGTCTAATTTGTTTACCACTGATTTTTTTTTCTACTGTCTCGCTTCTTCCGAGGAGGAGAGCTCGAGGACACCTTGACTCTACCTTACGTTTTTTTTGCATGTAATACTGTGTATTTTTGTCCATGTCCTTGATATCATTGTTCTCCTAGTGTAAGAACATAACTCATAATGAGGTGTGCTTAACTTCTCGATGGCTAATGAGATTCTGCTGAAATGTGTCGACGCCTCACTGCGACACAGGCACAACATCTGAGTACCATTTCTTCATTAAGAGCTGAAAACTGATCGGCTGCAGCACTGGTGCCATACCTCCGCATGCAGGTGTGCTCCATGTAGCGTTAACAAGCGTGTGTGTGATTTCGGGGATAGCGGTTAGCGACGCAGGGAGATGGATTCTGACATGGGCCAAAGCACATTGGATTTAATGAGAGGCCTAATCAGCCAATCGAAGAGCGTGCCCAATCATGTGTTCCTGATGGAAAGGTCACCAGCAGAAATCACCGGAGCAGATTGGTCCGTGGGTGACAGCCAATGACAAGGTTTTTTTTTTTTTTTTTTTTTTCGTTACATCTGTTCGCTAGATTCTTCCCAGCTGCCTTTCCATTCCTCTCATATCAAGGCATCCCCGTCTTGCCACACCGGCCTCCACTCTCATTCGGTGCAAAGTGGAGCTCAGTGCATCCTTGATGCAATCTTGGTGTGCCACGCTGCAATTTAGATGCTATATATATACACTGGGGGAAGCAAGACAAGCGATTTAACTTGAGGCAATTTCGCTTGCAATCCCATTAACGGCAAATTAAGCAACGTTTTCAACAAGTGTTTATCTTGTTGAAGGGTTTAGCTGAAACCTTAGAGTGTGTAACAAAACAAAATGGGACTTTTGAAAAGTGCTAAAAGGTGAACATAATTATATTACACACATCACTGCTAATTTGACCAAGAGCTTGTAAAACAAAGTTGAACATGCTGTCCTTGTTTAATTGTGTGTAATATTAAAAGGCAAAATGGGCTGCGTGCTACGCTTAAGTAAGGCCGAGCCCAAATGAGATATTTTAGAATAGTTTTCACAAAGCTCAAAACATAACATCTTGGTAATAAGATACCAGAACCCACAGTGCAACAGAAAACCTCCGATTTATCTTCCCACAGAGTCATTTATCATGAAGCACAGTCATGTTTTCCCATGTTGATTGGAAGGTTAGCCAGTGCATGATGTTTATGTATGATGACCGTGGCTGTTATATTGAGAAGGAGAAGGTTGTGTAGTGGGTGTCTGTGTGTTCAAGATAAGGTGCCTGTCAGTCATTGCAGGGTGCACCAGTGTTTGTGTGCTCCTCAAAATATGAAAGTTTGTGCATAAGACGGTGTGTGTGGGTGTTTATTTGTGCTTGTGTGTGTGTGTTTATTACTGGAGCAGTCATATTATCTATGGTCTCCTTTGCACAGCGTCTTTCACACAACTCCTGGCATTATGTTTTCTCTTGCTGTGTAGGTCAGACTTGTCAGAGTGACTGATATGTGTCCTGTACTCAACATGGCCCAGTTTTCTTGCCCCCAAGGTCATATTCCTGGCAAAGAGAGAAAATGGCAGTAGCTCAGTAAACACAAACAGCTCCCTTCACCTGTCACTGTGTCACAGTGGCAATCACGGTATCTACCTTAATTAATGTCACAACATCTTAAAAAATGTTTTCTTCAAAAAAATAGCTAATTTATCATAGTGCTTTACGTTTTTTTCCTATAATCTAAATTTAACAATTTACCACATAGTTTATAGAATAACAGAGGTGATGATTCATTATCACCTGTAATATCAAATGACATTCTAGGTTAGTCTGATAAATTCGTTGAGTTTTGGTGCATATTGCTGACAACACTGACATAGCAACAGCCAAATCTAACTGACATCTCGTAGAGCAAGACTACACATCTTTTGTTAGTATAAATATTTCATGTTAAACAGAGAGTTCATAAACGGGGTGCATCCCCAGAGAACCGACTCTCTGTCTCTCTCTCTCTCTCCCTGTGTGTGAGTGTGTTAATTGTAGAGCTGTTTATTCCAGGCTTGATCTCTTTATTCTCCCTGTGCTCCCTTAAGGTGCCATTCTAATAGCCTTCCGTAGTGTGGAGTAGACTATTGCTTCTGCAGCACTGCAAATCACCCTCAGCCGCCGCTCCAGCCCTAACCCCTACCCCCTTCCCGTCCGCTACAAGCATCTTCATTAGGCACGCTTTGTCCTTCCCTGTATTGTAGATTCCCCCGGATCCCCTTAATGCACTCCCTCCCAACAGTTCCCCACTCACATCACATTACCAGCCGCCTCTCAACCATGTTTCATACCCAGTGGGTGCACTACAATGGAGAAAAAAAACATCAGAGATGGGGACGATTGGGGTGAGGGTGGCTACAATTGTGTGTGTGAGTGTGCGTGTGTGTGTGTGAGTGTGTGTGTGTGTGTGTGTGTGTGTGTGTGTGTGTGTGTGTGTGTATGAAAGGGAGTCGAGAGAGAGAGCGTATCTCATCAGTTTAGTGCATTGCTGTTTAGTCAGAGGCCTCCGGAGCCCCCCTAGGAAAGCTATTTCTCAGAGAGTGGTTTTGTTTATTCTTTTCTGATGGATTTTTGGGGGAAATTAATGGATGATTGATGAGAGACAGTGATGGACTGGTTTCCTAACAAAAGCAGAAGCTACAACAAACAAAGGGAAAGGGAAAACAGTCGGGTTGTACCTTAAGTGCTTTGCATTCACACTTCTGATCAGACAGAAAATGAACGATAAACACCATAACTTTCTGAGAAACTCATCTTAGCTTTAAAATGCTGAAGTATTTCATGAATCAGGCTTCAAAAAGCTGTGTCAATTTATATGGATGTGATCCTCAACGCGACTCAAAAAGGACCGCCAACAAACCCTGCAACCGTCTGGGGCCTATTTATTGACGGCTGTAAAAGTTTTACAGGCCAGATCTCCCAAAAGAATTCCACAGATTCCATCTTGGGTTCATGAATATTACATTGGGCACACAGGTATTCATTAATCTAACAGCAGTTACACCACTCCCAGTTGAGTCGTCTGCGGCCTACTCCTTGTAAAAAAAAAGAAAGGAAGACAGAAAGAAAAGGAGGGAGGAAAGACAACTTGGACAAGAAAGTTGGCCGTCGTGACAGACTTTTCCTGGGGTTGCATCCATCTGTCACGACATCGCATGTCCTGGTGTCAGAAAAGTTGCGTACCTCAATGAATTAAGAGGACAGACAGTGACAAAAGCACGTGCCCATGAGTTGCACCCAGAAGTGGCTAACGAAAGACTGTCGGCCGTTCCCTCATCTTATTGATCACCCGTTGCCTTTGGAAGCCGCCCAGGTGCACCTGGCAGTCAGTCAGCTCCTTGCTCAGGTCTGGCCTGTTTTCCCAGTCCAACAGATGCTGGCTTATTTTAGGGGTGGACATGTTGGCTGTCAGGATTCTTTCCAATGGGACTGTGATCTATCTGGTTTTCCCTCTTTCTTTGTCCCTCTTTTTCCTCTGTCCCTGTCTCTCTGTATCTCTTTCTCTCTCACCTAGAAGCCTGTCTCTTTCTCTCTCTCGCTTTCTCTGTATCCCTCCTTCAACCCTCCTATATGTCTGTGTCTTTGCCTACCCCTTCTCCTACCCCCCCTCCCCTCTCTCTCTCTCTCTGCTCTGTCTCTCTCTCTCTGCATTCTCTTTCTCTCTCTCTCTCTATTCCACTGTCTCCCTCTCACCTCCTGCAGGTGGCTGTTCTTGCAGACAGACACATGGACAGGTGTATAACAGACGAGACAGATGGCCCTACAAACTTGAGCAACTTTTTTTCCCCTTCCCTTGACTTTTCTTCCCTTCTGTTTTTTCCCTTTTACAGATTCTGTAAAGGTGCAAATAAATGTGGTTTCTCCAGATGCTCCCTCTCTTGCTTGTTGTGCCAGGAGGGTTGTGGCGTTATCTCACAGAGTTTGATTGAAGGCCTTACGGCGAGCTGCACACAAGGATGTTTTGTTTACCCTGGTGGAAGCATGTTGAGCCCTGTGGATTTACAGGCTCTCCAAGGCTTAGACTCCTCATATCCTGTTTGGCACGAAGAGCACATTTTTTGCAATGAAACTTACCCACATGGGTAAATATCTCTAATGAACCGTGCACAGATGTGCCTCACTGGAACACCATATTCCCCTGCCCCCTCTCTCCGTTCTCTTGCTCGACTTGAGAAACCCACAGCCACGTGAGGCACGCTAACTCCATCTTCTGTTTGTTGGAGGGTTTCTTAATCTAAAATACCTCAGTGAATATTGACATGAATTGAAGCCATCCCAAGAGCTTCAGATCATCTTCGATTACTGGGTGGTACAATACAGGCATGCAGATCAATTCAAAGTTGCACTATAGAGGCCAGAGATTGTATCAGTGCAGCGAGCACAGAGCAGTCGTTTCAGATTCATCTTTCTGAGTCCCGTTTCCTGTCTCATTATTTTGCAGGCTACTTCCAGCACGCCAGCACGTCCCCCACACAGCGAGCCTTCCAGGGCTGCATGCAGCTGATTCATGTGGACGACCAGCTGGCTGACCTGCACGCCGTGGAGCAGGGCAGGACGGGGGCGTTCGAGAATGTTAGTCTGGACATGTGTGCAATTATCGACAGGTAAGAGAGGGTTGATTTTAGAATACAACCAGAACTACTTGTTTGTGGAGATCAGTTTGTCTCTTTTTTGGTTTGTCATATTTAATTCACATGCCATCCATCCCACTGATGAATAGAACAGTTTTTGCTGGAATTAGTTATGAATTTTATTTTATGTTTTTGTCAAAACACATTTGCACTTTTGTGTACCACCAATACATCAGCTTTCACCTGAGAGATGCTTCCTCAGATCTGAATAGGTACTGAACAGCTCTTCGATTATCACAAAGCTGAATAGCAGAATAGCAGACTTCATTCATGGAGAAAGCGAAGAAGGCAGCATCTCCTCCATCCTAGGCAGAAACAAACAACACAAATAGGCAGGAAAGGCCAGGTGCAGAGATGGGCAGCACCTGGCGGGGATAATGCCAGCAAGGCTTGTGCCAAGGAGGCTGGGTGACACATCCTGTTTACCCTCCCTGAGGCCTCTCTCTCGTTCTCTCTTTCTCTCTGTTTCTGTCTGTCTCTCTCTCTCCTGCTCTCTTTGTCTGTATCTCTCTTTTCCCTCACCCTGCTTCTCTCTCTCTCTCTATCTTCCCTTGTAAATCGATTTGGCATACAGAATGCCTCAACTTATTTAAATGGGCAATATCATGGCTGCATATATTCAATTTATAATCAGAGAACAAGGCATGCTCTTTGCTGTTGTCTGGAGATCGATTATCCATGCGCAGGTTGTGCTTTTGTGTGCTTGTGTGCATTGATGTGCTCTTTACATTGCAAATGCTTGCGTTCTGTTCCCACACAGACAACTTCAGTTGCATTGAATGCAAACAGGCAAGAAGAGGCAACAAGGGTTCAAAGCTGTAGCCTTACCTGAATGTTTAAAGAGTTAAGGTTGACTCAGAGGAAAAAACAGCAATGCTCAAACTGTGAAACTAAACTAGAATCCAGTTAGGCCGAAATTGCAAAAGTAGGCTTGCGTAGCACTTTCATGGGTGTTTTAATGATTCTGCACTAACAATTAAAATAAAACAACATTTAATGAAAGTTAGATATATGTTAGAATAGGCCAATAAACTTATGTTTATAATAGTTGTGTGTGAGTTCTTGAATACTACTGATGATTTATGCGTGTGAAAAGTTTCTTAGACATCTTTCCATCACGAGAGCTCAAGGTATTATTATTCAGGAGGATTCAACATTAAAGTCCTTGTTTTTTAAATGAAATTTCACAGTCTATACTCCTGATATCCAGATACGCTTGCCTGTTCTGGAATCCTGGCCTGTATTCTCAGGTTCCATTAAAGATTCTGATTGTTGCTCTTTCTCCCTCCAGCCCCTGCATGCTGATCCCTCATTCTGTATTCTCATGGCTCCATGAAATATCTTCAAATCTTCTCTATGTCAGTGTGAATAATATGTAAGAGAACAAAGAGTGGGTCTTGGAATTGACATTTCTCTTCCCTTCTGACAGTTATTAGTCTCTTGGCCACATGGTCTTCAGACCACACTAGGGTGCTTAAAAATAGGGATCCGCTGGGTTAAAGTTGGCCTGTTTCTTCTTCTACATTTCATATTGTCAGACCACACCATAAGAGGAAATATAGTTCTCTAAGATGGATCTTTGATAGTGAGAAGTTAGTTAGCTTCAAGACTGAGCACATCTAGGCACATTCTTCACTTACAAAAGACCTTTCTTTTGATTTCATCAGGTAAATTTCACCAATAGCCTTCTCAGAATACTTAAGCCTGTTTTTAGTTGAATTTAATTTTGTTGTTCCAGAGAGGCTAGGGAGATGTCTTGAAGGATATTTAAGCCTATTTTTAGTTGAATTTAATTTTGTTGCTCCAGAGAGGTTAGGGAGATGTTGTTTTATTGGAGTAATGCCTATATTTGTTTCCTCCTTATACATTTCAGAGACTTTGCCAATGTGAAATTATGAAACCAAAATGAAAATACTAGGCACACTTCAAGCAAGAGTTGAGCAACAGCTGGCATTTAATAATGACTAATCAGATAATCTCTTTAAGTAATTCAATATCTACCTGACCCCCCTCACAGTTCAATTAAATCTGCCATTAGTTGATAGCATAATTCCATTGTTGTAATTTGCAATCATCAAGGTACATCTGCAGGGTAGTCCAGAGCAGCCTCTTTGTCTTACTTTGATTTCTGTCAGCATGCTAAATGAATTCTGATGAGACTTGAGGCAGGGAAATAGCTGGTCCCTAGATAGAGACATCGATCTGAGACTGAAAATATCTTAATAGTCTCTGATCATTTTGCTTGTTTGTGTTGCTGATGTGAAACAATAGGCCCACATGAGATGTCTGATACATGCCACCAGTCCCCCCCCCCCCCCCCCCCCCCCACACACACACACACACACACCACAGTAAAGTGACTTTGACACAATCTGGCAATATTCATTTGTGTTGGTGAGTCATAGAGTATTCAGTGCGCTGTATTTTGGCGCACATCATTTTATATTGCCTGCTGGTTCACTACACAAAATGCTTAAACCTTTATCTTATATTATGCGTGGTCTGACAGCAAGATTGTTCTGTCCTGCTATTTTTGTGAAACAGTTTGCATCTGTATTAAATTGGTCTTATAAGTGCTGCTGCTTCTGCCTGTAACTCATGATGGTTACATTGCAGTAATTAAGATGAGGCAGGGATTCTAGAATGTCTCTGCTTGCCGTTGACAGTAATGATGTTCCCCCTACTACAGTAACCGTACCGAGGCCCTCATTACAGAAAGTCTGAAGGAGAATACTCTCTCACTGTTTTATCGATTTTGTGTTAGCATTTGTCATGTTGATTTTGTAATCCAGCTCGTTCATTCGCTGTGTCTCTGTGTGCAACACAATATGTCCAAAAGAACACACCTCCTGCTTTAGCTAACCTAGCCTGGGTTTCAGCTCAACTGAGCCCTGTATCCCTGCATGAACCCATAAACACTGCTGGTCCCTCTAATGCGCAGCCTTTTTAATGCACCTTGTGTCCTTTCACAGGCTGCCCCTGTTTGTCCTATTAGAGGACCTGCTATTTCCCACCACAGCAGTCTCAGCTGTTTTAAACATGCATTAGAGGTGCCTGGAACTGCATTTCTCCTAATCTGATGCATCCTGCATAACCATGATGTGAGACATGACAACATCCAGGCAGTGTGCAGGATTTCAGCTGACCATGTTTACCCCTCAGGACACGCGTAGGTTATGGGGATGTCGTGCTGTGCCAGGGCTAATTGGCGAGTTTTCCAAGCCATCATCATCCAGTTTTTTTTCTTCTTCCTTTCTTCTTTTACTCTTGTTGTCTGCAATAGCTGCATTACATACCTGTCACTTTCTATTTCCAAAGCCTGGCCCTGGAGTATGAACAGGGCGACCAGACAAGGCCTTGGTCTTGGGTCCTTCGCTTTCAATCACACACTTCCTTCGTCTCCTCCCTCCTCTGCCTGAGACTGCCACCGTGCTCAACTCTGAATGCGGAGGCGCGCGCCTCCTCTTGGCCTCTCCTCTTCTCCATATGAATGCGATGCTAATTTTAGCATTTTAGCTGGGAAGCTCAGCCTTGGGCTGTCAGTCAAGCACCAGCGATTTGAGAGGCTCTTGGCTGCTCCGTCGTGGGCTCGCCTATAGTGTGTTGTTCGGGGCCATGGATATGGATGGAGCGTTGGTGCGAGCACAGAGAGTGTCAGACAGAAGCGTTTCATCTAGTCCAAACCAAACATTTTTCTCTGCAAACAGTCCTAGTATTGCTCTTCCCCTGGACCTAAAGATGATAAATAGCAGAGTGAATCAGAAAATATTAAAAACATGGTGACTCATTGAGACCTGTTGGGAGGACTGTAGCCATAAGAGGCATGATCACGATCACCACCTCTGCTTGCTGTGTTTATGTGCCATTTGGAGCCTCCCACGCAACGGTAGCACTTTGAGCCATGCCACCAGGCAGAAGTTAGAGGAAGGATCAAATCAATCAGTGTAAATGGATTGCCAAACAGTCTCAGATAGACAGAAAGCTCCAAAGGACAATTAGTCGTCGGAAACATCACAGAAAGATATTCTGCCCTAACAGCCACATTCATTGGATCGAGCGGGCAAATCCACACACTTGGATTCTCTTAGGAGAGCCTCCCTGTTAATAATTCAAGTGGGACAGTGTACGCAACCACCACTAGCACCATGGGGCATAGAACTGCACATTTTATTTGGGACCATGGGAAAGTGTCATAATTGATTTGAAATTAAATTGATAACAATGTAATGGTGGCCCTGATTGTGTTGTTCTCCCCCAACAAAAAGAGAATGGAATAACCCTCTCCCAGTCCTCATCCCTCCATCCTCCCATCTTCTCCTCAAAGATCTCCTTTTGATCCTTCTGCTAATTTATCACACCTTTGAAGAAGGCTGTTGCCAAATACCATTGAGAGGGGGAAGTCAGTGAAGTTCTTAATTGCATTAACTCGCAAGCTTTAATGAAGAATTCACTGAAGGCTCTGATAAAGGTTACATGAGAAAAATCTGCGTGGCGTAAAAGCGCTAATCCCTATTGTGTGCTCTCTTTATGGGATTTACACACACCCTTCACTTTTCTCCCTTTCGTGCTTTGTAGTTGAAGAGCATCAATCTCTTTGTGAACATCTATCTCTTGTAGATGGCTACAAATTGAAGCAGAGATAAGAAGAGGTTATTTCATCATAAAAATAGAGCACATAACATTTTGTGTCTATTTATATGATGCCTCTGTCATTGGTTGAAAATACAAAGACTGTCAACACTGACAAAATTCCCCTCAGAAAATAAATGGAGAGCGAACTGCCACACTTTTTGGCAAGAGCTATTTATAAATATTTACCGGTACATCCACTTAGTATGAGTTGAGCAAAGTTTCTCTGCAAAGCTCCTGGTTTGACGTCTTTGAGGAATGTTATGTTGTCAGTCAAACTTTGCTGTTACTTGGTGAGTCTATCAAAGCTAAAAGAGAGTCATGTCCTCGTTATCAGGCTCCTATGCAGAAAGACAGATCTACTCCATGATTCAAGCAAATCTCCTGCATAATTCAAGTTGTATTGCGCCATGATTCAATTAAATCCCAGAATGAAATTTCTTGTGTGCTATAATTAATACGACTGCCTATGATTAAAAAGGATGAGCAGAAAAAAGATAATATGAATTGCATGTAGCACAGAGTTTCCCGTACATTGACAAGACTATGGTGGCCCACTACAGTCTAATTTCCCTCGCCATTGTCTAGATATGGACCAAACTATTTCATATACATATATATATATATATATATGTATGCCATATTTCACACATACAAGTGTCTCTGTCATGAAGTGTCAGTCTCTGTCATGAAGTTGTAATCAAACAAATGGGAGTGGATTAAATATGTACATTCTAAAGCCTCCATCATTCCCCCCCACCGTGGTCTCATAAAATATTTTGGGAAACACTGTAACATGAGGAGTAGCACTGTAACATGAGGAGTGACACTGTAACATGAGGAGTAGCACTGTAACATGAGGAGTAGCACTGTAACATGAGGAGTGACACTGTAACATGAGGAGTACACTGTAACATGAGGAGTGACACTGTAACATGAGGAGTAGCACTGTAACATGAGGAGTGACACTGTAACATGAGGAGTAGCACTGTAACATGAGGAGTGCCACTGTAACATGAGGAGTAGCACTGTAACATAACATGAGGAGTAGCACTGTAACATGAGGAGTGCCACTGTAACATGAGGAGTAGCACTGTAACATGAGGAGTGCCACTGTAACATGAGGAGTGCCACTGTAACATGAGGAGTAGCACTGTAACATGAGGAGTGCCACTGTAACATGAGGAGTAGCACTGCAATACTGCAAATGATGCCATGTATTGTGGTTACTGTCTATGGTTAATAAGCGTGAACAGAAGAAAATCATATGAGGTGTTTGGAACAGCACTGCTGTGTTTGTGAATGATGCCATGAATTGTCCTTGGCCTTCCCTTGCTAGGTGCATGCCCAACCATTGTGAACATGGAGGCAGGTGTACACAGACCTGGGATAGCTTCAGCTGCACCTGTGATGGCACTGGATACATTGGAGCCACCTGTCACACCTGTAAGTGTGTGTGTGTTTGTGTGTGTGTGTGTGTTTGTGTCTGTGTGTGTGTATGTGGGTGTTTGTGTCTGTGTGTGTGTGTGTGTTTGTATGTGCACGCTTCAGCTGCACATGTGACGGCACTGGATACATTGGAGCCACCTGCCACACCTGTAAGTGTGTGTGTGTGTGCGTGTGTGTTTGTGTCTGTGTGTGTGTATGTGTGTGTGTGTGTTTGTGTTTGTGTGTGTGCGTGTGTGTGTTTGTGTGTGTGTTTGTATGTGCACGCTTCAGCTGCACATGTGACTGCACTGGATACATTGAAGCCACCTGCCACACCTGTAAGTGTGTGTGTGTGTGTTTGTGTCTGTGTGTGTGTGTGTGTGTGTGTGTGTGTGTGTGTGCACGCTTCAGCTGCACATGTGATGGTACTGAATACATTGGAGCCACCTGTAACACCTGTAAGTGTGTGTGTGTGTTTGTGTCTGTGCGTGTGTGTGTGTTTGTGTCTGTGTGTGTGTGTGTACATCAAACCAGTCATGTCTCAAGTGAGGTGGGTATCACCGTAGATCTAAAAAGTGAACTAATTAACATTAATTAATTAAATCTGTAAAAAATGAATGTCCACTAAAGCAGGTTGTTGTAATTGAGTTGTAATTGGTTGTTGGTCGGTTACAATTGTTTTTCCAGAGTGTAAGGCTTTGACATGAAATAACACATAATGCTACCAAACCGACACTCAATAGCAAGTGTTAACAAGCCAATCACAAGACCATTTGATTGACATAAAGTAATTACAAGATTTGAGATAAATCAGTGAAAGAGAAAGATGGGCACTTCCAGAGAGAGTCGCACATCCAAAAGCCTGTGGTGTGTGTGCTTTCACACATCCAAAATAGCTCCTAGAAATCACTATTGTGTTCTTGGTGAAATCATTTAGCGCCAGCTACCTAAATAGCAAGTGTTTTGGTAGAGTCAGGAGTCTGTCAGGGAAAGAAAATCATCTTGTTGCTCGTGGGATTTAGTTGTGAAAGTGCCGCTATTTGACACATCCAGAGGAAGCAGAGCTAATATATATCCTCTGCTGGTTATTCCTTTTCACTTGTACTTAGTCTCTGGTAAATGCCAAATTCCAGAACCATTCTGGACATTAGAAATCAGCCAAAATCAGTCAGTCAGAGCCATTTTTTGTCTCCTGTTTCCAACACCAGGACTTGACATGCATTCCACGACAGCTAAAGGATTAGGTGACTTGAGCTTTATTCAGATATTGTATTATAATACCTGACCTGACTTTTAAGATACAGTCCGCTTTGCCTTATTCAAATGAAATGTATAAATACACAGCTAATATGAATATTAGTAGTAGTCATTATGCCGCCTTTTTGTAGAATGAAAACTACAGTCTATAAACCGATTGCTGCAGGCGGAGAGGGAACACCATAAAAAAGCATATCTGACTTTCTCCTCAAAACACCCCAACTGATGCTGTGTTTACACCACATCACCGCTTGACAAAGCTGAGGTTTCCTGGCTGAGCAGAAAGGAGAGCAGCCTTATGTGTCATGAAGAGCATCTCTGCAGTAGATGAGATGGGAGGTTTTGAGCACTATCCTGCCATGTCAGGGTGTATCTTACAGGCGTCTCAAATCTCCATTTGTGAACTGACATTCCTGTTTCCTCTTATTCCTTCCTATCCCCATAGCCATCTATGAACAGTCTTGTGAGGCTTACAAACACCTTGGAAAAACATCAGATGCCTACTGGATCGATCCGGACGGCAGTGGATCACTCGGACCATTCAAGGTGATCTGCAACATGACAGGTAATTGCATCCGAGCAGCATTTGATGAAACAAAAGTCTGACGATTCAGGAATCCGACTAAACTTGCATGGTGATGTGAATGTGGAGCAGGTGGAAGGTGATCTCTTGGGTTTATGTGCTCATGGCAAATCAAACATTAATGCACTGCACAGAGGCCTGCTTTAAACTGGTGTTTCTAGGAGCTAAAAAGAAGATGTCAGAATCACACCTGATGGTGTGTCTCCCTTCCCTCATGAGCGCAGAATGCTCTAAGCCCTATTGAGCGTATTGAACCACTGGACATGCCCAGAAGAGCTCCCTTCACAGGGTTATGTTTTCACTCACTCACACGTCCAAGTGTATTTATTGCCAGTCCAGCCTGCTTCCATAGCACATCACTGCAGAGGGTTGCGGTGTACACAAACAGTACCCGTGGAGTACACACACACACAGCCCCAAAGCCAAACCAAAAGAGAAAGAAGTCTGTTTTATGGCACGTCGGAGATCCTCTGACCACATCTACCGAGTGCAGTATCATCCTTCTTGGTGTGTCTGTGAAATCCCCTCAACAAACAGAAAGAGGCTCCCTTAATGCTGTTAATCGGAGGGTCCAGATGGTCAGAGCATCCAGTGAACGTCTGGCTACAAATTGCACTTGGATCTCACCTCAGAAGAGCACAGCACACAGGGCACTCAGCAGCCCTGACATTTTGGGAACAAATATTAGATCTGTTTGTAAAATGGATATTAAAAGTCTGGGTGTATAGAGAAATTAATTTGCTGTTAATATTGGATACAGTCATGAGCCGCCCCTACATGGACCTCCCCAAGAGGGATGATGGAACTCTCTCTCTTTGATTGGCCAATGACTGTACTGTTCTGATTTGGCTTCACTTTGATAGACCACGTGGCTGCATGGACAGCCGATGTATGGGTTTCTTGTGTGAGAAAATGTTTACCAAAACAAATTTCAAAACTATTTGTCAGGTTTTTTTGGGGGTGGGGGGATCAGGGGGTCTAGCAACAACACTGATCAGTTCACATTAAGTACTGTATGTAAATGTGGTCATGCAAATGAAAGCACACATCTTGCTTTGTTATAATTTTCCACCTAGTGATCAACTTTATCACATGTTCCAAAAATGTTCACCTCTATCCACCCCCTTGACACCTTTGCCCATTAATTAAATGCAAGACACTTTTTAGTTTTCCACTTCATCAGAGAAATACCCCATGATGTCCTCAGACAGCCAGCTGGCTTGGTGTTTTGGTGTTATCTCTTCATCTCCATTGTTAACGTTTTATTTTTAAAATGCTGCATACACTGAACCCCACCCACAAAACCCCTTCTAGGGACAAGTGTTGACAGTTAGCGCTTGCTATAAGCACTGATATTTGCAAATAAACCATAAATAGATAAATCATAAATATTCCCTATATACAAAAATCTGAACTCAATCAGCCCATATCCCTGTCTTTGAGGCAGATAAGTGCTGTCGGTAAGTATAAGAAACAACATTTGTGTTGTGAGCTAATGCTAACTGATGGGGGCACAGGGAAACGAAACTTCCTTGCCCTCATCAGTTAGAATTGGCCACCTTTTTCCGTTGCACCAAGTTCTGTCGTACTCATAGACATGGACTGAATCCTACCGACAGCACTCGGCAACGTCAAGTAACAGGTCTACGGGTTGATTCACTTCGGAAAATGCCTTTAACGGATCCAGAGGAGACTAGCTATATCCGCAGCAATGATTCTGAACGTCTGCCCCATCAGAGGACAAGGTGTGGACCACGGTGATGAACAACCTACCGCCCCAGACGTCAGTGACGGGCTCCAGCCGTGAGAGGCGCACGGTGCTGCAGCTTAACTACAGCACCTCCATGGAGCAGGTGTCGGCCATCACGGGCAGCGCCGAGTACTGCGAGCAGCATGTGGCCTACGCCTGTCGCTCCTCCCGCCTCCTCAACACCCCAGGTAAGGATGCTCGGATAATCTTACTTGTTTATTCAAGTGTATGGCTTTTGTCTTTGTGGAGTGAGCATAGTTGAGAGTGACAGGAGTCTGGTATGAGAGACAGAAAGGACTGGATCAGAAAATGACCGCGGGTCATAATCGGCAACATCTGGCACTTGGACCAACCCAAGTGTAACACTGACGATACCATGTGCGTCACAGCTCGTCTGGATGGGAGGACGAGTAGCTGATTAGATGATGTTTTGTCTCTTGTGACCTGAGAACTGTAGAGACAGACAAGGAATGTGACTAAATGTCTTTCTGCTAGCACTGATAGGAGATGACAGAACGCTGGACTGAAATGTCAGTGTAGCTATTGAGGTCAGTGACTTTGCAAATGTGGCTTTGTCTAGATGTGAACAAAGAGGCATCTCCTTGTCAGAAAACACTACCAGCGGTAGGATGTTGTTTTCACTCTAATTCTGCGCATCAAGTTTCTGTCCAACCTCCCTGTCTTACGTTTGTTACTTCACTTTTCCAGTCATTGATTCTGCCTGTTTCCTTTGGCCACCATAATTCTATTTACTCAGACCAAGTGTCAGCATTTGCCTTCAGCTGTTTCAGATCCTCCTTGCTTCATATTACACTGTACAGCGGAAATCTAATATTGACCCACAAGGGTGTGTATGTATGAGTGTGTGTTTGTGTGTATGGGGGGGCCCTTTGTGTGTTGTAGCTTTTAGAAGCAGTGTTTTCTTTTTAACTCTCCAGCACTGCATTTAGTCCGTTTATTTTACATCGACTACTTTAAATCTAGAGGTTCAGTAATCAATTCTTCTATTAGGAGATGCCACCAGAAAAATGCGAAGGCCATCATTTTATTTACTTTTCCACTCAGTGGTGCATAACTCCTCATATTCACATAATCGTAGGTGAAGGACACATTTGTCTTGGAAATTAAGGTTCTTAATCATTTAAACTTCCCAATTGACAAAACTGTAAGTATGGCGAGTAATAATAGAATTTATCTGCACGGAATCGTTGGCCTAATGTTGCCAGTGTTACGTTTTATTGATTTTGCCACCGGAGCCAGAGTTAGTCGTACATCGGGAGCAATGCAGCGGATTTGCTTTAGTGATGCCATTAGCATGTTAGCATCATGCTGCGGACAGCTCACACTTTGTCTGGACCATGTCTAATTTCACCAAGACTACAGCTCTCTATTGTGATTTTGGGCCTAAAGCCCTCCAGCAATCAGAGAGAGATTGGAAACCCTGAGAAGTGGACTCAGTACCTTTTTTCCAGACATTGACTGAATCCTATTGTCTCCACTATGCCCTAACCTGAACTGGTCATAGTGAAACTGAATGAAACTGAACCCTCAAAGACTTAACTAGCATGACTCTGCCTCTTGATTGGCTGATTTCGTGCCAGTTAAGTCTTTGATGGCTCAGCACTCAGGGTTTAGTGGGGACATTAGGATTCAGTCATTTTTTTTCTCATTGTGGTCCTGCCCAGTTTTGCACTTTGTCACCAGTAAGCCCTTGATCCACTCAATGGAATTCAGTCAGATGCTTTTTTTCTTAGTTTGTTCTTCTAATTATTTTAAAGCTGTTCCTTACGTTTTCGAGTGGTCTTGTTTCACATTTTTTCCCTCCCTGAGAGTGTAACAGGAAGACTCGTTGAGAGTTACTGCAAAGTGGTGCCCAGCAACTGTTGACAATTAAGGTGGAAGCGTTTGGTGAATCGCCATGTCTGCTCTTGATTGATTGAGCATATGTTCAATAGCTGGCTATTGGTGCATTAGACCGCATCTGGGCAATTAACCTCCTAGGAGATGTAGCTTGTCAACGCCACACAGCTGCAGTGTCTTATCAAACAGTTTACCCGAAATGTAAGACTGAGACAGTTGAGGAGAACCCAATTAAAATGCTGCCTAAACCCATATAAAGGAAGGAGCGGAGGAGAAAACAACCATTTCCAAAAATATGCTTTAGAAATTGACTGTCAGGTTTCATCAGCTGGCTAGCAGAGGGTCACGATGAATCAGCCAAACTAAGTGTTCAAGTAAATTGTGTCTAGGCTACATTAGATTGGGTAATTGAGAACCTACGCTGTAATTGTTCTAATTCAACAACTTCCTGCCTCTCTGCTGGTGGATTAGCCAATCGGATCATTACGCCAGTCCCTCGATTCTTGCCACGTACTTGCTGAGGGCGCCACAAGCCTCGTCTTCCATGACCCCCATTAGTTGGCTGCCTGGAACAACAGGGAGACGAGACGTTGGTCTCGGCGACACGGCTGTCTAGTCCGTTTCCTGTTCCCCTGTCCGCCCATTGAGGCTGACATTTTGTTTACTGCGCTTCCTGCACCTGGGATCGTTGCCCCATTTGTATTTAGATTGTATCTTTTATGAGCGAATTAGCTGCTTTCCATGCTGGTTAGCTGCACATAGGTCTCCATATGAAACTGATAAACTAAGACAGCGCATTACAATGTATCTTGGAGACACTTTTTCACAATGTGTCCAACGTGTGTGTGCTGTGTGTGTGTGTGTGGGGGGGGTCCAGCACAAAACTGCCCCTGTGAGAGGGGAAGCAGATACACAACTTGTGGGCCATGAAAATGTGTGTGTATTAGATTGCTGAAATCTAATGTTTTCCTGTCTTTTGAAACTATGACAATAGATTGTTAGCTGTCGTTCCATATCGGCTCCCTGTTCTTCCAGCTCATTACAATGCAATTTGTGTTAATTCCTGTGGCAAATTACACTGTCACACGGTAATATGGACAGACTCAGGCTGAGATTGTCAGAGCCACACAGTGGCACCCGACCTGTCAGTCAGCACAGAAATCCTTCTCAGAGGATTAAACTCCAAGCTAAGGCCCATGTTTGCCATGAGAAATTAAATAGAATAGAGTGGAGGACACTCTCATGCAAGCAGTGTAGGGTGCCGTCGGTAGGAAAGATTTGGTACAACATCGACTAAATAGTATACTGGCAGCTGATGCTAAGTGAATGGGGAACAGAAACTCATTTTGTTTAATTTTCCTTCCCCGTTCACTATTCTGTCTATGCTATACCAGATTTTGTTGTTCTTTTTCTTCCTCTGTGACCTCAGACAACTGGGCTATGGGTTGAAATGCTCCAGAATTTTCCTTAAAGATTCTGAAATGAAATACATAGTGATGAGTTGGTATGGTACTCAGTTCAGTTTATCTGTTGAGGTATAGGCAATAATCTCATCATACACTTCAAGTTCAGTTCATGTAATTCTTGTTAAACAACATACTGTAGGTTAATCGTAAAAAGGTGATATTTTGATATACCTGAAATGCAATTATGCTCATGTGTTCTTATCAAAGCATTGCCCTTATCCCTACAGCTTGTCATTTCTGCCAGGTCCTTGATGATGTTGATGATCCCATTTCATATCTGTCCCCTGGGCACTTAAATCTGTATCTCTATAATAGTCATCAGCGTGTACTGCAATTATTATAAGCCTGAGAGGACATAGGTCAGCGCGATAGAGCGTTTTCCCAAGAAATGAGAAAGAATTGTTGTCCTGTAAACGAGGTGTCATACCAAACAGAGCGTGAACAACTGGTAGTAAAGGTGTTGAAGTAAGGGTAAGATAGAAGGTAAAAGAGAACTCCTCTGACATGTCCATTAAGAATGCTTTTGTTCAGGACCTCCTGTAGTGACACAAACACAATCAAACCCCTTAAAGGCATCTTAGATAAGGATATGAAGTTTTATTTATACTATGCAGTGGTATCTTATTTGAGTCAAGTAGTTTTAGCATTAGTTTTAATGACCTTAATATTCTTTGGTTTAGCACTAACATGTTAGTTTAAATTGAAAAGACGTATTTGACGTGAATATTGTAATTAACCCCAGGCACGTCATTATTGATGGTATAGTATGTTGAGAGGCCATGTAATGTTCTTAGACTGAATGTGACCTGTTTCATCTTGAATGACATTTTTAAACAAAACATTCAGCATTGGAAGGAAACAATAGCAAACAATAGCACACAGTTACACTATGAAGAATTCTTTGTCCATTTCAATCCACTATATTAACTCAATTACTCTTGAGAAGTATGCAGACTTGTGCCAATCTATCTAACAATTTAAACAGCAATAGAGAGTCAAAGACATGCAAAGTTTGTAATGTTGAATAAGCACAGATAAAGGACTAGTTTAATTTCACTCCGGTGTTTAACCTTTATTTTTCTTTTTGTGAAAGCTTTGCAGACTGCATCTGTAATTGAGCATTTGGGAATTTGTACAGAGCGCCTCTACATTCACTTCTCTTTGTATATCCACACTCACTAATAATGAACACACTACTGAATGGATCACCTACAGTATGCACCAGCCACATTACTCTAACCTTATCTGGTATGTCTTACCAAAGCAATAAGCAATAGGCCATGAGAAATAAAACAAATCTACAGTTTACTCTAATATCAGTTCAGCTGCAGATATTGTTTACAGACCTTGAAAGTAATAAAACTAATGTGTGCTGCTTTTGAACTTCAAAAATGTGGTCTGTGAATGCTACAGTCATTCATATAGACCACAGGTAGGGCAAGGCTAGATTTATTTAATACGTAAGGCAGCTCAGTGTCCTTTACAAAGAAAGAAATATGTTAAAAACGAGACTGAAGCCATGATATCATAGAGAATTTCAACAGATAGGATCATAGAGTGAAGTAACATTGATAAAATATTGAGGAATAAAAGATGAGAAAAAGGCAGACAAAGTAAGAGGGGAAATAAATAGGTAATAAAAACGGACTAAAAATCAATAAATAGCATTTATTAATGGCTAAATCAATAAATAATTAAAATAGAGATATAGACAGTAAAAAGTAAATCCACCATAAGTAGTTCAACACCAAGCCTTCCAGCAGTGTTAAACAAATGCAGTGTTGATGTCTAGTAATGCCACGCTTGCACAGAACAGATGACAATAAATGATCGGATTTGGGAACGATTTCCCGTAATGAGAGTTCTGGTGCGATCATGGTTCCTTGACTGGAGATTTGTGTGTGGGCTAAGGAGTTAATTATCAGGCAGTGTGTCAGCCTGCAACCCTGTCATTTGGAAGCTACACCGAGACATGCATCTGAGGTTTCTGCATATGCAAAGCCATCATTACCTTCAATAATGCTGTCATATGTTTCATTGACAGTGCCACATGTCACATCTTGACCCAAAGAAAGCAGAGTTATTGAAACAGTGTGACTCTGGCGAGGTCAGCCACGCAAGAGAGACAATGTAAAAGGAAAAAGGGGAAAAATGTCTTCTTTTGTGAGACTTGTTAAAGATACTCAAACCACTGCCTGGTAGTTTGCAAACATGAACTTTACTCCAGCAGCCAAACCACAAGGGAGCAAATGCGCTTGTTTCTGATTCCGTCTTCAGGAGATCTAGAAAGTGAGTTGTGTCAGTGATGCCCCCTACAGCGGTAACACTCTTGTGAGGTGTTGAGTTGAGATCTTTCTGATCTTTCACAACCACACTGTGCTATGTGGACGCTGACGGTGTGATCAAGCTCCTTCTGTAACACATTGCTGTCATTTGTAGCAAGATCAGAAAAGCTCAGAACTAGGACAGCTAGCCTCTCTCTGCTTGTATCTCAACTCCCTCACACTTGGAGAGGACAAGAAAGAAAGGGAGAGAGAGAGCAGGAAATATAGAGAGAGAAAAACAGAGAGGGGTAGAGAGAAGCCCCCACATAGCCTGTGGTTATTTGATGAATACCAGTCCGCTTTACTTGTTGTGGGCTGAAATTACAATTTAGCCCGTGACAATGGAATGAGCTTCACCCAGGATGCCGCTTCGCCGGATTGTCCCCCCCCCCCCCCCCCCAAACCTTCCCGCCTCACCATAGAAACGACGTCCAAGAGGACGTGGCAGTTAATTGCGCTGGGCGGCCACGCCACAGCGCGCCTCATGTGCTCCAGATGGTTGAGGCCAACACAAGCTGCTCTATTATCAACATGGTCGGCCGCCGCTCTGCCCGCTGGCACTGCGTGCTTGTGGTGTGACCAGCCTTTGAATGGGGAAAGACCCCGTGAGAAATATCTGCTCGTCCGGCTTTCCCCATACAAACACACACACACACACGCACACACACACACACGCACACACACACACACACGCACACACACACGCCCCTCATTTTCAGCCGTATTAGTTCCTGACAATGCACATGAGCACAGCAAGTCTGACATGTTGGGACTGTAATGAGGAAAGTTGAACACTCTTCCTACTGTGTTCAACACATGTAGTGTTTTTGGCTCCATCTCCACATATTTGTTATGGTACGTCATGAGAAGAGCTAAAAGCAACAACATTTTTGCGTCATGGAAAATTGTTATAGTCTTCCATGCCCTTCACTTTTCAGCAGTTATCAAGGCTCATATTTTAGTGTGCTGAGTTCCAGGGAGTCTTTTGCACTGCTCTGCATGTTGGGAAATGGAAACCAAAATGGGTACCTAAGAGCAGGCGTTGTGGGCGTGGTGTGGCAGTGAGAGAGGCATCATTCAGACTGCTGTATAACAGCCAGCATTCCATCAACATCAAAAAGTTTAGAGCTGTTATTGTAAAGCTAAACTACATGGTAATATAGAAGGGAAATGAAATGTGTGAGGTTGATGCCCACTGTGATTTGTATTTCCTATAAAGCATGCGCTCCCACTTCCCACTTCCATGTATTGTATCATCACTCTTCAGTTTATGGTAATGAACTTCTTCCTGACCCAAATGTGTCTGATTTTTTCAGTTTGCATCCCAGCTTACAATGTGTCACATTCTTCTAAATGGCAAACCGCCTCATTTGCATGGAAACGTTCATGATCTCCTCCTAATTTAACATGCAAGGAACCCACTGGTCCTCGTTCAAACCCGGATACAGAGAGCATCGCTGTTTACTCGGGATCAGTGCCATCGTTTGTCACTTTCAGATGGAGCTCCAATTTAAAGGTCAGCACCTGTGTTAAAACCACTTCTTGAGCGTCTGCCAGTGCACTCTGTGTGATACAGGATCACGCTACACATGAATGGGGGATTGTGGGATTAACTTTCTGTGCCTGTGGGTGGACTGTGTGGACTGCATGCAAGCAGTATTTGCTGTGACAAAACAGCAATGGCTCTGTTTACTGGAACGAAAGAACTGGGATGACCTGAGAGCAATATGTTTCAGTTTAATACATTTTAGATGTTCATTTGCACTTTGACTGCATGGTTACCTAATATAGCCAGAATGCTTTGTGGGCCGAATGCACTGACCCTAATACTGCCTAAGTTGATGAGTGCTTATACCCACAAGTGCCCAGTATGGGATACTTCAGTCTGCTGTCTTTGTGTTCCATAAGCCTTATGCAAAACTTATGTGTAGATACTGCACATTAGAGTCTTAACTTAACTACTTATGTTTCGTAAGATAAAAGAGAAGCTTTTCTTAGGCCTCAAGTTTCAGATGCTTATGGAAAGCAGCAGCCTAAGTGAGTTTGGGGATATTTCAGTTTGGCAGTTTCACACATTGCTGTGAACTGCCGAGAGACAAACAGGTCTAAACCTAGTTAAGCTTATAGGCCTATGCGTTTGTAGGGGCAAAAATTTGTTTCTCTCTGATGCTTCTGCTCTGCTCTCATTTCTTAGTCTTACGTAATGAATCAGTTCTGTGCTTGAAGATACTATAGCCTACATACCCCCAGTTAGAATGTAAATGGGCTTAGAAAACAATTAGTATATTTTTGTCTCTTGCAAGGAGTCCACGTAGTTAAAAATTGTTCTGTATGTGTAGTGACTATCACAAAAGCACTAATTAGAATATGAGCTCAGTGAAATTGAAATATGTGTTGTTTGTACCTCTACCAAGCATGTTTCAGTAGAACAGTTATCAGAATAAATATACTGCCAACTTCAGCTGGTATCTCCTACACTGAATTGGAAAGCACAAGCGTGATGACAGAGAACTTCCAACGACTAATCCACAGCACTTCTAACTGGCTGGAATTACTGTTTATTTGTGAGCAAAATTATTTCATTGGAACTCTTTGAAGGATGATCAATTCTGACTTGCTGTTTTGAAGTCAGGATGTTTTTTTTCCCCTCTCAAGATGGATGAAATGCTGTGAGACGGCATCCTCATTTTTCATGTGTGTGTTATTGCTGCATCACTAAGGGGATTCAAGAAGAGGGGAGGGATTAGGCTGTTGCTGTGAGAGATTATGGCAATTGAAAAATGGAAAACAAAGAAATGTAATAGAGTTGCTAATGAACACTCCTAGAAAAGTTTGTTTTTTTGTGCGTCTCATCCTAAGGGCATTCATGAACAAAAAACTCTTAAGAATCCTCACTGAAGTTATGAACAGTGCTGCTGCAGTATGTTTGAGTATGTTTTCTAACCTGATATTCCTTACTTCCACCAAGAAGGATGTGCTTTTGTTTAATTTAGTTGTCCATTTGTTGGTCAGTTGGTTGGTTGGTTAATTGATTGCTAGATTGCCAAGATTCCTTTTTGTTCAGATCTGGTTCCCAGTGTCAACATTACTTAGAGAGGTATATCGGGCATTGGCAGGGGCATAATATGTGCTGTGCCATTGATGAAATAGCTAGTAAAATCAAAATCTCGTGCTGCTACCAGATACGTTCATGCATATTGACCGTATGGACACAAGTGACATTTTGGTAAAAATGTAGATGTATATAGGCATCAACTGGAAGCTCTGATCAGCAAAACTATGAATAAACATAATATATACATAGAACAGAAAAACAAAGGATTTAACACTGTAGTCCACCTGCGGTCATTTTTTGGTTTGGCGAAGTGCCGCTTGTACCCATATGGTTCCAAGCCCTCACACAAGGAGTTGTAGTGTAAATGATGAACATTGATATGAATATGTGCACGAGATAGTCAAACACAGAACAAGCAGCTGTAGACAGAGTACACGTCTGTATCCTTTCCATTACTTGTCCCTTCTTGAATAAGGTGTTCAGATTCAGACACGTCACTAAAGGAGTATTGGTAACAAAGATTTGGTTGGACTTATTTTACACAGTTGGCTAAAAGTCTCCTTCATATCAGCATTGTGTTTATGATACAGTGATAGAAGCTGCCTAACTCTCATTCTGATTGCTAGGTCACAAGGAACAACTGGCATTACTGTAAGTCAAGAAGTCAAGGAGAAGGACAGTAAGGCCACACAGTGTTACAGCTGCAGACCTTAAGCATCATAGTTCTAGAATCACTTCTCTAATTTGAAGGAAACAGTTGAGTGCAAGGTTCACTTGTGTTGAAGTTGAGGTCTTTAGCTTCTAAATCAACAGCTCTTACCCTTTCTCCACACCATTCACCACCTTTACATCACCCCCCCCCCCATTTCTACACAGCTCTTTGCCACAAACCTCTCCCTCCTACACTATATACACAAATAGGCTGACAAACAGACACAATTTCACTTATTTTTTTACACTAGTAACTATATGCATGTGACAATAAACCTTCCTTCTATCTTTGTATCCTTGTAACAGTTTAGCCACAATGATCCTCCCTCAGATATATTATCCTTGGCTTGACTAAACATTTTCTGTGCAACAGCACATCTAGCCAGGCTAGCGCCACCTAGTGCGTCTGCTCAGTATCACATTTTGCTACAGCTTACCAGGAATCTATACATTAGCTTAGGTTTCCTACAAACAGAGAGAGGGTACAATCAAACAGTGAATAAGTGATGATGGCATGCCCAAGAAATGCCCAATAGTTCTGAAGTTCACAGAATCTATCTGCCTACCAGCAAGCTATAATGTATGCCTATTGAGAGGCTCCAGACTCTTTCCAGTAAGTGAAACAAAATGAACAAGTCTGGCTCATGAGGCTCCAGCACATCCACAGGACTCCAGGCAGGTGATGAGGTTTTTGCAGTAATGCTGGACAGGCACTCAAAACTCTGCAGGGGCGAGGAGTAGCATTGACATGTGATAAACTCCTGTGTAATGAAATCAAGTATTTATTGTATATCTAGAGCTACTCAAAGTCAGCACATCATTCTTTTATGGATCTAAATAGATTCAGTAGAATGGTGCTCACAGTTCTACACTGAACAGACATGAGCACATTTTTGCTGTGAAAAGTCTTGAAAATTGTGCACAGTTCTGTGCAAAAATACTACACAATGACGTTGTTGATATTGGGATATATATATATATAGATAGATAGATATTGAGATAACATTTCTAACATACTGAAGAACGGTCACTATATACGATATGTAATACTATATGGCGTAGCCCTAGATAAAATAGTTACGTTCTCCAGTCTTCTGAGACGGGGCACACTCATTAAAAATAGAGTTACACTGCAAGGTTTGTCAGAAGCCAAAGTGGTTGGGCTTGTCCAAATATGTACAGCACCCCCCTGGCCATTATGAACCAAGCAGTAGAGAGAGTAGACAGCTTTAAGTTTCTAGGGATCATCATATCCTGTGATCTTAAATGGGATGATAATGTCAGCCATGTTGTCAAGAGGGCTCACCCACGGCTGTTCTTTTAAAAGCAGCTTAAGAAGTTTAAGATGTGTAAGGCTGCCTTGCTGCACTCCTATGGAGCAGTGGTAGAGAGTGTCCTTACATTCTCTGCCACAGTTTGGTTTGGCAGTTGCTCAGCTGAAGACAAGGCAGCAATCAATAGGGCTGTCAGAGCAACATCTGAACTTATTTGGCTGGGACTACCTAGCATTGACGACCTATACAACACCCGCTGGTGTGAAGATAACCAAAGACCCATCTCACCTTGCTAACACCTTTTTCAGCCTTCTACCATCAGACAGAAGGTTAAAGAGTTTCATGTCCAGAAACACCCGATTCTCAAACAGCACATATCCTCAATTCTCAACATTCCCCATTAGCTACTCTGTCCCAAAGCTGTGTCCACCTCAAGGTCTTTCTTAAATGCATAAGCACTTTACTTTTATTCTGCCATCTATTTATTTATTTATTTCCTTATCATTTATCTGCTGTCTTGATAGACCAGGAGGGATTGTGGTGTTTCACCTCTTATCTTTTAGAATGTTCTTTCTGTATGTCCTGTCTGTCTGCGTCAAGTTTGTATTGTATTGACTTGTGTTGGAGCAACACACTAAGACAAATTCCAGACATTTTATCGTACAGGCAAAAAAACACTGACTACTGACAATTGACTATTGACTAAATTTGGGCTCTGATTATTTCCTGCCACTGACCTTCCTCTCTGCACAAGTGTGGCAAATGAACAAAAATACTTCCTGTCTCCACTTTTCTTATGGTTGAACTTGAAAGAAGTGTGGCAAATTAACAAAAGTATTACCTGCCTCCTGCCTGCACTTTTGTTATGCTTGAACTTGAAAGAGCAGCTCAGTTCATCCTCCCACAGGATGCCCTCTTTATTTAGTGGAGAAATTCAGCCAAGCTTGCTGAAACTACCTCTATTAACACTTCAAGACTCCCTCCAAGCCATTATATCTCAGGTTGTTCAAGGTCGGTGCTTTGTTTTTTGGCATAAGAGCAATGACAGAAGTTTAGGATTTACATAAAGCACCCAAGAAGATTCTGAGACCTTGGGCTAAGAATGAGCTTTATTTTGCTCGACTCCACTTGCAAATACTCTAAAATATTTCAGTCTGCCATTACAATGAGACCCTGCTTCCAGATTGTAGATATATTTGTGTTTTTTTACAACATGTACAATGACAACATGTCGTAAACAAGACCTCATGTTAGACTCATTTCAATGTTTTTATAGTTGATAACAAGCAATATAACATTTGGGTTTTTGATTTAGCTTAAAATGATAAACTATTGTGTTGTCAGTGATGTGATTTATTGTGCACAGTTGAAGTTGTTTCGAAGTTGAAGTCATGAAGTTATATGCAGTGCACTGCATATGTCTAGCAAATATTTAGATGTTAAATGGATGGATATTGGAGCAGTTGCAGCCCTAGTAAATAGAGACTCCATTATTTCACAAGGTGAAGTTTCATAACAGCTGTTAACACAACACAAAACTCCTGGAAAACTGTAGGTGCAACTGCAAGATTCCCTCTCGAGTCAGCCGAAAACCCCCAAAGCACATCACAACGCAACCCAAAAACCACATCCACATTATCCTAGAAGGCTGTACCCCCATAACACTGGCCTAGTAACAAGGCCCATTAGAACATCATTACACAATGACTTGAAGTCATCTTAAACATCACTGGCATTTCTAAATGTAGACACGCTACACTCCGCCCAGTAGAAGTTGCTTGTGAAGTAAGTCGATGTTGTACAGTGCACTGCATATGTTTAGCAGATATTTACATGTTAAATGGATGGATATGCATTGCTCCTCTTTGTAAGCTTTCCCCTCTGGCTGTTTCTGTGATAGTCTTTAAGACAAAGATAAAAACTTCATTTGAGAACCGTGACTGAGTCACCCACACAAATATCCAGTATGCGTTTGTGAGCAGGCGAATCACAGTTTACTCCCTTGAGGGGAATGGGAAAATGAGTTACCCAGTATGCATATGTTGACTTTCTCAGAAGACTGTGAGTTGCACAAGACACATATGTGTGCTTGTTTCTGTTTGTTTAGAATCCAGAATCTTCATTATGTCCTTAATCCCCTTGAAGAGCAGATTGTATAGTCACTTCAGGCTTGAAAGGATCCCTATACCTGAACTCTTGTATAGCCTCGGTGTTTCTGACATGCTATGCAGAGCTGATCTCAAATCAGCGGCCTGCGCGGTTTCTTTTGCCTTTGGTGTTTCTGGCACGTCTTGGCCACTCTGTCGCCTGGAGAGGGGTTTGTTTTATCCCACGCTCACAGACCCGCATTTCCCTGCCAAGAAACGGCTCATTTTTCATATTCATCGGCCACCTGTAACACACATTGTGTGCTTGGATTTCAGTGGCCTACCTGTAATGCTCATTGTGCAATTGGAATGCAGGAGCCTACCTGCCAGATAACTCTCAGCTGGCATCGATGTTGGCAGCAACTGAGAAGACCCCCACCCCCCCACATGCATGCACACACACACACACACACACACACACACACACACACACACACACCACCTCCAATTTATTGGCCCCGTCCACACAGACAGCAAGAATAGAGGATCAACTCTGTTGCCAGTTCAACCTGCCAAAAGCACGAAAATGTTCACCAATCCATGTTAAAGCTAGATCGTGTCTGCAGGTATGTGCTCATGGTGTTCTGGCATTGTGTTTTATGGCACAGAAATAAGAACAAGGCATTAATATACCATCAGAGGGAGGAAGAGGTGGAAGCCAACTAGGCATGAAATCAGTTTGCCAATTGTGTATGAATTCTACTTTTGAATTCGAAATGACGTGGACTCCCCTGTAGTACCCACCAACAGAGACCGCGCAGTTTATTCATACTGTTTCTGGGCCTCGGAAAATAGTTATCTGCCACAAAATCTGAAAGCCTTTTCGAAGACTGTTTGGCACTTCTTAGTCAATACAGTTTGCCATTCAAGCAAACAAGCCCTGGCAGGTGTGAGGGCACCTCATGGGGCCTCATGGGACAGGCGTGGGGGACAGGCGGACACGGGGAAACATCTGGAAGGATTAACCCCTCAAGCCCTGCTGACTGACCTCTCCTCTCACCGCCCTCCAACCTGTTCTGATTCATACTCCTCTGGCCTTCAGATGAACCATCGAGCTTTGCCCTCATTCTCTTTTTATCAGTCTAAAAATGGGCTGAATCTCAATGTCCACCCTAAGCGCTGCACCCTGAAAGATTTACCAACACTTACCAGCCCTGCACCTTCGAGATTTACTTTGACTGATTCATACCAGTTAAATTTAGGGTTTAGAGTTTGCAAAAATTCAGACTAGGCATAGGACTAGGACTCAGATTCTCTCTCTCTCTCTCTATTTCAGTTCAGTTCCAGAGTGCTGTATTTCCATGACAGTATTGCTAAAGCTCAGTGAATACTTCTACTACAAGGCAGAATACAGCTCAAATGCTGATCACAAGTACAAACTTGTGTGCATCTTTAAGAGAGACCATAAGTGTGTGTGTGTGTGTGTGTGTGCCGTCCTCCATAGCTCTCAGCCCAGTCTCTCTGTCTCATCACTCTGGCATTTCTTTCTTTCTGTCTTTTCCCCTCTCTCTTGCAGCCTTTGTATCATTCTTGTCCTTTCTTGTCCTTATTCTCTCTCTCTCTCCCTCATTCTCTTTCTCTTTCACTCTCCTTGTCTCTACCCTCCTGTGTCTACTTCTCTCACTGTCTCTGCCCCCCCCCCCTCTTTCTCCTTCTCTCCCCCTCCCTCTATCCATCTCTACTCTCTCTCTCTCTGTGTCAGAGAAGCCTTTGTCAGCTCCCAGAGTCTTGACTGGCTGTCAGGGATGCGCTGCGCTGCGCTGCTCTGTGTGATCTCTGCGTCTCCAGGTGGCCGTTGGGAGGGTTGAACCCTGGGACTGAACTCCTGCTCTGTCATGTACTCCAGAGTCTATCTTACACAGAGTTGGCCTGGAGCAGATGGCTTGACACAGGTGGTCACAGGTCAGTACCTGTGCTGGGCTCGGCAGAGTGGCAGGCTAGTCCATCTCTCGCTCCCTTAGTGCCTGAGGGTGGACAGAAGGAGAGTGATACACATGCACACACACACCCTCTCACACACACACATACACACACACACACACACACCCTCACACACACACACACACACACACACACACACACACACAGAGGAAGAGAACAGTAGAAGAATGAGGTTCTGATGATTTCCTTGACCATGTCAACATGGCGGCGTATTTGTGTGTGTGTGTGTGTGTGTGTGTGTGTGTGTGTGTGTGTGTATGTATGTTTGTTTGTGTGTCTGTCTGTGTGTTTGTGTGTGTATATTGCCTCTGTTCATTAGGAAAGTATTTGTGTATATTTTTCTCGATAGATGAGTTCATGTTTGTGCTATCCAATATTGGTTACTGTAGGTGTTAATGTGTGTGTGTGTGTGTGTGAGCAGCTTGTAGAATTGTGTAATGATGTATTTATAAAGAGTCTAGTGGTGTGTCTGTGTGTGTCTAAGTGTACCTGTGTGTACGCATGTATGTGTGTGCGTGTGTGTGTGCGTGTGTTTGTGTGTGTATACCACTGGTCAGTAAGGCTTGAAGCTGTATGTGTGTTAGCGGGCTGTTCCTCCTCTCTAAATCCTGTGCCGTCAAACCCAAACACCAACCCTCTCACTATGATTGTCAAATGCCCAGTCACACTCAGGTGTCGTTCTAAGTGGACTTTTGCATCTGACTTTTGGTCAGTATGAACTGATAATAGAAATTGGCTAAGCTACAAGGCTATAATAAGGCTATGCTCATGCCTGACCTCATTTCAGCAGACCGTGCCTTACCTCTGTGTCCCACTGAACACTTAATTGCACTCACCTCCTCTTCTCCACGTGCATTGATTTTGGGTGACTGCCTGCCCCGCTTTCTTAAAAAGGGGTGTTAGATGATATAAAATAGCATAGCGTTATTGCTCAAACAATTATGAACGGTAGATCTCTGATTTTTTTAACCTTTAATGTATTCTAGAAAATATACTTTTTCACCCTTTAATGTATTCTAGAAAATATACTTTTTCACCCTTTAATGTATTCTAGAACAAACACTTGGCAGCCGGGGAGTCAAAGCATGTTGAGGGATTAGAATACATCTCTGAAAAAAGGGGAAATACACACACAAGCACACGCGCACACACACACACACACACACACACACACACACACCCACCCCCATATGGGAGGTCTCAGACTAATTAACTATAGAAGGTGTCACTCCAAGCCAATTTCCATCCACTCGTGATTGATGAGTGTGGTTATGGTGCTGATTTAACTCATTGTAGAAATTTCACACCTGAGAAGATAGCAGAGCGCGTGACGCTTTTTGCTGAAGATCAATGACCCATCAAAGGTTGTTGAATTCTCTTGAGATGTAGTGTGATGAACACATGTGGATGCATAAAAGCACATGTGGCACACACACACGTACACACACACACACACGTACACACACACACAAGAGCACAGGTTCATGAGGGGAGGGTTATACCTTGTGAATATTGGATGTTACACATCCTCTCTCTCTCTCTCATACACACTCACACACACACCTCTCCACCAAACCTTCATGAGGGGCCAGTTTCAAGACCCTCTAAAGTGGATGTCACAGTGAATGGCTTTGGCTGTCTCCTTCAGCTGTCCTGCTGTCGCCCCTTGTTTCTAATTCACATGCTAAATGCTCCCAGATTCGCTAATCTTTAAGCACCCCCTGCAGCCACACAGAAGTAGTCTCTTCCGACCTGCTTCAGTCAATATGAGATGAGCAGCAGGACTTTTATTAAACTCCACACACCCATACTAGCAGCATTTTACTGTCTGCCATGCGAACAGATCCGCGCGTGTTTGAATCCATCGGTTCAGGAGCTATGCTCTTAAAAACAAACTGTACACCCTTATGAGAACTCTGCCAGTGGGTGTGCTCATGGCCCAGCTGGGATTTTCTTTTTTTATGCGGTTCTGGACCGGAACATTTGTACTGAACAGGCTGCTACATTGCCCAGCGCCTCTGACCCAAGAGACGGCTCTGAAGCACTCGGAGAAGTGACTAGCCCAAGGCATAGCTGTTTGGGCAAGTTCTGTTGGGGAGGATTTGACATAGTTTTGGGAGAGTCTGCTGCATTTACAAAAACAATAACAATCAAGCCTGAGGAGCCTCAGTAGCTCATCCTTTAACATTTGAAGGCATTTATGGAGGCTTGTTGAAGGTTTTTTTCCCTGTCTCATGTGTATAAAACTATGCATTGAGGAGTTTATGCCATTTTATTAAATTTATTTCCTGTCCACCTTGACAGCTGTGTGGTCCTAAGTGAAAGCTTTGGCTAATAGAATTTCTCTTGACATGCACATGGGCCACTGATAGTTAGCTCTTTGCAAGCCCTTTGAGGATATCAGCTTCATAGTCGATTAGCTCTTCCCAGAGCACAGACAGGGGAGGTTAACAAATTAGCCTGTTGATTCTCTATAGGACTGAGGTTCTTACACCATGAAGTGCATCCTGGCCTCCTCTTGAATAAACAGAAAAACAGGAAATATGTCTGCCCATGACTCTGTGACTCCTCTTTCTGAAATGCGTTTTGGTGCAGTTTAGTCCCTTGGTTATGGAAATATGTCTGTCCATGACACAGAGGCTCTTCTTGGTGCTGTTTACTCCCTTGGTTATGGAAATGCTCGAGCATAACCAGCAGTGCAGAGAAAGCTTGTGAAACCTTACGAGCCTCATGCATGTCAAAGTAAGCAAAACTACCAATGGCTGACTGAATAAAATGAATCCAGAATACTTACTGAAGATGAAGACCTTTTGCCGTCTTGCTAACTGTTCATTTGCATGGTCATGTTTTAGTGCTTACTGCATTTTAAGCGTACTAGTATTGCCTCTTTACTTATATGCATAGTGCACTGGCAAAATGCCACTCTACAATTCACAAAATTTCAATGTGAAATAGCAGCTTATGTGGTGAAGCTCTGCAGCTTTCCTGAAATACAGCTGCTGGTGCTTGCTTGCATTGATGTGAACCATGAAATGTTGACACATTGAAAACATGAAGTTTTTTTTTAATGTGTGTGTGTGTGTGTCAGTTTTAAAGCAGGCATTGTGGAAAGCAAAAGCTTTTGGTGAAAGAGAATGCTGCCAGCTTGTGGTTAGATTCTTTCAGTGGCCTGTCCCCGGGCGACGCCAGAGCAGTTGTGTTGTATTTTGTGCTCCAGCTGGGTGATGCACTTTGAAGGTGGGGCACCAGGCCTTCATCAGGTGGGGCACCAGGCCTTCATCAGGTGGGGCATCTTTTCCACTTAATACAATAGATAGGCCCATGTCAAAGGCAAAGTGCTATGGATGTATATACAGTAGTGAAGAGAAGTGCTGTGAACAGATTATGCCATGGTGTAGCGTGAAGAGGAAGGGAAGGTTTAGCAGGGGACAGCGCAGGGGACAGAGTTCAGTAGGGTGACAGTGTGGGGAAGAAGCTGTTCCTGAACCTGCTGGTTTCAGTTTGACACATGCATACTGAAGTTTAGCTCTCATTCATTTACATTATTTTCCATTCCTGTCAGTCCAGATTCAGCTCTAATGCTTCTGTTGATTTAGATATCATGTGCAATCAGTCCAGATTCAGCTCTATTGCTTCTGTTGATTTAGATATCATGTGCAATCAGTCCAGATTCAGGTCTATTGCTTCTGTTACTGTAGACATCATGAACGTTTTTACGTACGTTATGTGGAGCTGTGGAATAGCTAAATTATATTTCACATGAAGTAGTAAATATTAGGATTAGGAAATTCAATGTTACAGAATCAACCATTTCACAGACAGGCTGTGGTAGTATGTGAGTCTGAAGAGTAGACCTTACTCAACCCCCAGTAGTTTTCCAGAACTTTATGCTTTAATCTTCAGGGGAAAAATGAACCATTGCAGCATCTTTTGTTTTTATATTGTCATAGTTTAATTTGAAATAGAGGAACTCCTTTGTTATTTCCTAAATCCCTTTGCAAATGTAATCTAACAAGCTATTTTCGCGGACAGCAATCCAAGTAGAAACTAATTTGAGAGATTGTCTCGAGCATCAGGTTATACCTCTCCAGTGAATGCAGATTAAACTGGTCCACTGAAGCATTTATACTTAACATTCTAAATTCAGCCATTTTGGCAGTAAGTATGCATATGGATTCACAGTGAAAACCGATACTGATGCCCTGCATCTCATCTTGGGCAGTTTCCACAAAGGGTTTAAGTCCGTGGTCTCAGGTAGACGAGTCAGTGGAAGAGTAGAACTGCATTATAGTTATACAACGCTTTGATCTTGGAGTCCAAAGCACCTGACAGTGAAGGGGGTGGGGGGTTAGGGGGGTGAGGTCTCCTCAACCACCACGAATATTAAGCTTCCATATGGTTGGGGCAGTGGTGATGTAGTGGTTAAGGAACCTGGCTACCATGCTAGTAGCCTGGAAATTGTGGGTTTGTACCCTGGCCACCATTGTGCCCTTGAGCAAGGCACTTAACCCTAAGTTGCTCGAGGGGAAACTGGCCCTGATGTAATAGATAGTTGACAATTGTTGCTTTGTTTTTTTGCAAAAGTTGCTTTGCTCTAAAAGCATCTGATTTTGAAATGTAAATGTAAATGAATAAAAGCATCTGCTAAATGCATAAATGTAAATGGTTGATGCACAGTAGCCATTTTGTTCCCTACACACCAACTTGAGGTGAAGCATGGGGAGATACAGTGAGTCAATTACATTGAAGGGATAATTAGGGTTCCACAATAGGTGGAATAACACCACCATGTGTAGTTTTTGTGGGTAAAAGGATTTGTTTCACAACTCTGCAGTACCTGTGCTTGGCTGTGCTATTCAGCCCGATTTCTGCCACACTGTTTCATGCGTCCAACTGGCAAGATTGTAAAAAGCACAATTAGATTGGAGGTGATCATGGCTAGTGAGGAAAAGGCCTTAGAGATGCCCACATCTGTGCAGAATCCATTAACGTCCACTGCTGTTGGTGATAGCGTGATAATGAGAGGCGGTGTGTGAGGCTGCAGCCAGAGTGTGTTCCCCACTCCTCTGAGGGCCTTCTCTTACACATATCATGTGCTTCACTAGTGTGGCCATTAAAAGACCAGGGTTCAATGCAGAGCCAAGAGACTAGATGTGTGAGTGAAATGTCTGGTGATGGAAACTCCTCTGGGGACTTCTATAATGGAGCAATCGCACAAGAGCCCTGATAAGTGAGATTAAAAGAAGATGGAAGCGGAACACAAAAATTGTGGTTTTGAAGGATCTCCCCTCCCCTGAACATTAATCTTTTTTTCTTGGTTTTTTTTTTCGTCATCTTTTCTGAATTTTCTATTCTTCTAGGTTCTAATCAAAGCAGAGATCTTTCAGTCATTGGAGACTGCCATCAGAAGTGTCCAGAATGCAGCATTTTCTAAAGGACCATTTCTGTTTCTTTTTACTGAATCTTATTTAGTGTTTCAGGTACAGATGCAATGGGACAAAGCAAATAAGAAAATTGTTCCCTGGGGGAAATGAAAATGCAGTGAAACAAATAAACAGAGAAACAGAAGTTGACATTCAGCTGCTAGATTCTCTAATGGGGTTGCTCACTCAGCAGTGAGAGAACAGAGCCAGACCACACCAGTTCCCTTCTAGATTACTTTCAAGGAACTGACATGGGGATTGGGATGGAGATTTAATTACCTCTGAAATAACCCATATCCAGCTTCTCAACTGTCTTGCCCTGATAGTCATATGAGGGTCAGCGCAAGAGGCAGCCTTGCAATAAGACCATCCAGCCTTGCAATAAGACCAGTTGTATTTCTCTCTCGCGGGCGCTCTCTATCTCTCTCTCTCTCTCTCTCTTTCTCTTTCTCTATTTCTTTCTCTAAAACTATTAAATTACACCTGGCTGTTAAATTGAGCTTTCTGGCTTTAGCCACTGAGAAGTCTGCAGTAATTACCTACCTTCCCATGTTCTAAAAATATGAGCGATGGCCATGGTTCGTAAAACGAAATGACAGGCTGTCCATCTTCTCTGCTGTATGAGCTGATGGCCTCAGTCACAGAGTAGTTATAATCTTTAATTCATTGGAGCTTCAGCACCGCTGAGGGATTACACCTCTGCATTAGGCAGGTTTGACACATCTAGTCAGGGGTTTCTTTTTTTTTCATTTGAGTCATTTCAAGCCACAAGATTTTTTTCAGTCCGAGCCGCAATAATGCACACAGTGCAGGTACAGCTAGATGACGTTTAGGCGAAAAGTATTTCATGAATTGTTTTAAAAGACAAAGAGAGAGAGAGAGAGATTGAAATTCAGGCATCACCTTTGGGTATCGAGACAATGCAGAGTGTTGAGACGTAGTCTCAGAGCGGAATGGAACGGAAGGAGCTGGTGGATAAAAAGGCTTTGGGGTTGCCGCTGGAGACAATCTTTCCTGGCGCTGTCACCCCTCAGGCCCCATATTTCATCCCAATGAGCCCTGGCTCCCTCATTTCCCTCAGTAGCCCAGTCTGTGGGCGCGGAGAGGGTGGAAATAGCACGCGGCGAAGAGGATATGATGTCAGCCCTGGGAGAGGGTCATGTTTCATGTTGTCAGAGGCACTTGGCAGATTACCAGTCGCACCGCGGAGAAGACTTAACTTCATCCCGGGCAAGAGAGGCGCAGGAGGAAATCCTCTCACGATTCAGACTCTCTGTCCTCACTCGACGCAGAGATTGCGACCCTGCAGTTAAAATACACCATCCACCACAGGGCTGAACACCACCAGTGCAGCAGACGTGCTAAAGCTTTCTGCCGCTGCTGTCATTCCAAGGCACTCATTCTTTCTAACTATTCTTGTCTTTTTTTCTTTTTTCTTTTTTTTTTGTCATGCGGTCACCTTTACAATCCACGCCGGTAAAGATTCTATTTCCTGACAAAAGGGAGTGAAGGGCAATGTATTCACAGGAGAAAGTCATTTTGGAGGGAAAAGAGAGAGCCATCAGTCAATGGAAGTCTCCTTATTAGAGAAAAATATCGCTCATGTTTATTCATGTCTACATTCATTTGCCAAGGCCCAGTGAGCACTAGCACTGGAAGAGGGAAATAAAGGCAAATGAATGCGGCAGACAGACAGGCAACGGCGGGTTTCTGTAAGGAACTGAAGGGGAGTCATCCTGGTCACCTCCGCAATTGAGACATCACTACACCCCGCTGGGCGACTGCACAGGGTCCTTACGGCAACACCCATAGCTCACTGCTCCCCTGTGCCGGGGGTCATTTCCTAGGTAATTTACTTGACTCTGCACCATTACCCTTATCACCTGCACATGCTCATTTAACTCCCCCAGATGTATGGAGCGCTCCTTAATGCCCCATGGAGCACCTATGGAGTCAGCGCCTATTGTGTGTAGGGGAATGTTCTCCTTTAAAAAAGACCCAGTGGTGTCTGGCCAAGGTAATAGCATTCCCTATGACGATTCAAGCTTAGCAGTGAAAGAGATTTGGCTTGCCGCTCCAGAGAAATTCTTCAGAAACTTGAAGGGAGAGTGAAGACCTTTACCAAAGGCCAATATGCCCTATCTTGCAATGTTAATGAGAGTGTGGGGAGAAAAAAAAAATGGATCCAAACCTGTTATCTGGGTCCATTCCAGAATTTAATGGGTTCTTCCTTTGCCAGTGTTTCACCAGTTTTCATGGAAATCAGGCTGTTTTCTCCCAGCCCTGCTAACAGACAAGCAAACAAGTGCACAGACAAGACAGACAGACAAACAGAGCAAGCCTGAAACATTGTCCCCTTGGCAGAGGTAATTATTAATGACTTATCTGACCTCCACTCAAGAAAGACAAATGGCATGAGATGCCCTGGAGCAGTGTTTACCATCGCTGTAAAAACTCCTCCCTGCCAAGGTCAAATATCGTTGCATGACTGCATGCTGTAAAGGGGCTGTACACATAAGCCTAACTACCTTTCAGCTGGTGAGGGGAATCATTTCAGACACCCCACCTTAAACCAGTAGAGAAGCAGACGTAGCAGGTTGCACAGAGGTAAACAAAAGGTTTAGCCAAGGTGACAGAGGCTTAGGGAATGTAGCATGAAAACATCTATGGGATTAACAAAATATCTAGAGTAAGGAATCCTTGAGTGTCTCTACCAAAACAAACAAACAGTGTGCTGGTTGCTAAGAGACTAATTAGCTAGGTTATAATAAGCTAGCGAGACATACAAAATGTATAATTTATTAACCTATCTTAAAGATAAGTTCAAATATAAGATGAACTCTCTTTTATAATTTATTAACCTATCTTAAAGATAAGTTCAAATATAAGATGAACTATCTTTTATAATTTATTAACCTATCTTAAAGATTAGCGCAAATATAAGATGAACTCTTTTGCAGTCACTTCAAGACAACAGGGCGATGAATCGAGATGGAGAGAGTCCTGTATACTACCAATACAGAACTGTCAATTATTATGAAGTGTTTCTACTAGACTGCACAGACCAATACGTATGGTCAAATAGGCAGGCAGTTTCTCTTTGAGATAACAATAGGAAATGAATTCTTTTTACATTTACAAAAAAAAATCTTTTAACCTTCTACAAAGGGGCCAGAAATACAAAAAGGGGCAAAATTGGTGTTTTGCTTTATTGTGACTGCATTCTAATGATGTGCTTCCTGTGTGTCTGCACTCCAGAATGCAGATTAGGGGTCTTAGCGAGTGATGGTTAATTGGCCATCATTTACTCCCTGCCTTTGAGTGGGCACAATCCTGTTGTCCAATTAAGACGAGCATAATTGCCCTATTCAAATAGCCTCATACCTGTCAGTCATCTCAACCTCTCGTGTAGTATTCTAATCGTTCGCAGTGAGAGCAATGGGTGGCGTGTTAGCTACACACGTAGTATCTCCTACTCTCCCTCACTGACTCGGCTGCTGTTTGGACTCTCGTCAGCTCCTCAGCACTCATGTGAATGATTGATCCGCTTACAAGAGTCAGCCATCCATCCACCACTTTACTTACTGTGATACAGTGGGAGTGTGGCTCTGCTTTGTTCCTTGTGTGTGCAATAGAGAGAGAGAGAGAGAGAGATAATACAGCACACAGAGCAGTACAAATACATGTTACATATGTATTAGTTCTATTACTTCTGAATTCAGAGTATTTGGCAGTAATTTTCAAAGTCTTGTGGTTTGTGTCCTAGTGAGTTAACGCTACGTATGTCATACATAATGCAAGTATTCCTGTTAACGAGTTAGAAGGGCTCGGGGTGTCCATGATCGATGCCAGGGTGGTTCTCCTGATGTTTGGGTGTCTTGTTTACCCTTAGCCCCTGTCTCGTGCCCACATAAACAAGCCCGTGCCAAGCAGCCATCTGTGTCACCCACAGAATGCTTGTGCCAGTGTCTCTAATACATGGCAATTAGCCATTCATTGAGCCAAGATACAACCTGACTCTGTGAGATAAAAAATATTGTTATATTTTTAGGTGTAAAACGCCTGGACCCCACAGTGTTTTGATTAAAAAAAAAGAACAGAAATCTAAATGACAGCAAGTGCATAATGGTTGTAAACAAGTTTTTACAAATGAACGTGCTATAAATTGAAACTAAAAATATGCTTCTTTCCTTGCAGAAGTAAGTTGTCACCCAGCAGGGTAGTACATCCTGTTTTCCCATGTAAGCAAACGCTTGAAGTCTTGCCAGTTAGAACATGTGTTTGCTGTGTCAATCAGATATTTATTTATTTATATATAATATTATATAACGTGGTAAGCATTTGGGTAGTGACTTCCCCAGCCTTTAGTCGGGAATATTTAACAGTACAGGGTAAAGCATTAGTGACAAGGGGACTCAAAAAGTTTTTGACCTGCTGTTAATATACCATCCACCTGCTGACAACTCACTAGCATTACGTTTTTGCCGGCACTTGGCTAACCTTGAACTGGCTGGGTGCGGAACGAGGGTGTCTCGGAGTTGGTTTCAGCTCAGAATAATGTGTCTAGCCAGGTGGAGGATGTGTCAGGCCTGTGTAAAAGAACTTTTATGAAAGGCTATTCACAGGGCCGCTGACAGCCTTGGCCGGGTCTAGGACAAAATACTCTGAATGACCCACCCCCACCAAAATAAAATCCTCAAGATGTTATGTATGTAAAACTTGTCTTTCTTTCATAAACTACACATAAATATGTAGATTTCAATCATATTTCATATGTTCATATGTTGATCTAGGGAATTGTCAGTAGGCTTCTTCTACCCAGTCTAGGCTATAACTTTTGGTTTGTAACAGGCTAACCCTCAAAACGCCACCTATAGCCTATTGGTTACATCAGAATTTACCCAGATGGCAATTTTCACACTCCAACATGTCCATATGAGCTTATTGTCAACAAATACGGTCAACCAGAGAGCTATGTTCCACTGGTATAGCCAACTTGCCTGTCAGGATCCTAACCGGAGCTAACAAGCAAATGTTAGCAAATGCAGCACTGTTAGCCTGAAACATCAGGATTGCAGGCCAATTTGGCAGCTAATGTACATATTCGGTCAGATATGTGAAGCATGTTGTTTTTAAGCCGGTGTGGTTATCAAATGATTTAAAGGTCTGTTTAATATGAGGTGTTCAGTGTGACTGCTACCCCCTCATTTGTGTTAACATGAATGGCGTGATTTGGTTGGTACTTATTTTGAGTCCAGCTGGATCAGGTTACTTCACAGGGCTGGTTTCTTCTTCTCTTTTTCTCTTTTCTTTTTGTTTTGTTCCCCTGACTTATACTGAGACATGTTGGCATACTGAAGTGCCAATAAATGACATTTTTGATCAAAGGCCAAACCATTTTTGATCAAAGGCCAAACCATGGCAGGGGCGGGGGTTCTTGATCCCTATTTTAAGGACAATAAATGTAAAAACAACAAGAAATAATTTATTTAACGCAAAGATTATACATTTATTCCACAAAATAGGCATATTTAATAATAAAATAGAATAAATATTCCGCAATTTCATGAAGGCCCAGTCCTGCCCCTCCCCCCTTTCCTGGGTCTGGGACAAGAGACCTGTTTGTCCCCCCCGTCGGAGGGCCTGGCTACTCTGTCCGGAGGGGAAGAAAGATTACTTCACTTTATGTTACAGGAAGTCAATTTGGCTAAGATAGTTTTGTCTAGACTGGTTTAACATACTTGCTGATCTGCGAGCTCGATTTGATTTTGCTCTTGAGCATTCATGGGAATCATTGGTCTGATTGGTTGTAGATCTGCCCTTTTGACAGCAAAAGTTCTCAGAGGGCAAAAAATTACAGGTGAAACAAACACAAGCCTCTACTTTATTTAAAACATAAAAGTAGAATTCTGGCCATTTTCAGGGGTGCTATCTGTAGGAAAAACAATGACAGAAATAGCTTTAAGTTGCTCAGATAGGTTAGCCTCAGCTGCTGGTCCAACGGTCGCAAAATATTTTAGCAAATGCTCTCATTCTTTGTTCTTTGAGAGCAATAAAACACACATGAATACTGATACTCTGGGCTTCCATTGAACCTAACCCAAATTCTATTATTATTTTCACTCAATACAGTATGCAGGTACAAGGTCTCAGTGCAACAGTGGGGCTTGGCTGTGGCATAAGTTTGAACATCTACATATGAAAATGGAATTGAGTGTTGTTTTTCCCAACTAACAAAGGAAGGGCATAAACTGAGAAATGCCCCATAACTTTTGATCCATTGAAATGACAGATGCAAATCTTTTCACAATTTAACTTATGGCAGGTGAGCTGTTTGACAGCTCATTCTCAGAAACGGCAATAATCACAACAGATTATCATTATGAGAATGTGCATAATGACAATCTGTTTTGGAGGATGATGGCGATCAGTTGATTTGGCTCAGAAAGGAAGCATTGTTGTTTGCTTCTTACCTCTGCCAACAACCACACATTACTTCTGATTTTCACTGGCATCTCTGCCAGACAAGTCTCCTCATCAGAGCTAGGCTTACTGCCTGTCCCGCTGTATTAGCAAAGCACTCGCTTTTCCCCGCTACCACAGTGTGATACACCAATTTGCCCACTTTAAAATGTAATGCATGTGAATCCATATAGAACATATGCAAGTAAGTACACAATGACATCAATCAGTGTTGTGGGTGCTGGTGTCTAAATTGAGCGCTCAAGCATATAGGTTACACACACAATCACACCATGGTACGCTGTAACGTGTTTGTCCCTGCCTGTAAATTGTCTGTGAATAAATATGTATTCCCTCAAGCGTTCCCTGGTGAATCTCTACTTAAACTGAATTTCAATGGCTTCCTATGTACAGCCAAGGGGGGAGAGAGAGAAGCAATGAGAATCCCAATGTAGCTTTCACGACCCCCAGACACCTTTTTATGAATTTCATTTCAAAAAGCAGTTAGAATTACACAAGGGATCTTTGTGTGTGTGTGTGTGTGTGTTTGTGTGTATGTGTGTATGTGTGTGTGTGTGTGTGTGTGTGTGTGTGTGTGTTTGGCTCGGTGGTTGAGTGGGTGGTGCATGTGTGTCTGTGTGTGTGTGTTTGGCTGGGTGGTTGAGTGGGTGGTGCGTGTGTGTGTGTGTGTGCATGTATTTTTATTTTTTTTAGATCATCAGCAAAAAATAGTATTTTTTTGTGAGTGAGGTTTACATCTGGTCTAGACTGTTGAGGAAATAATAAAATAAATAATAGCATGAAATAAGTAAGCTCCAGTTTGCAGTTCTAAAAAACTTCTTTCCATCTTTGAAACCTGATTGTTTAGCTTGGTGCCAACAATCTTAGTGGTTCATCAACAAGGTAAACTCATAATCCTGTCTGAAGCCACAAGAGCATGACAGAACCACTTGACCATACCGACATGATCAGATATTTCTTTCTTTTTTCTTACTTTAAACATTGTCTCTAAAGTGAGGCTTTGTATTTTTATTTTAAATATTGCACAGAGCTGACAGATCATGCGGTAAACCTATACAATAGCTTTGTGAAAAGTTTGGTTTAAAGCACTGTTTATGGGTCAAGTGCTTTCAACATTTTTAACCCCGTAGTCACAGTATGCTCACTCTGTATTCACAGAGCTGGAGATCTAAGATGTTCTCTTCATGCTCGGCCTGAGTTGTATAAAGAATTCCGTAAGCTTCAAGCTTTGGAAACGGATTTCACAGGCCTGTAGCTGAGGGGAGAGAGCTGGGTCTCTTGACCTCCACACAACCCGCCCCACACTGGTGCCTCCACCCAACCCTGCACCACACTGGTGCCTCTGACATTGTTTTTCATCCTCCTCCATGCGTGAACAGCCTGACCCGCTTGCCTCCACACCCACATATCATCATCTCTCTCTCTCTCTCTCTCTTTCTCTCTCTCTCTCTCTCTCCTCTGACTTAATATAGTGTGTGTCTATTTATGCTCTATACGTTTGAGGTTCTTGCCTCTTGTTTCTGTGCGGGTATTGATAGGTAGAGGAATGACTAGAGCACCGTTTGAACCCTTCGAAGGAGCAGACATTGATGCCAAAGTTCACCCAAAGTGTTACTTGGCTTTAAATTACCTGCTTTAGCCCTGGGCAGAGATTTAGATACTTGAGAAGAACATTATCTGAGTTGACAGACTTTCCGGGTAGCCAGAAAAATTGCACTGCAGAGTTCCCATGACTATGACAGGTTATTAATATAACAACCGATTTGACTTGTTTTGGTGAACATCATTATCTTGAGCCAACCCTCCGCTTGTTAAAGTGCACACAACCCCAATACCTCAGCAGTCACAGTTCATTTGGGTTGGTGCTTTTTGCAGTCGTCTGCAAATGATACTCATGCCTGAAAGAAATTTCCTCGAACACCCATCAAACATTCACGTCAGTTCTTAGGCCTTGATGACGATGATGAAAAACAGCAACAACAACAAAACACACACACACACACACACACACACACACACACACACACAAATGATTATAATTTCACAGTCTTCAGGCTTCAGAGCAGTCCCATCCTTAAATCCCTTTGAGACGCTTGACAGGCCCACAGTGGTGCCATCACCCAGGCGAGAGGAGCTCTATCTACTTCCTGACTTTCCTGTTAAGACTCTTATCAAACGAGAGGGTGATGGAAACACCAGGAGTTATGATTGATTTAAATGGGTTCAGAAATCTGAGCTGTGGCTTCATTGGCCTTCGAGCTCTTTCTTCCTTTTTCCCCTTGCCTCTCTTTCCCCATTCTTCCCCTGGATAACGCTCTGTTACACATGCCAATGCATTTCTGTTTCAACTCATTGGGCACTTTTCTGGTATTTGTTTGAAGGCCTGCTTTCACCTATCATTCCTTGTTGCTTTGTTAAATATAGTCTTTCACTCATGGTTCTCATCGCACTAGTATAATGAGGTAATCTTAACTTCTCGACTGTCTGATTTAGCGCTGACCTTGTAAACGGCCTGTGCTCACGGCACCTAGTAATTGCTAGGTAGTTAATGAAATGGCCAGTTAATATGACTGGTCTACCGCATCAACTCTGAATTCCATTTAGAGTCAAACATTTTTACTAGGGGGGCTCAGCGATCTGGGACCTCTGGAAGACAGTACAATAGAACAGAATACTATAGAAGAGAGACAAATTCTGCCTGAATGTCCAGAGGTGGCTCAATGCTTGGCCCTTGTGATTCTGACTTGTCGTAGGATTGTCTCTGTGGTGGCTCAATGCTTGGCCCTTGTGATATTGACTTGTCCTGTGCATGTCTCTGAGGTGGCTCAATGCTTGGCCCTTGTGATATTGACTTGTCCTATGCATGTCTCTGCAGTGTAATTATCCCGGGGCCGCAGCTCAGCACAGAGCAACACTGAGCATGTGCAAAAGACAGTCATCTCCTCTCTCCTTCTGTCTCTCTCTCGTCACCTTGACGTTGGCGGCAGATTCTCTTAATGTGTTTACCTCCAGCAAAGTGCGCCGCCACCCTCCATTATTGGGGGCTATTTAAGGTCTGTTTCAGCGAGCCGGGGAAGCGTACAGAGTCCTTGCACTTGAAAAATGAGTCCACTTCTGCTCGAGGCTACCGCTACATCACATCTGCTCACCCATTTCACTGGCAATATTAGCGCCGTGTATTAGCATTCCGCCCTGTCCTGCCGGTGAGTCAGATGAGCAGCAGTAATGATCTATCCCATTACTATTTTTTATGCACTTCGGCATAGAAGGAGACGGTGCGTCAGAAGAATGATTTGTCTTTCCAGGACAAAATGAAGCAGGGTAGGCGATTAACACCATGCCTAGGAGTGTATTTGAAGCGTACTTTTATTTATTTATTTTTTTTTTTCTTAAACGAGAAGAGAAACAAAAAGGAAAAACCACCAATCATGACAACCCAATTAATCCTAATTTTCTCAAATTGTTTTCATTTACCAGTGGCTATGGACTACACAGCCATGACTTTTTTAAGGGCCTAAGTAATCATTTTAGTCAGCACAGCAGGTCAGTTACTGAAGTGACCCTGAGCAGAATTAGTGGAGAGGACTAGGAGTGAGTAATGTGATCTGTGAGTCCGCCATATTGGATTAGACATCATAACACCCTCTTCAGTGCTAATCAGACTGTGGAACAAAATGACTCATAGGGAATCATTAGCAAGAGAAAGGATTTAGCCAAAATCAGGCAGAGAATAAGAAACATGGAAATCCAAAGACACTGAGACGGTAAGAGGAGACGGAAGGCAATTATGTCGGAGAACAAGACAACATTGTTGGAGTTCTCATCTCCAAATGGAGTACATTTAATCTGTGAACTTTTTTTAAAGTTGCAGGGCAAAACATAAATACCTCGAAGAGACAACCACCATGGGAAGAGTGTGGCAGGGTTTTGTGGTAAAGTGGTGCAAATTGTAAGCTTGTGGCAATAATGTGATCAGACACCCCCATCCCCACACATATACTCCCCCCCACACAAAAACACGGTCTTCGGGATTGATCAATCACCTCATTTGGGCCGTCTCTTCAGAACAGAGTATTTCTCAAGCCTCACAGCACCGGAGGCATCCCGAGGGAAGGCCATTTTCTAACTGCATCCAACTGCATCATAGCCAAAGCACCAGCTCTGCAGAGTGGCCAGCTGAGGAACTTTTTGACAAAGAAATATTATACCATATATGTTCCACTCATGTAGTCCATGCATATGCTAGCATTAGCCTATAAATGAAAGATTCTCTACAGACTACAGCATAGGATAGGAGGCAAATAAATACTAAAAGATGGCCTTTCACTTTTTGTGTTGACTTTGCAGCTCTACTCTCTGACATTTCAAAAGTAATTAAATTGGTTGATTGGATGGCCTATTTTCAGTTTATGCTCATAGTTGTGTTATTATTCTTTTTCATTAAGTGATTTTTATGGCAACTTCGTGAAAGTGCTGTACAGTAATTAACTCTAGCGTTCAGCGCGGAGTCAGTGAGTGATTCAGATTGCTGACTTTCTTCAAAAGAATTTGTCAATTTGAAAGCGGTGGTATTTGTGTGTATTTTCCAACGTGTTCTTGACCTTGTTTCACACCCTCCCACCCCAGCACAGCCCTTTGGAGGAGTCCAAAAGTTGTTTTAACGGTCACTACAATTCTGACAGCATAATGAGATCATTTTTTTTGTCTTAGTGGCTGAAGGAGAAAGGTAATGATTCTGTCTTCACTATTGCCTGTCACTACATGTCCAATTAGGCACAGTATGGCCACGCTTGATGAAGGAGGGGTGGGGAGAGTCTGGCCAGTGCAAACATTTGAAGTGTAAATCATCTGAGATTAAAGTCAACTGCAACCCAAAGCCAGCGCTGTGGATTGCATTGCAGATCAATACAGATGTTGTTAAGGGAGCATCTCTCTCTGACAGGGTTGTATCTCAGTTCCTAGATACACCTCCAGAGCTTTTCAGCTGTGTGTCTGTGTCTGTGTGTGTGTGTGTGTGTGTGTGTGTGTGTGTGTGTAATAGAGTGTGTGTGGCAGCGCTGTAGTGTGTTTGGGGATGGTAAGGGGGGAGCTGTGGGATGAGAGTGAAGGTGAAGCTCTGAGATGGGGTGTTTCAATCCTGTCTTCATCCTTTTACAAGCATGGATGCTGGATCTTAGCAGTGCTGCTTAAGTACCAAAACATAAATTGCCAGCCCTCCTAAGCCAGCACAGTAATTCAAGGAAGGGAAAGCTCATCGGACAACACCCAGTAACCCTCCCATCCCCAACCCCCAATCTGGATGTAATACCCTAGTGATCCATTCGAGTGATACCATCAGCATTTCAGACAGAGCCGCATTCTCCATCGCTAAAGGAGAAAATTACAGGAATCAATATTCCGCCAGGAGACTTGGGCCCAGGTAGCAAGCTGGACACCTGTGAGGCGTCATTTGTAATGCGCGGCTGATCTTAAAAGTTTGAGACGAGGAGTGGAGGAGGAGGACAAAGTGCGAAATGAGATGTCCAGCCGCTGCGAAGATGATTAAATGAATTTCTTTCTTTTTTTTTTTTTTCGATCAACCCTGTTGCTTCTCGCTCTTGTGGTTCCTGCCATCTTTGTCCTCCGGCTTGATTGAAGCTCCCAGCTCCCCGATTTGGAGAGGACTAATGAGCTTCCCTCCTACTGAACCCCCCCTGTGCCCACTCCAGTGGTCCTCCCTGGAGAGTCCTTTAAGGGGATAGAGAGAGAAAGAGAGAGATGAAGGAAAGGGCAGATAAAGACAGAGAGAGGGCTAGAGTGAGTGAAAAAGAGATGGGAGATGGAGCAGAGAGATAGAAAGATAGAGAGAGGGAGAGAGAAGTGAGAGAGATGAAGGGAGAGGGGCACAGAGAGAGAGAAAGAGATGGGAGAGAGGGAAGAGATGCCAATGCCTCATTCAGCAGGAACATGAATGCTCAGAGTGCCATTAGAACCTTCTAGAGTCTGGTGCTCGTGGCTCAGTAAAGCGACTCCCAGTGATGGCCTCCGACAGGGAAATGAAGCTGTCAGTCAGGTCCTGCCGCTGGGAGTCACCTGCACCCCATTTACCCATGACAGCAGCCCCCACCACCACCCCCTCTCCTCTCGTGTCCATCTTCTCCTTGTCTAATTCACACCTATACAACGGAAGGATGCCACTCTGGCAGTGATCTGCCTCGCCTAAACACCAGGGAGGTAAGCAGCAAGAAAAGAGCCTCAGCTTAACGACTGAGTGACGCACCTCTGGAATCATAACAGTGCTGAAACGATATGAGAGGCACAGGGGGTTAATGTGCTCTGCTTTGCCAAACGCAACTAGAGACGACAGGAGATGAGTTTTCACATTCAGTTGATCAGCGTTGTCTCCTTTTTTTTCTCCCTTTCTCTTTCTTTTCTGGTGTCTGTGTGTGTGTGTGTGTGTGTGTGTGTGTGTGTAAAAAAGGTGATATTTGCTCTGTGATTCAGCTGCACTGACTGAAGGTTGTGTAATGAAGAGAGGCGCAGATGCCAGGCTCTTGAAGGTGGCGTTGTCACAACAGGCCCGTCAAACGCGTTTCTCGTTTGCCTGAGTGTGTGGAATGTCTCGGCAAGTCGTGTGAGTTTCGAGCGAGACAGACAAGCTCTTCTACACTGAAATATGCCGTCACCACAGAACTGTTATCTCTTGCCTGATCTTTCACAGTCTTTTTTTTTTCTTTTTTTAAAAAGGCACCAGTGAAATCTTTGATGTTGAAATGAAATCGGCGCTTAATCGTTTTGCTGTGAAAACGAAGCGGTGCAGTGAGCTCCTCAGAGTGTGTGTTCAGTGTGTCTCTCACCATAAAGCTCATCGCCCCACCCACCAGCTCCCCGCAAACGCCCGATGCGTATCAAGGCCTGAACGCCACTGTTTAGTTTGTTGCCATGTCAACAGGGGTGAGCTTTTGCTTTTCTTTTCTTTTTCCTTTCTTTGTGTTTTTTTCTTTCCACCTTTTCTCCTCTCCTCTCCCCTCCCCTCTCCATTCACTCCTTCATTTCCATGTGAATGCTTAAGAGGCAGGTAGGTGGCAGAGAAAAAGCTAATTTTCTCAGAATCATCCGCTTTCCATATAGATGACAAAGGGACGAACAGCTCATCGTCCCGGGATCCCCAAAAGGAATGTTCTCGTCAGTCCGTTAGAAAACAAAAACACCACCCACCCCATCACCCCCACGCATCCCCACCCTACTCCATCTGCCCAGCAAATGAGCTTGAGGAAGCCCTGGGCCCCGAGGCCGCCAGTGAATGGAGTGATTGATGAACCCTGGCGTGAACTGTGGGGCTGGAGGTGGGGTTGAGGTGGTGTGGAGAGTGGGTGTGGGGGCGGTGGATGGGATCCAGGGAGGCCGAGGCTATACAGATAACGCCGGGAGGCTGACCACACTGACCCCGCCGTTTAATGAGCCCAACTCCAGGAACTGCCTGCATAGGGGCACACACACACACACACACACACACACACACGCATCATGCTTCTGCATGCTGTGGTGGGTAGGAGGGCAGCTTTAGAGGTGTGTATGGGGGGGAGGCTAAGGAGTGTAAGTGGGGCAGCAGGAGGGGTGTAGATAGGGGTGTGAGGTGCAACAGTAGTTCATGGCTGGGAAGGTTTATTGCCTCACACCTGCAGCCATGTATCAACTGCCCAGCCCAACACCAGCACCCCCCCCCACACACACACACACACCCACACACATACACACACATACACACACACTCACACACACACACACACACTCCATCCGGCCGCGACCGCGACCCCCACCACCAGAACGCCCCTCTCCCCACACCACCAGCTGTCCAGCCCAACACCAGCCCTCCCCGCACCACCAGACCTCTGCCCCGTCATCACTTTCCCTTGTCCTGACCCCCCTCAGACCCCCCCCCACCCCCTCAGACACCACCACCAGCCCCCTCGCCTGACCGCTGCCTACGGCCGTGATGTATGGCTCTTCCCTTTGCTCTGCTGGGGGAACAAAATGTGCTGCTCTCCATCCCAAGATTCATCTCTCTCCTCCGATATCACTCCAATATCCAAAGATTTATCTCTCTCCTCCGATATCACTCCAATATCCAAAGATTTATCTCTCTCCTCCGATATCACTCCAATATCCAAAGATTTATCTCTCTCCTCCGATATCACTCCAATATCCAAAGATTTATCTCTCTCCTCCGATATCACTCCAATATCCCAAGATTTATCTCTCTCCTCCGATATCACTCCAATATCCAAAGATTTATCTCTCTCCTCCGATATCACTCCAATATCCAAAGATTTATTTATTACTCCTCAGATATCACTCCAATATCCAAAGATTTATTTATTACTCCTCAGATATCACTCCAATATCCAAAGATTTATTTATTACTCCTCAGATATCACTCCAATATCCAAAGATTTATCTCTCTCCTCTGATATCACTCCAATATCCAAAGATTTATTTATTACCTCAGATATCACTCCAATATCCAAAGATTTATTTATCACCTCAGATATCACTCCAATATCCAAAGATTTATCTCTCTCCTCAGATATCACTCCAATATCCAAAGATTTATCTCTCTCCTCAGATATCACTCCAATATCAGAATCGAATCATGTGGCCACAGCCTATGGCTTCATCATTGCATACATGCACAGACATGTGGTTCATGTTGGCATGGCTACAGTACAGACTCGGGATGGGATAGTGCATATATGTGTGTGTGTGTGTGTGTGTGTGTGTGTGTGTCAGTATGTTTGGCATGTGTGTGCGTTCATGTGAGTACTGTATGTGTGCATTTCAGTAAACGTGTGTGTATGTGTAGCGCATATGAGGCTTGTGTGAGTGTGTGTGTATTGTATGTGCACATGTCAGTATTTGTGTGTTTGTTTGTGGTTTGTGTGTGTGTCTGTCTGTGTAGATGGTGTGTGTGTGTTTAGTGTGTCTGTGTGTGTGTGTGTGGGGGGGGGTCTGTCTGCATCCCTCCCTGTTCTCTTCTCTGTGAGTGAAATGCTCTCCCAGGAGGGGAGGCCCAAACGAGGAGAGGCCCATTTTAGACCAGCGGGTACGTAGCCTGCTAATTGACTTCCACAAAGGTGCTGATTGTCTTCAGGCTGAGGAAGAATGCTAGCAGCTCTCTCTCTTCATCTATCTCTTCCAGTACGTACACACACACACGCACGCACAGACACCACACACACATGTACACACACTCATTCACATATACAGTACTTACACGTACACTCATAAGCACACACAATCTGTCTTTCACTCACACACGCACAAACACAATTTCAAAAACTCAGTCACTCAGTTACTCACACACACACACACACACACAAACACAGCCATGCTCTCACACTGCCTCAGCATTAGTGAATGGCTCCCCTGTCTGTGTGGGTGTGGTGGGGCCTCAGCGCTGATAAGGCAGGCAGGGAGGCTGAGGCAGTAAAACCAGGGGCCCGTCTGCTCTTTACCTGGGCAGCCACAACAGGTGGAATAAGCCACAGATAATCTGTGCAGAAACAGACTTGCTGAGAGAGAACTGAAATGAATAGACTGGATGGAAAGAAGAAGGGATGGGGAGAGGGGTGGATGGAGAGATGGAGGGATGGAGGGAGAGATGGAGGAATGGATGATGGGATAGAGGGAGTTGCATGCAGCCTGTGGGATGTTAGCACTTCATCTAGACTCTGCCCTTGCACAAAAGCATGGCCAAACAGAGGCACTGAGTCTTTTGAGGGAAATAAAATTAAACTGTGGCTTACTGCAGGTCCACAGGTGTGTGTGTGTGTGTGTGTGTTTGTGTATATCTGTGTCTGTGCCTATGTTTGTGTGTGTGTGTGTGTGTGTGTGTGTTTGTGTATATCTGTGTCTATGTCTGTGTGTGTGTGTGTGTGTGTGTGTGTGTGTGTGTGTGTGTGTGTGTGTGTGTGTGTGTATCTGTGTCTGTGTCTATGTCTGTGTGTGTGTGTGTGTGTGTGTGTGTGTGTGTGTGTGCGCGCGTATCCAACCTGCAGGGAAAGTAAAACATGCAGGGAATGTAAAAACTATGTGTCCCTGATTTTTTTTTTTTAAGGCAAAAATCCTTTTGACCTTCGTCTCAGATTACAGCATCTTGAAATGACTGAGAAGTCAATTACTATGAGCTATAAACTACTGCATGAGCACATTTCTTTCTAGTATGTAATGAAGGTTGTCATCCATCTTGTCAACAGGTGGGTAATCTATGAATCATTGCACAGAGGCTTAGGTAATGAGCAAACATGACTGGCATTCTGTTTATTTTCTCTGATGGCAATTCAGATGACATTTGGTAAATTAACAGCCAAGGTAAACAAATGGAAGTCTGTTCTTAACCATGTGATTTACTGCACTTGTTTTGAAGAACAAGAACGGGTCCATTTTAAAGAAAAAAAAAACTTCCAACAACAAATGGATTAATTTTACACAGGTATTTTTTTTTTACCTCAAAAACCCTTCAGACTGTGATTGGCAGGGGAAAAGACAATATCACATCACATATGAAGCAGCGTGACCTCCACTGAGATGTCAGACACTCGGAACAAAGGTGGAGAAAATATATTGCTTCAGGTGAAAATAGTTTTTTTTATTTTTCATTTTTTTTCACTCTTATATGCTATTGAATAATTTCCATGAAATGTCAAGGGTTGCAGGTGTGCTCAGAAATAACAAGGCTGAGAGGGTAGGGCGCTGCTTGCCTGACTCTGGCCCTGTGTCTGGCTCTGACTCTGGCTCTGCTTGGCTCTACCTGTGTTTGGGCTTCACTGTTACTGTGAGGTCGTTTCCAGCTCTATTTTCGAACAGATTTGTTGTTTCTCTCTTAGCACTGGCAACCAATCGGTATCTTAAGCTTATCGTCTTCTCTCTCCCTCCCTCTCTCTTCCCTCCTTCTCTCCCTCTCTCTCACTGTCTTTCTCTCTCTGTACCCTTTCTCACTCTCGCTCTCTCTTTCTCCATCACTCTCTCCCTCTCCCAAAGTGCTTTGATGAGTTTGCCTGGGTGATAATCCTTCTAATGGAGCCTGGCGTGTGTGTGTGTGTGTGTGTGCCTTGTGTGTGTTTGCAGACGGGATCCCCTACACATGGTGGGTCGGCCGGGGCAATGAGAAGCACTTCTACTGGGGCGGCTCCAGCCCAGGCATCCAGAAGTGCGCCTGCGGAATCGAGCGCAACTGCACCGACCCCAAGTACTACTGCAACTGTGACGCTGACCAAAAGCAGTGGTGAGTTCCCCTCCATCTTATTCTCTCTCTCTCCTTTGACACATCACTCCTCCGTTTCCAGCCCCTGACACGCCCCCAACACAATGCTGTCAGCGAGTGCTTGTCATGAGGAAACTGTGGCCTGCCACCACTTTAAGTGGGGATTCAACACATGGTGTTTTTGTTTTTGAACACACCTGACCTCCAGCCAGCCAGCTCTCCCAGCTGTGAGGTGTCCTCATAATGACTTTTTGCTCCCTAGTGCTCTCTCTCTCTCTCTCTCTCTCTCTCTCTCTCTCTCTCTCTCTCTCTCTCTCTCTCTCTCTCTCTCTCTCTTTCTCTCTCTCTCTGTCTCTCTCTCTGTGTCTCTCACTCTCTTTCTCTTTCTCTCTCTCTCTCTCTCTCTATCTTTCTCTCTCTCTGTCTCTCTCGCTCTCTTTCTTTCTCTCTCTCTCTGTCTCTCTCTCTCTCTCTGTGTCTCTCTTTCTCCTTCTCTCTCTCTCTCTCTCTCTCTCTCTGTGTCTGTCTCCTCTCAGCAATCATTAAGTAGCTGTCACCAGACAGCAAGAGGCAATGAAAGCTGCATGGCTGGGTCCTTTGATGAAAGGTGGAGTGTGTGAAAGTGTAACGCATGTAGCAAGCATAGCATAGCAGTGGTCATACACATACACTCATACGCGTGCACACACACACACACACACACACACACACACCTTTCACACACAGAGCTTTGACAGGCTCATCGCACCTGGTCCGAGGTTATCCTGCTGCTGGTGCATGTGTTATGAAATGTGAACTCCCCTTGGGACTAACTGCCGTAGACACAGTCAAGGGCATCTGTCAAACGCCACTCGAGGAAAATTGCATGAAATGTTCATTGTGTACGATGCCAAAGTGACACGGTCACCGGGGAGGTGGGGAAAGACTCTCACATGTGTAGGCCTCAGCAATAACAGCCAATCACAAAGAGGAGAAGAGCTGTGATGGTTGGAGAGGTGGTGGGTGAAAGTAGAGGCAATTGAAGGGTGGGGGTTGGGGTCTGTGTGTGTGTGTCTATCTGCGTGAGCGTAGGGGTGGGGGCTGTTTGTGTCTGTGTGTGTGTGTGGGGTCCTCTACAATATAATGCTCACTGTTTATCAATTATGATCATGGTCGCCCCACTGAGAGTTCTCTCACAACAGGCTGTGAATCACGCAGAGATTAATGAATGCTTGCCAACGGTCGTCACTCCGCAGGGAGCCGAGATTCGGAGCGCCATGAAATGGTGCTGCTGTCCCTCCACTAATGCATATGTGTATGCTGTCCCTCCACTAATGCATGTGTGTATGCTGTAATGTCAGGTTAGCCCTCGTCTGCAAAACAAACACTCACACTCACACACATTCCCTTTTCCCCATTTCCACATTTCCCTAAAGCTGTCACAATACTCAACTCTAGTCTGCACTGAGAAACTGACATACTTTGCACTGGATGCCACATGCACCTCTTGTCATAGGCCACTTGTAAGCTGTATTTTGCACTATCAACAACCAATATTTATTACTGAATGCTGCTGTCACATGTCACTTTACCTATACCACCAGAGTATCACCAAACCATTTTTATTATTATTACTTATTTTTTATATTTTATTTTATTTTATTTTATTTTCTATTTATACGGTTTTATCTTTTGTTGTGTAAATATATATATACATACTTTTAAATCCATTTTATGTGTGCACTCTATGGGGCAGCTTTGAATCTCATTACACTCTGTGTAATGACAATAAAGGCGTTCTATTCTATTCTATCTATTCTATTCACATTCACACACACATTCATACACACACACACACACGCACATGCACACATGCATACACTCACACTCACACACACACACACACACACACATACACACACACTCACACTCACACACACACACATGCATACACACACACACACGCATAAATATAAACACAAACAGAGGTTGTCCGCTGCGGTTAGTGCAGATAGTTGGTACACAGGTTGAGTGAATTTACTGACGCTGTTCTGACATGAAAACGTTCCAAAAGCACCTTAGCTAAGCTGCATAACACACAGAGGCTACGGAGCTGTGACTGTTGAGGACTTCATGCAGTCCTTGTTGTGTGGGTTAGTTGCCATGTACAGTTGATGAGAAATCAGCCTCAGTCACCAGTAGCTTAAATTTCTGTTTTCAGACAGTATGTCAACCCAATGGAGATTTTTCTAGAAGTGAAGACTTGAGGCTTTTGCCCTTAAAGGGACATTTCCCAGGAAACTAACCAACCGCTGATGCCAAGTGGTGGGGCCAAGAAAACTGTGTTTCTGTGCGCTCATTGGTTAGCTTTAGCTGCCATCTTGCTTTTTGGTCTGATGGACCAAATGTTCTTGCCCTTTTTCCTACCAACAACACTCAGTGACCTGGAACATCAGGGCTCTGTGGGTTTGAGCTCACTTGCCTGAAGCTGTTTTATCAGGGATCTTAATGTTTACATAAAGGATAAAATATCCTGGCAGTGGTGTGTGTGTGTGTGTGTTTGTGTGTTTGTTTTTTTTGTGAGTGTGCGCCTGCGCGTGTGTGTGCCCATGTGTGTGTGTCATGTGTGTGTATGTCAGATTGGCACAGATCGCGTCAGATGGCACAGCGTCTAATTGTGACACATCAAGTGCTCGTCATGCTCATCTCGTGCAGCGTCCAGACACCAAGTTTCAGCATTAACATGTCACAGCATGGAGCTGCTGTCTGAGGCTGAAGCTCATGAACAATGTTTTGTCGTTTTGCCAGGAATAATTGTTTTCGTTTCATTGTCTCATTGCAGTGATGATGGATGTTCTCATTAAAGTAATGCATGCGCGGCGCTTTGCTGCCTGACTTTGTAATAAGGGTTTGTATTAATGTTTGCTCACTTCTGAAAATGTTGTATGTGATGGATATTTACAGTCATTACATAGAGTGCTGTCATTAAGCAGACAGCCATTATTATGTGCCTGTGTGCTTCTTCCTTCCATCCTCCCTTTTTTTCTTTCCTTTCCTCTTTTCTTTTTTTTTGATTTTTCATTTTCTTATTATGCACCTCTGCTTTGCGAACACTGAAGAAGTCCACACAGAGCGTGATAAGAGAGAGAGTGCTGACAGTGAAAAAGAACATCATGGGGCTTTCCTCCTCCGTGGGAACAAATAAAGAAAGTCACGCCGGGCCGAGTTTAGTTGGGTCATTGATCACGTTTTATCTTCTTCACCTAGGCGCGAGGACTCTGGACTTCTGGCATATAAAGACCACTTGCCTGTCAACCAGGTAGCGGTGGGAGACACAAATCGACCCGGTTCAGAGGCTAAACTGACGGTGGGGCCTCTACGTTGTCAAGGAGACCGTGAGTTCACTTCCTTTTTTATTATACCCTTCTGCTTAGTCTTCAGACCAAGGTCGTCCAAGGGCATTGTCACCCTTACACATAATTACTCCGTTACATACGTTTGCTCCCGTAGTATATTCTGCTGCTCTGTCTTGGTCAGTATGCAATGGTCTTTGAAGACTGTGTTTAACAAAGAGGCTAGAGGGAGCGGGTGGCTTTAGTGGCCAGACTGGCCTCGGGTCCACTGGCCACTGAACACAGCACAACACATCTGGTAAATCCACTGCAGACACTCACCAGCCCCGCAAACACAGTATACCCATGACTGACAGTGTAGAACATTAGATCCAAGAAGTCTGTTCAGCTGTTTTAGGCAAGAAAATTTTTCAAGGTGATCCCCCCCCACAACACACAAACACACACATTGCAATTATCGTCATGGTTTCCTCCAGCGGTAGCAGTCAGGCAGACTCAAGGAGGCCTGTGGATGGTGCCGTGTGGCGTCTGCGGACCCCCTAGACAGGAGCTGTGATTTCCTAAATTCTCCTGCTATTTGCATCTCCTCTGCTCCACCTAGATAATAACAGAAAACATTCCATCTCCTGGCAATGCAGAGAGAGAAGCACAACAGACAAGACCAGACTGTGTGTGTGTGTGTGTGTGTGTGTGTGTGTGTGTGTGTGTGTGCTTAATCCTTTTCCCAGTGGTGACTAACTTGGCCAGGAGAGGTGCCATCGCCTGCATCTGAAACACTCAGTCAAGATACTCAGCTCCTTACAGCCTATGCCATCACAAGCAAGTGTATTTGAATTCAAATGGTGCAGTGGTCCTACTACACAGGACTATCAAGTGTTTTTGTAAAGTCTGCAGCGGTGCGATTTTATCAGTCTAAACCGCTGACCTTGGTGTGGCACCACCTTTCTGCTGCAGGGCAGTGCCAGTGGACATGTCTCCTCAAGTGTGCTCTGAATGTAACTTTGCCAAAGCAATGGATCCACAACTGTTTTAACTGCTAAACTGTGTGCTGTATTTAACTTTGCAAAACATTGCATCCGATCAGTTAAGCAACTAAACAGCTCTCCGCATGAGTTCCTGTCCGGAGCATCTGACTAACACGCATTGGACCGGAACCCCACAGCCCAAGGGCAGGCTCTGCACACAACCAACCCCCCCATCATCTCTGGGTGGAGGAGATGGCTTTCTCCACGGCTCATTATTCCCATTAATTGCACTGTGCTTACTGCTTACATCGGCTGCCACGCTGCCGGCTCGTTACAGTCACCTGTTTAGCGGGGGACGCCAGCCGTGGGGCTGGTGCAGATCGGCCGCACCTGTGGCGGCTGAGAGAGGAAGAGGAGGAGAGGAGAGACGTGGAAAGCCACAAGCATCAGCCAACTATCCAGTCAGGTGCCTAATGGGAGAGAGAGGGAGGGTGGGAGTGAGAAAGAGAGAGAGAGACAGAGAGAGAGAGGGCAGGACAGAGAGAGAGAGGGCCAGGCACCAAAAGCTGGTGTGTTGATGGCTGGATTGGTAATCGATGTGCATGAGAGGGGCAGTGACAGTCAGTGCCAGTGCACAGTGAAGTAGCCAGGCACACATGCTTTATGTGCGTGAGAGGGAGAGAGTGTGCAAACCTCCACACACTGGGAGCACAACTGTTCATGGTTATTCATCTGATTGTTTATTTATGACCCAAAGACATGAAGCAAGCAGTTTGGTAACGGCTGATTAACTAGAAAGGGGCGGCACCCCGGTGGTCCATTCTCAATTGAAAATACTGAGCTGAATGTGTGTGAGTTAGTGAGTGTTTGCCTGTGTGTGCAAGCATGTGTGTGTGTGAGTGAGTAAAAGAGAGTGTGTGTGTGTGTGTGTGTGTGTGTATGTGTGTGGGCCTCCAGACTCTACGGGACAGGAAATGTTAATACTGTGTGGATAAGCAGCATCCCAAGAGGGAAGGCTTCTCTTGGCCCGCTCACCGCAACCCCTCTGCATAATGTTTAGAAGCTCAGACTGTGGGCTCCCAACCAGAACCGCAAATGCCTCTCAGCACGTGCCTGGCAAAGTGTTAAAGACTCATTCATTATTTATGGCCAGAACTCCAAATTAGTTCATTAACAGGGAAATGCTCGGGTAAATAGCAGAAGGTTTATCAAAGCGATAATATGTAACAAAACAAGAGGGAGCCATTGTGTTCGCCTTATTATGCTATTAATCAATACTTTTCAGGGCCTCTGTTGTGCGGAGGCGTTTGTTCATGGGCGTCTGACTCGGAAATTTACCCCATTAGATACTGTGGCGACTTCCAGCTGGCGGGGGGGTGTGGTGACATGGCTATTTGCGGTGCCCACTGCTGAGATGGTGGCATGAAGTCATAAGGCTGAGTCAAAGGTGGCACCCTTGCCCAACGTTGCTGTGCTCTGGGCTGCGGTATGTTTGTTTCATGCTATAAACAAACAGATGCACTGTTCTGTATTTGGTGTTCCCTCATTAGCGTTTGCTTCCAAAGCGGGACACATTCACAGCCTGACATTTTGGTGGCCGTTGTTGTGTTGCTAATAATTGCTTAAAAGTCTTTATTATTACCCAGACTGACAGCCGACCCGCCAGCATTTATGTGCTATGGATTATTTACTTGTTAGAGCTATAGGTCTATGGAGAGGTTGCTGGGCCTATAGGAAATGCTATATAACCAGAGGTTCAGTGCATTGTTTTTCTAAGCAAACCAGCAGAAAATGTGTCATAGGAAAATGTGATGACAACTTGCTAAGCAGGGAAACAGGCTTGTGTTTTTCGTCCCCCTGATGGGGGTCTCAACCTCTCCTTGCATCTGTTAAAACTGTACAAACATGGACAAGCATATTTTACCAATGGCTGCCACATAAGACTATCTCAGAGATTGTCAATAACTATTGATCGGATGACTGTTTATCACAGCCCATGTCTGTCCATTATACGACAAGGTTATCCAATTATGATTTGTCCTTTGCCACTGCTGCACTTGTAACTGTAGTTGGTTGAAAATGTATTATGGAATGCTTATATAAGTGCTCAACTTTTTGTGGCCTAGTTTGACTTGTCACTTCACTTGACTTGACTTTGTCAGTGTAAAAGAGGAAGTTCTTTTAGAGTTGCATGTTCAAAACATAACCACCTATCACTGCAAATTATAGTTATTGGAGAAGTGTTTCACGTTGTAGTGATCTGTAGTGATTTTGGCTCGTCATGAATCATGCAGTCATTATAGTCATTATTAGACAAATAGTCATAACTTTAACATGAAGCCAGAGATATTTCATGTAATATTTGAATCTAAATAATCATGCTTCAATGGCCTTTACTCCTCAAGCCAAACACTGATTCTAGGCCAGGAGTTACCGTGGTTGAACGGAAATTCAGCATTGAGGTGAGAGGCTCCATATGTTTCTGTATGTTAGTGCCCTGGCATTTGGAGTAATTATCCCTCCAGCCCCTCATGCAACATACGATGCACAACCGCCTCACAGGAGGAAACATCACCAACAGCCATTCATCACCAGGAGACTGCACATAAAGATAACAAATGATGAACTAATAAAGCATCACATTCATTCTGTGGCAGTCGCCAGGAGAGAGAGAGAGAGAGAGAGAGAGAGAGAGGGAGGGATAGAGAGAGAGAGAGAGAGAGAGGGAGGGATAGAGAGAGAGAGAGGAGCTCTGTTTCAACGCTTGGGCTGTTTGGCAAATTAATAAAGACAGATAACCCTGTCACTTGTAAGGGAATATAATATTCCTGACTTGCATTATTAACCTAGCAGAGGGGAAAAATTATAAATGAGAGAGCTCGCATGGGAGGGTCAGGCAGTTTTTTGAAATGTAAAATGCATTACACACATCTAATTATGATGCACTTAACATCACACATTTCAATGGTTTCTTTGAATGATTGATAACAGTCATTTGCCAGCTAAAGATTATGGATCTCCCGACTAACTGCACTGGCTCCGACTGGCTCCTACTTGGGTTTTATAGGGCTCTCTGGCTGTCTTTGATTGCACAAGTCATCTTCATTGGCGAAATGCTCTAATATCCTTAATTCAATTGCAGATTCTGAGATCATTGCAAGTGAAATCAAAAGGCTCTGGTGACTAGACCCAGCAGGGTTGGTCTGCTTGCATATTGAGTCCAATCAAATCCTTCTCATTTATGAAATATGTCAAATGCACATACTGATGCTAGCGTTTAGGGCACACAGTCATGGTATCTTTTATATAGAGAAATACTGAAAACACACTTCACACATCTCTTGGTATGAAACCAAGTTCTTGTGTGTAAGGACAGTAAAAACTTTAACATTCTAGACCTTCCCCATTTGGATTGCTTAGCTAATTTAGTGGTAAATTACATGGTGCGCAACACAATAAAATCTGGAGCCATTTTTTTCTACAGATGTCTACACAGTCTTTGTTAGTATCTCTTTTATCATTATTACAGAATTTAAAACAAAGATGAAATGACAAGAAACATTTTTAAGTAAACGCCATATTCAATCTGTCAGCCAACAAAAAGCATAGGACCGAGGTCTCATGAGAGTAATTTGGATGGTATGAATAAACAACGGCCATATCTTTTGAACTACTTTGTGTCTCCCACTCAATGTTCTGCGCTCAGCCATCTGTGAAATTAGCACGAGCTTCACATTGTTTCTTCAACTCAGCTGATATCTCACAGGAAGTGTTCTTGTTCCTCCCTCCTCCTTCTCTCTCTCTCTCTCATTCTTAATAGAAGTATAAATGATGGAGACAAGCACTTTTTTAACTAGGAGGCCTTGTCGTGCACCTTCATTCCCAGGTGTGCAAGATCAATTCACTTTCACTCAAGCAATTAATGGTTCATCCATTCTTGTCACCCACCACCCACACACACACACTATTCATCCATCGAGCTATTAATTAAGTCCAATGTAATTTCCATTTCAAAACACTTTGTTTATCTCCCAGTGAGGGGACTTTGGCCATGTCTTTGAAATCCAGATAAACCACTCTGCTTTTTTGGAATCCATGACAATTAGTATTTGAAGTATTAGAATGTTCCAGTTGTTGTTTTATGAACTAGTCCAGTGGTGATCAATTAAACACTCCAGATGATGAAATCCACCTGAGCTTGTTCAGAACCAGAAATGAATTTGAACAACTTTGACAAGATGTTTTTGTGTAAGTTGAGCACATATGATAGTGAAGGCTGGTGAACCTGTTCTCATAGACCCCACTGATGTGTGTTTGTCAGAACCCAGCTTCATGATGAACATATTCTGGCACCCTGAGGTCTGGTTGCCATAGTGGTGACACTCTTGTAATGACACATGTTTTTAACAAGGATTCATAATTGTGTATTTCGGTGTATGGTTCTTTCAGCACCTCTTAAAGGGTGTCTGTCTCCCGAGGACGCTGTTAGACATGTTTGGCACAGGTTAGAGAGGAAAAAAAGGGTCTGTTGTTTTGCTCATTATCTTCTATAAGTGTTTCTCATCAGCAGATGTAGTTTTCCCTCTGAGTGTGCAATCGCTGTTTTTTTTTCCTTTGCGCCCCTCAGGCGATCCTCTCAAAATAGATTTGAGTCAAATGCAATTCAGTCCAAGTGTAATTTCATTCATTCTCTCACTCTCTCACTCTCTCTTCCCCTCACTCCTTCCCTCTCTCTCTCTTTCTCTCTTTCTCTTGCCTTTCTTTCTTCTTTCCCTCATTAATAGTGCTTACTATCTTACTGTGGAAACTTAAAGGTCTCTCCATCTTCTCCATTTCAATAAACTTCCCCCATTTAGGGAGTTGGAGGCCTGTTAAAGCGCACTGCTGAGAATACCACTCTCAGAGGAAGCCTTCAAAAATATGAAACATGCACTCCTCAGACAGGGACTGCTGGAAAGAGAAAATTTGCTCTTGTATGCCCGAGTTTGAGAGGGATCCCTGGGTCGCTCAGCAAGGAGAGATGCTTCAATCGGTCCCACCATACATCAAGTGGTAATTAAGGCTAAATGTGCACCCTCACCAAAGAAAAAGACTATCAATTCTACTTACTTAGGCAACTAAGTACAGTTGAACATGTGACAGGAAACAAAACTGTGAGGATAATTAGGTTTTGCTATTGCAGGCTGATCCACAGTCCCATACGAGACCACTTAGTTTAGCTTTAGGTACGGAAGACACTGTTTGATACAGCAGAGGTGTTTGGATGCAAACCTCCACACTGGACCAAAATTAGTAGCTTTAGGCACGGAAGACAGTGTGTGCTGCAATAGAGGAGTTGAAGGCAGACCAGGCAGTATTTATGGTGTTTTGTACCAGTTTCATACTCACTTTGATGGTTTGGCTCATAAAGGGGTGAATGAAGGCTCTGTTAACTCCCTCTACTGCTCCTTCATGAATGTATAGCACATGCAAGTGATAACATTTACATTTACATTACATTCATGCATTTAGCAGACGCTTTTATCCAAAGCGACTTACAAAAGAGGAGAACATTCAAGCTGCAACATAATGAAAGAAACTAACAAAGAGTGCATATTGCTAACATAAAAACTGCACTATTTTAAGTAGAAAGTGCAATAGTGTAATAAAAAGTGCAGTATAAAGAGAAATTAAGTGTAAGATGTTAAGTGCATTCTCAAAATTTAGGCCAGGAGATATTCTTGGAAGAGCTGGGTCTTCGAGAGTTTCTTGAAGGTGGAGAGGGTTGATCTGGTAGCACTTGGAAGGTCATTCCACCACCGTGGAACCAAACATGAGAAGAGTCTGGATTGACCTGCACAAGGTGTTGGCCATGCTAGATAACGTTCCTTAGATGAGTGAAGTGGTCGGCGGGTGACATAGGGCTTTAGGAGAGTATTCAGGTAGATGGAGCAGAGCCATCAATCACCCTGTAGGCCACTATTAGTGCCTGATAACTGCACCCCGATGTGAAATGAAACCAAAAGTGCTTCACTCATGAGCCTAATGAAATTTCTCACCTTGTCAGTCAACATAACTCTTTGAAAAGGATCATCGCTGGTTCCTATTCTTGGTTTGCAAACAAATCCACATCTATTGGTGAGAATAGAGGAAATCAGTGTTAGCTAAAAAAAAAAAAAAATCTGATTGTAGGAGAAGTTCTGTTGTTAAAGAATTGCAGATTTGCCTGGTAGGCCTTTAAGCTCTCATTTCATATCCCTGGCCCATCCATTCAAGCACCCACCCCCCCCCCCACACACACACACACACACACACTCACTCATACACACACCCGTGCCCAGTGGACTCAATGGACTTAATGGACTCAGTGGACTCAATGGACTCTAGGGTGCCAGTGGACTCAGTGGACTCAGTGCTGAATTGTTGCATTTCGTCTTCTGGCACTTGGCTCACCATCCATTATCTATTCAAATTCATGACGTATTCAAATTCATCATGTATTCCAATTCATGACGTATTCAAATCAATTATGCATTCAAATTCATGATATATTTAAATTCATTATGTATTCAAATTCATGGTTTTATGAAGTGGTTTGTTTTCTGTTGAACCCACACACTAGTGTCCACTGTGTTGACGTTTGTAGCACGTCACAACCGCATGCATTTTTCTCATTCCCCGACAGTTGACTAATTTGCAAACAGTTCAAGGTCAAGTGGAGTAATGAATGAAAATGGTCACACAAACCTGATGTTTGTTTGCTCACCCTCTCCTCCACCCCCCTCCACACACACACACACACACACACACAACTGTGGCATGAATAAGTGTCTTTTAATGACCTCTGGTTTTGCAGCCATTTGTAACGGGGCCATCTGGTAAAGTTACACCACTACCCATCTGGTTAAATGACAAATGGCTCTGCAGAGGGATCCCAGACTGGTAAACAGCCTGACATCCCCAGAGTGATTTAGAAGGGTTTAGAAGGGTTCGGCAGGTGCCGTCATCCCTGATGATCACACGGGGGGGTAAGGCCCCTCTTTGTCACTCAGTCACTCACTCATTGTCTCTCCCTTTCTCCTTCTCTCTCTCTTACTCTCTCTCTCTCTCTCGTGCACGTGACTGAAAGGTAAAGGATACCGTCATGTAGTTGGCCCCCTGTGGCCCATGATGAGTCCTGCTTGACTGGCACACTTAATGTGTCTGCCATCACAGGAACTGCCCATGAAGATAGTGGTCTCTATTAGACCGAGGAAGCAAAATAGTATAGTGCTATATCAACAGACTGGGAGATTTAGTTCTCTCTCTCTCTCTTTCTCTGCGTGTGTGTGTGTGAGTGTGTCTGTGTCTGTGTCTGTTTGTCTGTAAATATGATGGACAGTTAAAAAAAGAATAAGGAAAGGGTGTGTGTGTGTGCATGTGAGTGTGTGTGTGCACACTTGTGTTAATTTAAATATTGTTGTTCAGAGTAAAGTGTGGATGGAGTGTTCTGGATACATTAATAGAGTTCTTATTGTTCTCTAGCCCGTTCTCCACCCCTGGTTCTTGATAAGTCTTACATTCTCATTCCCTTGGTTCTTGATAAGCCTTACATTCTCGTTCCCTTGGTTCTTGATAAGCCTTACATTCTCCATACTTGGTTTCTATTAATGTAATTGGTTTGCCCTAGAAAGACTCTCTGAATCTCCACAGAGGACTAACGCCCATCACACTAAACACCTGCCCTTTATTTGACTTGTGTGCACAAACGACTGGAATAACACTTATGCATTCAAACTACTTCCCCCCCCCTTCATGCGCTGAAGATTATATTGCTGTCAGTTGGTATCCGATCTTCAAATGCACCGTGAAACTGGATCTCTTGTATTGTTTGGGTTGGCGAGAAAAAGCTTTTAGACGCCCTCACACCACCCCCACAGTACTTCCATCTTGTTTGGTGGGGTCAGTGGATATAACACAGCACAAGTTACATCAAGGATGTGATTGTCTGAGAGCAACCCGGAAGCTTCTTAGACTAGGCATTACCCAGAATTCCTGTCTATAGCCATTACTTTAAGTGCAGCTCTGTTGATGAAGAACATGACAGTTAAACATCTGAGCTTACTGACATCTCTCCACTCGTTGCATACAGATATGGAGGGATCCTTCTTATTCGCTGTGTCATGGCAAGGATGTCAAGTCAGCATACTGTCATGCTCCAGGTCTGAGGCATCACACTGATATGGTATAATGTAGCATTCATATTTAATCCCGGGGTAGATTTCCTTCCGTTCGTCGCCTGGCATTTGTTCTGATAAACAAACGGCTGCGGCAGCTGTATTATCGCGTCACATTAGACAGATGCCACAATGTCAGGCCTTGCAGAAGCCGAATCGCTAAGGTCATCTGACAGGCCTGCTGATGCAGCTGAAAAAGACAGAAGCACACCAGACGATGAACTTTCAGCAGTACACTGTGGACAGCTACAAGATGATGTCGAGACCTATTGAACATGGACTCAGACTGGAGTACTTCCATCATTGCCTAGCTGGTTCTCAGTCGAAAAATAGAAGAACAACTGGACTAGAATGGCAATGTTACACCACTCATCGTTAACACGGGCATAGTGTACCTCTCTGTCAGCTATAGCATTCTGTCTGAAGTTGCATGTTTGGAATTGCAACTGCGTTTGAGACCGATGGCCAGAGATTGAGACTGCGAGACCGTGCCCCCCGAATTCATACCCATTCTTCTCTGTCCGATTACTCGTGGAGTTTTACTAACTGGTTGGTGTGATGAACGGTTTGTGAAAAAATTAGCTTAAATTTACATAAAAATATTAATCTAAGTTCTGCATCCAGTCATCTCTTTACTCAAACATGGCAAACCGTATATCAAAATAAACAAGAGATTCTCCTCTCTTTGATTAGTGGTTCCCAAGTAATCTGGTCTTGAATTCACATCAAATTTCTGCATCGTCTCCTAACTAACTAACTCCTCCATATCCCCCACCACAAAATAAATAATTTTCTTTCCTTATCAGAAATTGTTCTCAGATGCCTGTCGGTCATACAGCCAGGGCGCATTCAAGAAATGTGATGCCACCATCATGATTCTTAAATTGCCAGATTCCAGACAACTCACCCCCTCAAAATATGGCAAGATATTTCTACATTCTTCATCAAAATATAAGAAATGATAAGACTCAAAATATTTCTTTGCTCATACTAAGGCTGATATCACATCACTGCCAGATTTGGATAGCCTAGACAGTCCTGAAAAAACAAGGTATAGCATGTGTTGATGGCCCTTATAATGACAGAGATAATAGCTTAAAAGTAGAGGTAGTGAAATCTCTCCTTTCCAACTAGCCCAGGTCTCATAGAGACAAGGCACTGCCAACTCCATGTGCGTTTTCACGAGCCAACTGTGAAGAGTCTTTGTGAGCTTTGCTATTTTAAACCTTTTATGTAAAATGTTGTGTGTTTTTCTTCTACCAGATGCTCTTTTTGTGCAGTGTGCAATGTGCACCTGTTCTCTCAGAGTGCTCCTATGGATTGCCATTCAACAAAATGCACAGACTTTCTCGTACTGATGTGGATTCGGGTTTGTGCTTTTACCAACCTGAGTGCTCCCTCTTTGCTCTATTTGTTTTTCAGTCCCTCTCTCCCCCCGTCTTTTTTTTCATCATTCTCTCTCTCCTCATCTTTTGATGCACCTCAACAGTCTTGGCAGAGAAGATAACAGCAATAGAAACCCTGAAACACCCAGCACTCCGCCACTCTGCTAAATTTGAATCATTCCTCCTCAATGCACACACATACACTGATCTCTCTAACAAACACACACACATACACACACACAAACACACACACACATACACACACACAAACACACACATAGACATACGCCATGCTATTGATAAAGAACAGACAGGATCTGGGTCTGTGTGGCAAATATCAGCCATAAGCACTCAATGATAAAGAATCTGCACTTTCACAGGAACCCTTCTTTGCAACAGGAAGTTTGTCAGTGGCTGTGCAGTTTAGTGATGTAATCACTATGCTACCTCCGCCCAGCACCTGTGTCATAAAGTGTTGGGAAAGGTTTGGCGTACACATAGAGGGGTAGGGTTGGGCAGTAGAGGGACACATAGAGGGGTAGGGTTGGGCAGTAGAGGGACACATAGAGGGGTAGGGTTGGGCAGTAGGGGTACACATAGAGGGTAGGGTTGGGCAGTAGAGGTACACATAGAGGGGTAGGGTTGGGCAGTAGAGGTACACATAGAGGGGTAGGGTTGGGCAGTAGGGGTACACATAGAGGGGTAGGGTTGGGCAGTAGAGGTACACATAGAGGGGTAGGGTTGGGCAGTAGAGGTACACATAGAGGGGTAGGGTTGGGCAGTAGGGGGAGGCATAAAGGTGTAGGGTTGGGCAGTAGGGGTACACATAGAGGGGTAGGGTTGGGCAGTAGAGGTACACATAGAGGGGTAGGGTTGGGCAGTAGGGGTACACATAGAGGGGTAGGGTTGGGCAGTAGAGGTACGCATAGAGGTGTAGGGTTGGGCAGTAGGGGTACACATAGAGGGGTAGGGTTGGGCAGTAGGGGGAGGCATAGAGGTGTAGGGTTGGGCAGTAGGGGTACACATAGAGGGGTAGGGTTGGGCAGTAGAGGTACGCATAGAGGTGTAGGGTTGGGCAGTAGGGGGACACATAGAGGGGTAGGGTTGGGCAGTAGGGGTACACATAGAGGGGTAGGGTTGGGCAGTAGAGGTACACATAGAGGGGTAGGGTTGGGCAGTAGGGGTACACATAGAGGGGTAGGGTTGGGCAGTAGGGGGACACATAGAGGGGTAGGGTTGGGCAGTAGAGGTACACATAGAGGGGTAGGGTTGGGCAGTAGGGTGAGGCATAGAGGGGTAGGGTTGGGCAGTAGGGGTACACATAGAGGTGTAGGGTTGGGCAGTAGGGGTACACATAGAGGTGTAGGGTTGGGCAGTAGGGGTACACATAGAGGGGTAGGGTTGGGCAGTAGGGGAGGCATAGAGGGGTAGGGTTGGGCAGTAGGGGTACACATAGAGGGGTAGGGTTGGGCAGTAGGGTGAGGCATAGAGGGGTAGGGTTGGGCAAATTTGTAAAAATGACAAATGTGGTTCATCCTACTGCCCAGCCATGCATACCCCTACTGCTTTGCCTTTGAAACAGACAGATAAGGGGCAAGAGTGAACATAAATTCCTACAACACGAGACACCGCTTTGCTCACTGCACAGTTTAACACACACACACACACACACACACACACACATGCACACTTAATCATTTCCAGGTAGATCACATTTCCACTTGTGACACTACTTGTGACACACAGGTGCTTTCACCTCACTGCAAAAAGGACAGGTTGAAAACACATGAAAGTATTTCAAAGTATAGAATAATTTAAAGGAAAACCATTTTTGTTTTGGCTTTCATGAGTTAGCTATCGGATGTGAGGCATGGTTGTGCCCTCCTTCACATGAAAATCTTGAACTTAGAAATAGCCACTAAAACATTTCTAAGTAGCCACTAAAACAATTCTAAATAAAGATTTTAATTTGACTTGTAAAATTGCACTTGAGCTTGTTTTTCATAACTGATAAGTTAAATATCTTCTATTTTAACATCAGAGAACAAGGTACAATACTCCATTTATCCATTCTATGTACCCTTTAAAAATAGTAATATATAAAAGAGCATAATAATTTAAAATTAAATCAAATCTGTGCATCTGATTAGCAAGTAAATGGAAAGCCATGGGGAAAAAAATGGCAAAATAACAGGTACTACTCTGTGTAATGTGTAGGATATGTTAATACGGACTACATAACCTACTATAAGGACATGGAGACTGATATTGCTGCACTGGGGTAGGTGTGCAAGCATGCAAATGTCACATCATGTCTCTGCACACCCTCATTTGATCACACATTGGGGTTAGTGTGGAGAACAGCATCCAAATGCTGAAAGGTACCTTTCTGAAACCACACAGTGGAGATAGAGATGATGTTTTAATGCTTCCGACACCAAAAGAAAATGTTATAACAGGTTGCAGTGAGGATTGTCTGCATTTATGCAATATTTTGTTTTCAAATAAGAGACAAAAATGACATACCTTATTTTTTTTTCTCGATTTGCGTGGCAGCTTGGCTATAGTTTGGCTATGTGTGTGTGTGCGTGTGTGCGTGTGTGTGTGTGTATTTGTGTATTTGTGTGTGTGTACGACAGCAGATGTGAGCAGGCTGATTTGTGGATGATTACGACAGCAGATGTGAGCAGGCTGATTTGTGGATGATTACGACAGCAGATGTGAGCAGGCTGATTTGTGGATTACGACAGCAGATGTGAGCAGGCTGATTTGTGGATGATTACGACAGCAGATGTGAGCAGGCTGATTTGTGGATTACGACAGCAGATGTGAGCAGGCTGATTTGTGGATGATTACGACAGCAGATGTGAGCAGGCTGATTTGTGGATGATTACGACAGCAGATGTGAGCAGGCTGATTTGTGGATGATTACGACAGCAGATGTGAGCAGGCTGATTTGTGGATTACGACAGCAGATGTGAGCAGGCTGATTTGTGGATGATTACGACAGCAGATGTGAGCAGGCTGATTTGTGGATGATTACGACAGCAGATGTGAGCAGGCTGATTTGTGGATTACGACAGCAGATGTGAGCAGGCTGATTTGTGGATTACGACAGCAGATGTGAGCAGGCTGATTTGTGGATGATTACGACAGCAGATGTGAGCAGGCTGATTTGTGGATGATTACGACAGCAGATGTGAGCAGGCTGATTTGTGGATGACTGCTGTCATCATTTTTGAGCACAGTGAGAGACAGAGACACAGACAGATACATCAGCAGTCAGGGCCAGGATGGGATTTGTTGACTCTCTCTCTCTCTCTCTCTCTCTCTCTCTCTCTCTCTCTCTGAGTGAAGACATGTTTATGAGCAGTAGACTCATAGCCTGGGCACCAGACCCCCATCTAGGAAGATGCCTGTGTCTTGCTTAGAGCGTTACACCTACCATATCTATGGGATGGCACCAAAAGACCAAAGACCAAAGCATCTTTGCTGTTTATCGAAACTGCTTCGACTGCGCTGCTCTGTTGTCATAGTGTTAAGCCCCGCCCTGACACGCCCCACATGGCTCTGAGCCTGCCTGTGTCAAATAGACACGCTCCACATGGCTCTGAGCCTGCCTGTGTCAAATAGACGGATGTGGTGGCACCTGGGATTTAGGGGCATAGTTCATTATCTCCGACGGCTCGTGGCCAGACAGAACTGCAGAGCTAATTCAGATTTGTTAGTGGTGTGTCTGTTTAGCCTTTGCTCTCCTCTGAAGTGGGAAACAGACAGATAACTGTGTCCGTATGCGTTCCACTCTCAGGACAAAGTGTACATGTACACTGAGCTCTGAAAAAGGTCAGAAGGAAGGGTGCGATCCCCCGACTGTTTATTAAAGATGAGGACTTTGGAAGCGACTTAAAAATAGCAGTGGTATTTTCTGCACAGTGCAAATTGTTTTCTCTTAAACTGCTTTTATCTAATGTGGTGAGATTGAGAGGGAAGAGTGAATTTACTCTAAAGTGCTGTTGGGCATTGACTATGGTTAAGAGCCATTACTGATGTCAAATTATCAGTTAGAAGTTCTGCGAGGGCAGGCTGGATGGTGAATTTCAGAGGAATTATGATGATAAGCAGTTTGGTCTCCATAACTTTTTGTTCCAGTTCTTGTCTCGCTCAATGTTCTTATTCACCGTCTCTTCGTCCGTGCCTCATTCTTAGCTAGTGGAAACTGCCGTGCTATCAAATGAAAACAGCCACACGTCTGTGACGGTCTCCGTGACGTGAAGGATATCTTTCCTTCCTTCTAGACGTTCCATCATGTGTGTCTGTGTGAGTTGGCGGCTCAGAGAGTGGCACAGAACATGTCATGCTTGAAAAAGGCAACAGAATACACAACCATAGGACGTATCTGAACTCTGGTTGCTAGGATACTCTGTGAATGAGAGAGAGAAAAAAATGTGCTGCCTTTTGCCTCAGTCTGTTGTACAAATGAAGCCCATTATCACTTGATGGCTGTATGCACACACAGAAATCAGCTATCTACATTACAAGGATATGTATGACACTACATTATGTCTACTGAGAAAGTGTCACGCCCAGTACTATCACTAAGAGAATAACTGCTACACCTTTGGACTGACTCTGTGTCCAACTGCGATAAGGAGCTGTAACTTAGTAATGACCATAATGCTGTAGGCATCATTCAGGGATTAAAGGAGTTTTATTTGCCATATCCTACACTGAGATACCATGTAGCATACCATACCAACATATGTTATTAGATGTTATTTAGAATCTTTAGAAAGGGACCTTACTTGTTATGCCTATGTAATGTGTTTAAGTCCATGTAAGAATACTTTTTTCATAAATACCATGTTTACACAATACACTGCAGTCAGCGTGATAGTTTCTAATCCTATAGATCTGCAGGGTGTATAGGGAATGATAAGATTGATTATTGAAAGAACTTTATCTTCATTAAATGAACACCAAAATCATTTGAGACTGTGACACCGACAAGCTATTTTAGACTGCCTTGTTAGCATCTTTCACTTTACTGTAAAAAGATCTCTGATACTCCTGAGCAGCAGGGAAACTCCTGTCTGTAGATGTGCAGTTAATACTCCTGAGCAGCAGGGAAACTCCTGTCTGTAGATGTGCAGTTAATAGAGCTTTTGTGTTGAGAGGAACCCAGAGCCTGAAACAGACATAATGTGAGTTATTCACTTCCGCACATCACAAAATCTTTCTTTTTGCCCCAGTCTGCCAGTAGATGTTGTGTTTTCTATGTTTCTTCAACCCTCTTAAGGCTGTAGTACACACTCTCTCTCCCTCCCTCTCTCTCTCTCTCTGTCTCTCTATCACTGTCTCTCAGCAATCACTTTTTCAGTAGAAGTTTCTGAATGACCATATGGAGATGAATGCAGGGAACAAGATGTCATATGGTATGACTGTTTACTGGAGAAATGGGTGACTTTGCTCTGACTTCAGATCCTTAGTTAGTTATATAATAACCATGCTGAACTTGTTAGTCTTTCATTTGAAATGTGTTCGAGGAAATGATGCCCATTATGATCACAGTGACTGGTAGGCAAGCAGCATCTGTGCTGCCAATGGCTTAAAGCTCAGTCTTTGGCTGTCTGTCAGGGGAAGGATGTGTAAATGCAATATAGTGCTCCATGTGTTTACAGTACAGTGTGTCATTCTAGTGAGAGACCGATGACATTTGATCTTCACAGCCAATCAATTTGTTGTACTTAAGCAAAGGGCTGATTGGTTGAATTGAAACTGGTTTCCTATTTATACTGTAGAATCAGCACAGAGAGCTAGAGGACTGTGGGTATGTTGTAGACATAGTAGTACTGATAAGCTGGTGCTGTATGCTAACTGCAGTATATCTATTCAGAGAATAAAAAGCTATTGTGTTACTATTGCTAACTAACTCTGAGAGATAAATTCCAATTAAGTCACTATTCATATTTTACTCCATAATCCTGGGGCTAGTGTTTGGGAGTGGATGTTGTCTGTGGCACTGGAGATCCCCACATATTTCAGGCCCATTTGGAATCCATGGACAGTGGAGGCATTCAGATCTCTCTCACCATTTGGCAAACAGATCAGTATTTGGAGCAGACAAGTCTGCCCAACTGAATGCGGATGTAATTAGATGGTACACTAAAATGACTTGTGTTCTCGTAAAGAACGATAATGCAT
>PYXC01001037.1:532500-535000 GCA_015244755.2 Tenualosa ilisha
TCTCTCTCTCATTCACTGTCTTATTTACTCTCTCTCTCTCTCTCTCTCTGTCTCTCTGTCTCTCACTCACTCCGTCTTATTCTCTCTCTCTCACTTTTGTCTCTCTCTCTCTCTCCTCTCTCGCTCTCTGTCTTTCTCCTGCTGCCTCTTTCTTTTGTTTGTCTCTCTCCGTGTTTCTTTCCCTCTCTTGGCCAGCTCCTCTGGAATTTGCTTTTGGTGGGTTGACTTTGTTTTGGCTGTGGAGTGATTACAGTGTATTTTGTCCAAAGTGGCCGCATTGATTTTTCTTTGTCGAAAAAAATCGTGAGCATGGCCTCTCTAGAGGAACAAACACAGATTTTAAACAAACTCCGTAATTGCATATAAATGTGTTTACCCCACCCCAAAAAAAAACAAAAAAACAGCTCCCTTTTTCTCTGGGATGAAAGGATTAAGGCCAAGGCTATATAATTGAGCATTTGACGATGTTGGATGACTTACATGCCGAGGTTGCAAATCGACATGGAATTACGAAGTGAAAGCAGGAGATTGTGTTTTTTTCCTGAACAGTCCCCCCTCACCCCGTGAGCCAATCCGGCGTTCTTCTGCCTGGTTTACCACACAAAGGATTATCCAGAAGCTAAAAAAAATACACAATTCTGTGAAATCCCGCTTTGCATGCACAATAGCTTACTCTCAGGGAAGAATAAAATAGACTTGCTGTCTGCATCATGGTGCTATCATTCTGAAATGGGCTGTGAAGAGTTTCAAATGCCTGTGACTCACTGACAAAATGTGAGAATTTTACAGGCTGTTTGCCGTAGTTTCTCAATTAGGTATAAAAGATAGTTAATTGGAAGCTGTTCATATGCAGTAGTTGTGGATGCTCCTGTTAAGCTGTTGGTGTATCTCCCCATGTGCTTCATTCACCAGTGCACACAACAGATACACTGAAACATGCACACGTCCACACACACACACACTTGCACACCTCCATATCCACAGACACACATCCATTCAAACACACACACACACACACACACACACCTCCCTCCATCTGTTCACCAATAAACAGAATGTAATAGATTATGTGTTTCACATGTCAGTCACTCTCAGTCTCATATCTCAGTGCACACTGCTTTATAAAGGAGCTTGGTTAGTTAGCAGCCTCACACACACGCACACACACACACGCTGTGCGTATGCAAACCTGCTGTAGAAGAGTGGTCTCCAAATGACTATCAGAAGTGATTCACACTCAGTGTTTCTTGTCCTTTATGTATCTATTATGTTGGCTTGATTTCACGCAGATGTGTGTTGTGTGCTGTTCTAATATATGCGCACATACTGTCCATTAGTAACACACTGAGAGTTGTATTTGTATTATTAGTTAAACATGTGAATTTGGTAATATCCTGTCTCCAGTCATGGCAATAAAAACAACAGAGAAAAGGAAGCGAAAGAGAGACTGACACACAGACAGACACACACACACACACACACACATTTACATTTATGCATTTAGCAGACGCTTTTATCCATAGCCACTTACAATTTGTCAACTATCAATTGTTCAGGGCCAGTCTCCCCTAGAGCAACTTAGGGTTAAGTGCCTTGCTCAAGGGCACAGCGCTAGCTGAACCCACAACTTTTCACGCCACTTGTACGCTAGCCAGGTTCCTTAACCACTACGCAACCACCACCCCCAAACACACACACAAGCAAGCAACCTCACACTCAGACACACACATACGCACACACACACACACACACATACACATACACAAGCTAGCAACCTCACACTCAGACACACACATATGTACACACACACACACACACATACTCACACAAGCAAGCAACCTCACACTCAGACACACACACACACACAAGCATCCTCACACTCAGAGATGCACACACACACAGACATACACACACTCTCATGGCTTATTGAGAGGCGTGTTGTGTTCTGTTGTGTTGTGTAGAGTAGAGCCGGCCAGCTGCCTCTCCCCGGGCAGTCGACTGCTGGTCTCCAGGGCTCTGATGGAGCACAGGGAGGCAGAGCAGCTTACCGGCTCCATTTGTCAAACCTCTCCACCCCCAGCACCACAACACTCACCACACACACACACACACGCATACACGCACGCACACACACACACACACACACACACACACACACAACCACCAGTCCCTCTCCACCCCCAGCACCACAACACTCACCACACATACACACACACGCATACACGCACGCACACACACACACACACACACACACACACACACACACACACAACCACCAGTCCCACGACTGCCTCTCCTCTCCCTGCTCATCTGCACTGCTGGTGGGGTGCCATGGGAAAGGCGGCGAGCCATTCTGCTGCACACAAGAGTGTGTGTGTGTGTGTGTGTGTGTGTGTGTGTGTGTGTATGTATGTGTGTGGGAAAGGAGGAGAGCTATCCTTCTGCACGCTACACTCTTTTATTTCCTCCTCTCTTCCATTCTTATTCTGCTTGTTTTCTG
>PYXC01001037.1:540000-575000 GCA_015244755.2 Tenualosa ilisha
GGGATCATAAACATAAAGGAGTAAATAAGTAAATAAGAGTAGAGGGTAGAGAGGAGAAGTAAATAAGAGTAAATAAGAGTAGAGGGTAGAGAGGAGGAGTAAATAAGTAAATAAGAGTAAATAAGAGTAGAGGGTAGAGAGGAGAAGTAAAAGACTATTAAAGAAGAGTAAAGGATGAGTAACTGGAAGGAGGCTAGGATGAGACAGGGACATGATAAGAGAATTATGGTATCTGTCCTTTGTCCACACCCTACATTATGTGTCCTCTCTAATATTGGGACACATTGTCCACACCCTACATTATGTGTCCTCTCTAATATTGGGACACAAGCTCTGAGGTATTATAGTTTGAACTGTAAACCCATTTTCAAGCAAAACTACAAAACTTAACAATCATCTCAAAACTATTTAAAATGTGCTCAAAAAACAGCTAATGCTCTCAGATCAGATCTCACAGCAGGCAAAATGAAAATCCTGCAGAGCAGTGATTACAGTTTTTCACAGCTGCTAAAACGCTAAGCCCTATTCTCTGAATCAAATTCTCAAATGCCTGAACACATTTATTTAATTAATCTCTTTTTTTTGGCATATTCATAGACTACTTTCACCTAGGTAGGCGCATCTTGTAAAACTAAATAACACTTTTTTGCAAAACTCTAAACACATTTTGCATTATTATGCACTTTTTAATGATACTGTTAACCAAATAAGATGGAAGGTGAACACAGTTAAAGCACAGAAACCAGAAGTGCAGGGGAAGAGTCATTTTTTTCTTCCCCCAACTCTTTATTTTTACTGTAATTCTTTTAATTTTTTGATTGTAGATTTTCCCTATTTATTTTTATTGTACATTAGATGCTGAATCCTGACTTTTTTGGCCATGCAAAATGTATTTACAGTTCTGTAAATGAATAAACATTTAGACTGCAGGCCAAGTACATTGGGTACAATGTTGTCTCTCCTGCCAGGTCTTATGGTGACGCCCAATTTCAATTTGTAATTTGTGATCACTAAGCCAATATTTAGTCAGCCATAACCTGTGTTAATTGTTGAATTTGGTTAGGTAGTCTGCCAGTTTAAATTCTCTATCCAATTTGCTGTCGCATTGGTGCTTTTTATTGGTTTGGACTTCATTCCACTTGGAAATGTAGGTAGTTTTATTTTCACTGTGAATTTCATTGAGGTTGATGGGTTTTGTTATATCCAAATAGTTTGTGTCAGAATCTAATTTTGTGAGACTATTCACTAGTATATGTTGAGTTTGCAAGCCATGCTATGTGGTCTTTTTTTGACTGCAAGCTAGAAGGGAAAATGGCCCAATTCGTCCCTCCAAGCCTTATTGGGAGTGCTTCTGTGGACGCGCAGAACGATCTTGCACAACTCTGTGTGGAGTGTTTCAATTGGAGTTTTATTCCATGGTTGTTCTGATTGCAGTAATGTAGGGACCCATATTTCTGTACTGCACAGCAGAATTGGTGTTATAATGTTCGCTCTCTCTCTCTCTCTTTCCCTCACTCTCTCTCTTCTCTCTCTCTTTCTCTCCCTCACTCACTCTCTCCCTGTCTCTCTCACTCTCTCTTCTCTCTGTCTCTCTCTCCCTCACTCACTCTTACTTTCTCTTTTCTCTCTCTCCCCCTCACTCACTCCCTCTCTCCCTCTCTCTCCCTGACAGCGTGTGTTTCTTCAGTAGGGGAGCGATGTGATAAATGTGAAAGTATTTGTCTTCCTCTCTGCCTTCCTTGCGTTTGTTGCACTCTGCATGTTAACTCACTGGTTCATTCAAGTGGGGTGTTGGGTAAAGAAATGCTCCCACCTTGAAGACTCCCGTTGAAGTTCTTTTGTCTTTGTCAAACACAGAACAAAGCAGTGGTGAAGGTGGCTCACCCACATCGTTTCGTTGTGTCACCTCTTTCACGGCAGCCTCTTCAGTTTCCTTGAGACCGTGTGTCGCTGTCTCGCATGAAATGGTGGATCGTGGCGCAGTGGCGCAGCTACAAGGTGGAGCTGTTTGTTCAGTAGTTGGCAGGTGTTTGAAAAGGAATCTCTTGTTCTGTGTCTCTTGTTTCTGTGTCGTCTTTTTTTTTTTTTTTTGCCTGGTTGTTTTCTCAGTGCTTTTGCGTTAGTGGGGGAGCGGAGTCAGGACCCACTCTCTCGCTCTTATGAAAGGGCAGAGTGAATGCTGAGCCTCTGATGGACCATTGATTGCAAGACTGCAGTAATGAGGGTTCTCTTCAGGGCTCTCAGCAGATATACACATACACAAGTGTATACACACACACACACACACACACACACACACACAACACACACAAACACAAGCAAACTGCAGCAGCTCACTTCACCATCACCCCCCGCCCCCCTCAACATACACACTCACACAAACACACACACTAACACACACACACACAGTGCAAAACACAGTGAGACATAGAGGGAGAGTGAAGTGAAAGGAAGAGAGAGGCGAGGCAGAGAGAGAGTGAGCACAAGAGAGAGATGATTAAAGTGAGTTAAACAAAAAGAGAGAAAGAGCTGGCAAGCCAGAAGAGAAGCTGAGAGAGAGAGAGAGAGTGGAAGAAAAAGAGAGAGATGACCAGGGTAACGAGAAGCAGAGAGAGAGAGAGTGACAGAGAGAAATAGAGAGAGAGAGAGGGGAGAGAAAGATAAGATGAGAGGTCTCCAGCCTCTCTGGTTGTTTACAAGTTCAGCGGGGCCAGGGAAGCAGTGCTGGCGCCCTCTGTTGGTCCAGGCTGGCAGGTTCCCAGTGCTGGCACCCGCGTCTGACAGACGCACGCAAAAGTGGCATGCTGCCCACCGTGCACTGGTGGAGGTGGGCAATTGAGTGTGGCTCTTGGGAGACACGTGAGAGGACGGGCATTATGCCATCAACATCTCGCTACCAGCCACAAACATGCACATGCTTACTCACACACACTCACACACACACACACACACACAGGTAAATACATAGGCAGAAATGCGCATTGAAGTGCACATGTTGGAGCCAAGTCAAGTGCATGTGTTGGAACTCACAAAAGGCAAATTAAAACTCGCATTTGCGTATACAAAGCCCTTTGCCACACCACAGCACCACACACACAAATAGACACACACACAAACACACAACCACCTACAGGCACATATATAGACATATGCAGATGCACACATACACACACAACCACTACACAGACACACACATACTATCGCCACCAGCGCACACGCTCATGCACGTGCACACATACACACACACAACCACCACACACACACACACACACACACACACACCACACACACACACACACACACACACACCACACCCACAACACACACACACACAGCAAGTCTCTTCATCATCTTGCTGGTGCTGAGCCAGGCGAGCAGTCAGATCAAGGTGGCATTGAATATTCATTCCAGATTCAGAGGCATGACTGAGCTTGAATTTTTGAACGGCTTGTGTGGAGGGGTGAGGGGTGAGGGGGGCGGGGTTATTTATTGAGCCCGGCACTCTCGTGTTTTCTCCACTCTCCCAGTCGGACGTGACAGACAGTGGAGCGCTAATTTGATTGGCTCTGCATTAGGCCGTCTTGTTGCTTTTATTTTATTCGTTTTTTCCCTCGCATTTTTTGTCATCGCTCAGCGGGTTTTTCTCGGTTGGGTTTGAATTCCATCCAAATAACGTGCTCTTTCTAATTACAACAGCTCTTGGCCCCAACCCCTCAACCCCACAACCCCTCAACCCCTCAACCCCACAACCCCACAATCCCTCAACCCCACAACCCCTCAACCCCTCAACCCCACAACCCCACAACCCCTCAACCCCCCAACCCCTCAACCCCTCAACCCCACAACCCCTCAACCCCTCAACCCCTCAAAACCCCTCAACCCCTCAACCCCACAACCCCACAACCCCTCACCCCTCAACCCCTCAAAACCCCACAACCCCTCAACCCCTCAACCCTCAACCCCCAACCCCTCAACCCCTCAATCCCACAACCCCACAACCCCTCACCCCTCAACCCCTCAAAACCCCACAACCCCTCAACCCCTCAACCCCACAACCCCTCAACCCCACAACTCATGTTTTCACAGTGAGGTTAATTTGAACACGGTTGGATCGTTTCATACTGTGCCTTCCATTGTGTACTGAGGAAAGAGAAGGGAAAAAAAATACAGATTTGTGATGTTTTTTTTTGGGGGGGGGGGGGTTCTTTGTGTGTTTCTTTGTGAAGGTGATGTTTGCTGTCTTGTGTTGTGTTGCTGTGTGTGTGTGCTGTTGGTCACTACACAGAGTAAACAGTTCAGTCCTTGTAGGTTGGCAGGTTGGCTCTATTCAGATGCAATGGCTCTCTGCATTTACAAACAGGTCATTGATCTGTCTGGACCTGCACACTTAGGTCTCCTGTGGCCTTCACTGTTCTCAGATCTGCTGCGATGTTCTCCTAAGGTCCCTAAAGCTGGATGGTGCCATGGCTGAACAGATGTTTTTTCCATGGATGCCAAGCTGCACAGAGGAGATGTCACACTTCTTTTTTTCCCCTCTCTCTCTTTCTTCTTTTTTTCTCGTTTTCTCTCGAGCTCTCAGTCAATGCTTAGTCTGGCACTCACAGCAGCACCTGACACCTTCTTTCCTTTTTGACCAGACAAGCCAACAGGTTGTTGAAATCGAAATCTCTCATTCTTTCTCTCTCTCTCTCTCATTTTCTTTCCCACCTTCTCTCTCTCCACTCTCTTCACCCTTTCTACCCCATGCCCACCCCACCACCCTATCTCTGTCTCTCTCTCTCTCTCTGTCTCTCTCTCTCTCTGTCTCTCTCTCTCTCCCTCTCCCTCTCCCTCGGTCTGTCTGCTGTATTGTTGCTGTGCTGTGCTATTCAGTGCTGTGCTGTTCAGTGCTGTGCTGTTCAGTGCTGTGCTGTGCTGTGTTGTGCTGTGCTGTGCTGTGCTGTGCTGTGCTGTGCTGTGCTGTGCTGTTCAGTGCTGTGCTGTGCTGTGCTGTGCTGTGCTGTGCTGTGCTGTTCAGTGCTGTGCTGTGCTGTTCAGTGCTGTGCTGTTCAGTGCTGTGTTGTGCTGTGCTGTGCTGTGCTGTGCTGTGCTGTGTTGTGCTGTACTGTGCTGTGCTGTGCTGTGCTGTGCTGTGCTGTGCTGTGCTGTGCTGTGCTGTGCTGTGCTGTGCTGTTCAGTGCTGTGCTGTTCAGTGCTGTGCTGTGCTGTGTTGTGCTGTGCTGTGCTGTGCTGTGCTGTGCTGTGCTGTGCTGTTCAGTGCTGTGCTGTGCTGTGTTGTGCTGTGCTGTGCTGTGCTGTGCTGTGCTGTGCTGTGCTGTGCTGTTCAGTGCTGTGCTGTGCTGTGCTGTGTTGTGTTGTTGTGCTGTGCTGTGCTGTGCTGTTCAGTGCTGTGCTGTGCTGTGCTGTGCTGTGCTGTGCTGTGCTGTTCAGTGCTGTGCTGTGCTGTTCAGTGCTGTGCTGTGCTGTGCTGTGCTTTGTTGTGCTGTGCTGTTCAGTGCTGTGCTGTGCTGTGCTGTGCTGTGCTATGTTGTGCTGTGCTGTTCAGTGCTGTGCTGTGCTGTTCAGTGCTGTGCTGTGCTATGAGATGTGGTGCGATGCAGGAGAAGGTGGTTGGGGTTGGGGGGTGCCGGGTACAGGGTGATCACATACCTTTCCACCACCCACCCAATGTACCGTCATGTGTTGGCAAGAACCTGCTAATACAGCAGATAATAGCGTTTTATCCATGTGGTGGTATATGGTGATGCCTACATGGTAGTATATGGTGATGCCTACATGGTAGTATATGGTGATGCCTACATGGTAGTATATGGTGATGCCTACATGGTTTTCTTCTCTATCTCAATTTGTTCTTCTTTTATTATCAATATCTATCTATCTTTCTATCTATCCACCTCTTCCCCACCCCCTCTCAGTCATAGTAAGGGGGAGACAGGCCTCCCTCGAGCCCTCAGCAGCTTGGTGTGTGGGAGCCCCAGCAGACTTGTGTTTGCGTTTTCAGTCCTCAGAAGAAAAATAGATAACCTTAACCAATCCATCTTCCCCTATATTGCAGAGAGAAACACCCCCCCCCCAACACACACACACACACACACACACACACACACACACACACACACACACACACGTGGGCGCGCGGTCCACAATGTCTCTTTCCCACTGCCTCTCTTCCTCTTGGGGAATGCAGGATGTGTAATGTAATCGTTCACTGATTTATGGCTTGCTGTTGTTCTCGAATTAAGCATAACTGATGTCGGTTTGAGGCTTCCACCTCTCTGCCTCGGGCAAATGTTTACCATACACGCCAAGATAGGTCTTTACTCACCAGCAAGAAAGGTAGCACGCCTTGATGAGTGAAGATTGATGCTATGTTTGCGTTCCCAGAATGCATTTCAACAGCAGCAATGATTTCTGTTCGGCTTCCGCTCTCCTGGTTGGCCATTCGCCACCGTGCAGAATGCGCAGGCAGGGGTGGGGGGCGGGCTCTCAAAACAGATCACAGCTTAGTTCTGCTCTGATCAGCAATCATCTCTGGTCCCAGGCATTTGCTTGAGCTCTCCACATCCCTGGAAGTCAGTTTAGTTTGCCAAGGGTGTGTGTGCATGGTGGCTGATGGCAGATTGCCACTCTCCCTAACAGGAAGTGCTCCAGACTCTAACCACTCTGCAACTGATGAAGACTTATCCACCTCACATCCACTGGGTCTGATTAGGTGTCCATTTGCCTGCCATGGCAAATCACAAATGTTTTCCCATTACACATGTACAACAAAGCACTTATGCTTACTAATGCTTTAGAAATATAAGGCCATAAGACGAGCTTTAGGCCCCCTAAACATGTCATCAAAACAACATTCTTCTGTTGCAGTACCCTGGGATCAGTGGTCTAACAGACTCATGTCACCGTAATTGGCCGTTATGATGCTAATTTCACTGTGTGGCATATGCCACCTCGTCATCTAAGATTCTCATAGCTTTCCTCACACTTACACCACTGAGCTAAATGCATGTGACAACAGCTGTTGATGAATAACACCAGCTCAGAGAAACTCCCTGCAGCATAGTTATGGCATGGCTGTGCAGCTCCTGTGGACCTGGGGTTAAGGGAAACGTTTCATAGTGCCCCTTAGAAGAACCCTTAATGGTTCTACTTTGGGACTGTGCTCTGCTAAAGGGTTCATTCAGGAACCATTTCTTTCCAGTGCAAAGGACTTGAGTCAAATGCTTATAGTGCATATGGTTCTGGTTCTTCAGAGAGTCCTGTAATGAGTGGCTTCCCTGCCTGCATGGTTGTCTGGCTGCTGGCTGGCCTTGTATCGAAGAACACGAGGCAAACAAACCCAAACTGGTACTAAAATGAATGAGAGAAAATATTGGGATTCTGTGTGAGATTCTGCCACAGACACAGAGAGGTTCATTGCTGTATGTTTTTGATAAGCATCTCCTCTGGTTTCTCACTTGTTTCTTCTCTGGCCTTCTCTGGCCTATTACACACTCGACCAGCATCCATTAAAGATGATTTATGCACAAACACACCGGTGTGAGGGGGGTTATCATCAGGGGGCTACTTACTGATGTGTTTCTCTCGCCTTCTGCCAGCTCAGGGCATCCAGGCACCCTCACACACACGTGTAGACACACACACACACGCACACATGTGCATCTGTGCACACACACACACACACACACACACACACACACACAAAACAGAAATAAACACACATACACAAACTCTAGCAGCAAAGCACATGCAAGCACACACACCTGCACACACAGAGAGAGAATTAACAGTACTTTACCTGCATCGTTGCACTCACTTACACACGAGCACATGACACACACACACACACACAAGTGCATAATCTTTGTGAGTAAGAGCCCTCATGCACAGGTGTAAACTCTCTTTCCCTCTCTTTCCCTCAAACACACACTCTCACACACACACACCACACACACACACACACACCGCTAGCTCTCTGAGGGTCTGTTTGGCCTCACTAACATGTCGGAGCTGAACTTGGCATCATGCCCCCTGAGGGGGGCAAGTTGAGGTGAGCCTCTCAACCTCCTCCTCCTCCCTTCATCTTCCTCACCGCTGTCCTTCTCCTCTCCCCCCTTCTCTTCCCCTCTCCTCCTCCTCTCCTCCCCTCTCCTCCTCATCCTTCCTCCTCCTTTCTTCTCCTGCTCTCTCGCGGTGAGCAGTGAGCCAGGCTGGTGTGCCAGCCCTTCTCGCCCGAGAGCCCAAATCCAATTACAGGGATCAGAGGGCTGAGAGTGGCGAAGCGGTCGCTCTCAAGACCCTTCCTACCTGCAGCTGCTACCTCTCGGCGTGTGTGTGTGTGGTGTGTGTGTGTGTGTGTTTAAGTTTGTGTGTTTCTGTGTTTGTTAAGGTTAATGTCTGTGTATGTGTGTGTGTGTTGTGGTTTGTGTGTCTCTGTGAGTTTAGTCTGTATGTGTTTATGTATGTGTGTATGTGTGTCCCTTACCTACACGTGTGTGTGTGTGTGTCTATGTGTGTTTGTGCGTGTGTGTGTGTGTGTGTGCGACTTACAAAGAGAGATGTATAGGTGTGTTTTGTGTGTAGGTTTTGTGTGTGTGTTGAGAGAGAGAATGAGCGAGACAACAACTGATCAAATGAGAAGGGGACAGTGTGTGCGTGTGTGTGTGTGTGTGTGTGAGAGAGAGAGAGTAGAGAGAGAGAGAAGCTCATTGCTGGCCACAGTGCTTCTCTCTAGTGACTGCATTGTCTTCTTTCTCCATGTTTGTCTTTTGATACTTTTCCATCCCTCTATACTTCCATCCTCTCTCTACCTCCATCCATCACTCAGCCTACCTTGGCCACACACACTCCAAGGCAGTGGTCATGCAAGGTGAATAGGGAGCCATGGAAATGGACTGTGTGTGTGTGTGTGTGTGTGTGTGTGTGTGCATGGCTCTGCGGGCGTGCCATTGTTTATGTACTGTATGTGTGTGTATCTTTGCCTTATTTTCTTATTCATGTTACCATAGTCATGCTCACTAGTGTGTGTGTGTGCGTGTGTGTGTGTGTGTGTATGTGTGTCTGTATGTGTGTGTGCTCAGGAGTGCTGGTGAAGTGTGTGTAGTTCCGAGAGGTAGTTTCGTCCCACGCACATCTCTTTCCAAAAATTGCCGCAGCGAGGGACCACTTTTATCCTCAACTCCCTCAAAAACCTTTCAGTCTTCCACCACCCCCACCCCCCCCATGCCCCCACCCACTGCCACCTCCACCCCCCGTGCCCCCACCCACTGCCACCCCCACCCCCCCATGCCCCCACCCACTGCCACCTCCACCCCCCGTGCCCCCACCCACTGCCACCCCCACCCCCCATGCCCCCACCCTTGCAAAAACTGTTCTCCTCCCTACTTGTCAGAGCAGCAGTCTCCTCCTCACTGTGTGACTGCAGATTCTGACAAGAGCCAACTACAATGGCCTTCGTCCATTTTTTTTCAGGTAAAACAGAGTCTGTGTGTGTGTGTGTGTGTGTGTGTGTGAGTGTGTGGTGTGTGTGTGTGTGTGTGTGTGTGAAGGGGGGAGAACAGAAGTAATTGCAGCAGAACATTACTCTCTGTAATAGCAGGTATTAAAGTGTCACATATTGTGTTCCAGTCGGCGCTGGCGGCAGCCTTGGCAATGGGGCAAATTACAGCCTCCTGGAAAGTCGTGCCACTTGGGATCTCCGGGGGGCGCTATTGTGGGACTTAGCTCATGACTAAGCCTTCTCTCTCCAATGTGTGCTGGGTTCGGGTGGGGGTTCGGGGGGTGGACAGGGGGGGTGGTAGAGGGAGTAATGGAGTCTACAGCTCCATCAGTAGCTTATATAGCAAGATGTGTGTGTGTGTGTGGGGGGGGGGTTGGATGTGGTAGAAGGGAGCTGTGTGTGTGTGTGTGTGTGTTTGTTTGTGTGTGGGGGTGGTTGGTTGGATGGCGGTGAAAGGGTGTGTGTGTGTGTGTGTTGTGTGTTGAGTGGGGGGGGTTAGTTGGATGGCGGTGAAAGGGTGTGTGTTGTGTATGGGGTGTGGTGGGTGAGGTGTGTGTGTGTGTGTGTGTTGGTGGGGGGGTTGGTTGGATGGCGGTGAAAGGGTGTGTGTGTGTGTGTGTGTTGAGTGGGGGGGGTTGGTTGGATGGCGGTGAAAGGGTGTGTGTGTGTGTTTGAGTGGGGGGGGGTTGGTTGGATGGCGGTGAAAGGGTGGTGTGGTGTGTGTGTGTTGAGTGGGGGGGGGGTTGGTTGGAATGGCGGTGAAAGGGTGTGTGTGTGTGTGTGTGTTTGAGTGGGGGGGGTTGGTTGGATGGCGGTGAAAGGGTGTGTGTGTGTGTGTGTGCTGTTGCTCCATCAGTGGCTTAGACAGTGATTGACATGTGCGGGACAGTGGATGAGCAGCAGGGGAGGGAGGAGCGGAGCGGGCATCGCTATCCAGGCGTACCCAGATCAGGTTCCCTCGTTCGACACGTGAGCCCAGGGGTGCTAGCAGAGCACCCACGCAGACAGGATGGAAGAAGCAAAGCTGGATCTCTCTCTCTCTCTTTCTCATGCTCTCTCTTTTTCTCTCTCTCTGTCTCTTTCATTCTCTTTCTCTCTGTCTCTTTCGTTCTCTCTCTCTCTCTCTAAATCTCTCTCAGCATCTCTACTTACTATTTCTTGCTCTTTTTTTCTACCCTCCCACCTATCTCTACCTCTCTATCTATTGTCATATCTCTCTCTCACACATACACACACACACACACACACACACTCTCCTCTGTCAGCAATAGGAGCCTACAGAGACAAGCAGCTTCAAAACAGTCACATTCACCTCCCATCACATCATGCTACATTGTGTCACTGCTCACCAGACCAGTCGTGCTCGCTGGGTTAGCTCCTGTTCTTGATCAACGCTTATCTGCCCGCCAGTGAGCTCACTGGACATCCACCGTGTCCATGTCCACCCCCGCCCTTGTCCCAGGGCCGCTTGGCCAAGCCAAATCCTCCAAATGAAATTGGACTTGGGGTAAAAAGCGAGGAGAGGGATAGAGATGCTCGATTAAAATCTCCCCACACAGGAAGCAATTAACTTTCAGCTTCCACCGCCAGCATCACCCAACACTTCCTTAATCCGACATACTCAGGCAAGCTGATGTTATTCACAGTGAAGTAGCATTTTAATCCCTCTCTCTCTCTCTCTCTCTCTCTCTCCTCTCTCTCTCTCTCTCTCTCTTTCTGTCTTACAGCCCTTTGGGGAAAATCCCTTCCTGAGAGTGTGTGTGTGGGTGACACTGCACATCACACGTCAGGACGCAGGCACTTCCACACACACCACATGCGTCTCTAACTGAAGTCAAGATCGCACAGCATTGCAAACAACCCCAAGTTGCGATACCGATAGTCCTCTGTTCTTTCCAAATGGCAGGCAAACATAGCATATGCTCTTTAAGTGTAAGAAAGTTGGTGAGCTCAGTGGAGAGACACTTATGTCAGCCGATGTGGGTGAGGAATGCTGGAGCTTGCTGACAGACAGTTACAAGCCACCGCAGCTGACAGTGTCAGAGTCTTTCAAGAGAAAAAAACAACATTCTCCTCTCTCTTCTCTGGTAAGCGAACAATCTCCTGGGAGCGAGCATCTCAGGGCCGCTCCTGCAGGTGGGAATAATAACATAGTCATTAGAACACGGGTGGAAATTGGTTGAAATGAAATCTGAACGTGGAGGAACAAACAACACCTCCACGACTCCACCATGAATTGTTGACGGGGGGGAGGATTTAATTGGTTGTTGCTAGAGGCATTATAGTCAAGTCTGGCTTATTTAAATATTCTTTTTTTTTTTTGAAGTGAGGTTTTGTGAAAATTTTTTGCAAAACAATAAAAAAAAGAAAAGAGTTCTTTGATTTTTTTAATCAGTTTATCAGTAAATGAGGGCTCAGTATGTTAGCTCATGTCTTGATCTGCAGAAGAACACAACTGAGCCAGGCAATTAGCCGTTTAATTCAAATCTTCCCACAATTGCAACATTTTCAACAGCTGCAATAACATTACAAATCATTGGCTGTGGGTTTTCCCACTCTATCAGTCTATCAGTCTGCGCTGTGAAATCAAGTACCTTTGAAAGATGCGTCCATTCATCTCATTTTTGCCTCTTTCGCAGCCGTTCACTTCAGAATGTAATCTGTGTCAAGTCCACTTGATTGTGTTGTAATTAGGAGAAAACATCAAGCATGATGATTTGCATTCAGCCACGTCTCTGCTCTCTCAAAAGGGCTCCCCTGACAATTGTGTGTTTTTATGAATATGTCACGCTTGAAGTCAGTGTCTGCTTGATGTTGGTCTGTCAGGCATGTGAAATCTTTGATCAAATAATCAGTGTGGATCTCCAAAAAAAACTGTTCAAGTAACACAACTTCAATTTTTCAGTCCCCTCTCTCTCTCTCATGAACTACTATCTGATATCACCATATTGACTATATTCATCCCCCTTTCAACCTCTCTCACTCTCTCACTCTCTCACTCTCTCACTCTCTCTTACTTCGTCATAAACTGATATCTAACGTTGTCATAGTAACTATATCCATCTCCCATTGAACCCCTCTCTCTCTCTCTCTCTCTCTCTCTCCCTCTCCCTTTCTCTCTAGACTGTTACTACATTGTTGCCAAAGCATAAACAATGTAAGATGAAAAATGTTAATTTGAAAAAGAGTAATATAGCACAACAGAACAGCATAGAGAGTTGTTCATATTCTCTCACTCACACATACACACACGCTCACACACGTGCTCTCTCTCTCTCTCTCTCTCTCTCTCTCTCTCTCTCTCCTTCACACATACACACACACTCACGCTCTCTCTCTCTCCCCCTCCTTCTGTCACGCACACATACACACACACTAACACACTCTCTCTCTCTCTCTCTTTCTGTCTCTCTTTGTCAATAGTATTTTTTGTTGAATCCAGTAAAGATACGCAGCTCCTCTAGAGGTACTGTGCTTTCTGTGCTTTCTCCTCAGCCTCCACTGTGGTGTCGTTCTCCTTCGACGTGGGCAACGGGCCGGTGGAGCTGAACGTGCACTCGCAGACGCCTCTCAACGATGACCAGTGGCACCGCGTGGTGGCCGAGCGCAACGTCAAGGAGGCCGTGCTGCAGCTGGACCAGCTGTACAGAGAGACGCGGCCGGCACCCACACAGGGCCACACCCGCCTCGAGCTCTACAGCCAGCTCTACGTGGGTAAGGAACGCACACACACACACACACATACTGTATATACACGCATACACACACACACACACACGCACACACCTTCACTCACTCATTCACTCACAGACACACACACACACACACACACACACACACACTGTATATACATGCATATGCACACACACACACATACACTGTTATAGGCATACACACATACATAGACATGCATAAACCATCTTGTCTTACATTTTGCACAGATCCATTCACACACACTTTCACAATAAGTCTCTTGCGCTGTCTTGATCATACATACACACATGCACGCACACAGACACACACACACACACACACACACACACCAGTGTTCATGTTGGCATCAAAGGGTAATAAGTAGTGAGCTGTGTATGAGTGTATGTGCATGTACTCACGCTAGCCTGATTTTCCTCCACGTTGATTCAGGTACTTCATCAGAGGAGGGAAATAGTTTTCATGTGCTCTTGAGGTATAAAAGCATGCAGTGTTAAGAGCACTCTAACCTTAATTGTCCCTGATATCACCGAGCCCCAGACCTGAGTGATCAGCAGCATCACAGTAATAGGATTAGAAATAGCACCACATTAGTGACTCACTCTCTTTCACTCCTTCACTATCTTTCTGTTTTTCACTCTCTCTCTCATACTCTCACTTTCTCTCTGTCTCTCTCTCTCATACTCTCACTTTCTCTCTGTATCTCTCTGTTTTTTCCTCTTATTCCCCAACCCACTCACTCTCTCTCTCTCTCCATCTCTCTCTCTCTCAATCTCTCTCCATCTCTCTCTCTCTCTCTGTCCCCCTCTCATGCCCCCACTGTCCTTTTAAGTCTTGTGACGGAAGAAACATAACTGTGTGCAGTGGCGCAGTAAAGCAGCGTCCTCTAGTCTACAACGCCACATTTAAGGCGGCCTGGTGTGAAGCCTCGTCCTCTAGACTACAACGCCACATTTAAGGCGGTCTGGTGTAAAGGCTCGTCCTCTAGTCTACAACGCCACATTTAAGGCGGCCTGGTGTGAAGCCTCGTCCTCTAGACTACAACGCCACATTTAAGGCGGTCTGGTGTAAAGGCTCGTCCTCTAGTCTACAACGCCACATTTAAGGCGGCCTGGTGTGAAGCCTCGTCCTCTAGACTACAACGGCACATTTAAGGTGGTCTGGTGTAAGGGGCTGGCTGAGGGATTACCAGCAGCACGGCCACTTTGTCCAGCCTTTTCACGGACACCCTCAGTCCACTTAACACCAACGTCAAAAGATCAAAGGCTTGAGGAGTTGACCTAAGGGCTTCCAGATCTTTCCGACCTCCGACTGTCCTTTCTGTGACAGTATGGTGCTGCATTAGGTCTCCAGAACTTCACTGGCCCAGCCTAAAAGTCTTTGCATGATGGGTCATTGGTTTTGCAATTATGTCAAAAAATGATTTGAAAAAACTAATTCATGCCTTTATTTCCAGTAGGGTTGACTACTGCAGTGGCCTTTTCACAGGCCTGCCAAAAAGACAATCAAACAGCTTCAGGTGATTAAAAATGCTGCGGCGAGGGTCCTCACAAGAACAAAAAGAACAGAGCACATTGCTCCAATTCTAAGGTCCCTTCACTTGCCCCCAGTAAGCTATAAGATTGACTTTAAAGCACTGTTGCTTCTTGCCTAGTCTCTAAATGAGTCAGGGCCTAATTGCCTTTCTGATATGTTTCAGCAATATAGCCCTAATAGATCTCTCAGATCACAGCAATATAGCCCTAATAGATCTCTCAGATCACAGCAAAAAAAAAAAGCTGGTAAAACCTGTCGTTAGAACAAAGTGTGGTGATGCAGCTTTTAGCTACTATGCAGTTCAGCCAGCTATGGAACCAACTCACAGAGGACATCAGAAAGGCTCCTACTGTAGGCAGTTTCAGTTCTAAACTAAAAACCAAGTTGTTCTCAGAAGCTTTTTGCTAACTGCTGTATCTGTTTTTAAACTTTAATAATTTATTACTTCACTTATTACTTCACGGAAAAGGTGGTTCCGCAAATGACACGGTGTCACAGTTTGTCATGTAAAGTGGGCTCAATGACATACAGTAGCAGGTTAACCCAAGGCTTAGTTCTTCCAGGGACTGTGTTTTGTTGTTCAAACATTAAAACCCATAACTGCACTACTTACAGTCAGGAGTCCTAGCTGTTATGGCCACTGTTTCCATTGACTGTGTCAGTGAAGTTTCACTCAGAATCAGCACTTGGAAAAGGGAGTTACCTCTGTAATATTTGTGACACGTGTGGATTTGGACTGAGTTTTGAGCTCTGTTCTGCGAAAGGCGGTTCATCAGTGGTCTACAACAACTTGATTCTCTTAAAATTATGTTTTTATATTTCATTCATTTTATTTAGTTAACTCATTGTGTTCTCTTGTTTTTCTCAAACATTTTATGCCACTTTATTTTGTAGTATTCACTGTTCTTTGCCCTTATCTTTAAAAAGCACATTGAACTGCCTCTGTGTATGAAATGTGCTATATAAATAAACTGTCTTGCCTTGCAGAGTATTTCGGAGGCAAAGTTACAGTGATGTGCAGTGGAATACAAGTCCATTAAAGAGGAGTTATCTGTGTTAATACACCAAGAGGATTTATGAAATGCTAGGCTATTCAGTTATTCAAGAGAGCATTCTGTTATGAGAATAAATAGGTAAATAAGGCTAGCTGGAAAAGTAGGGTTTGTTGAGACTGAGTAGCCTAATCGCATTGACGTGGGATGTGTGACTAATAATAAGTTAATATGCTTAATGCTAACATTAGCAGTGGCTCTCATTATGGCTTTGAAAGTATTAACAAGAGCCGCTTCTAGAAACTGAATGCTTTTCAAATTTCCATTCGGCTATTTAGTTAGGCACTCATTCTCTTCCCAAAAAATTGCCTTTGAACGCATGTTAAGAGTGCGAGGATGGAGAAAGCAATTGCTTCCTTATCTCCAATGCTTTGTTGGAAGCCAGTGTGGAGAGCTCTCAGACTGAACACAGAGGAGGGCAGAGGGCTAAGTCTTAGGCTGTTCTCCTTTACTTTTTCTCAACCTAACTTGACAAAACTGTACTTTTTGCACATCAGATGCTGATATTTTAAATAACATGTCCCACAGAGACTGAGGTAAAATGTATTTTTTTAGGCAAGTACTATCAATTTGGCCTCCTAGAAATAGCTGTTAAGCTGTCAACTGCAGGGGAAATTGTCAACATTTTTTGATAAACGGAGAGAGTACACTTGTATGGGCTACTCATTGACTTAAAGCCATGCTGTCGAGGATTCAGCAGCAGAGTGGAGAGAAATTGAATTCCTCCCTGATTAGATCTGAAGAGTGCGTGACCTGCATCTCAACGCCGTTACTAAACATTAAAGTCGAGGGAGGTAATGAGCGTCGGCAAATCGGGTGCATGCAGAAGGGTGCGTCTTCATTGCTATGAGTTGTTTCAGATGAGACGTAATCTTAGACTACACTTTTTCAGTTGAGGAGTTGCAATAGCATTTACCATTTGGCCCCTTCACAGTGGCAACTAACTGGCGTCCAAAAAAGCCCACACTTTGCGATGTCTTTGCATGTGAGCACAGTGCAGATTCGTTGTTTAGGACACTGTCCTCTACTTCAGATTCGTTGTTTAGGACACTATCCTCTACTTCAGATTCCTTGTTTAGGACACTATCCTCTACTTCAGATTCATTGTTTAGGACACTATCCTCTACTTCAGATTCGTTGTTTAGGACGCTATCCTCTACTTCAGATTCGTTGTTTAGGACACTATCCTCTACTTCAGTTTTTTTGTTTTCTTTGTCTGTTGGTATTTATTTTAACTATTTTTCATTTCGGAGTTTGTTTGCATGTTTGTGTTCTGCATTCTTGTGTACTTATGTGTACTAACTCTGCTCCAGTGATGCGCTGGCACTCTGTCTATACGTGTACCATGGGGATACAGTTAGCACTGTTTCTTTGCTCCACTTCATCCAATGGCTGGTTTTCACTGTGCCATTCTCACAAAGCTGTCAGAGTTTCACACCAGCAGTTAATGCTGAAAGGACCGCTGAACAGTCAGTGGCATCCAGTTAGAGTGCCTGAAGATATCAAATGCTTTTAAAGATCTTTTCAAGCACTACACCTGGATTTGTATGGCCTACATTATAAAATAACAGCTGGACATCTTAACTCTTAACTCCAGTTGTGTTGTTAAATGCAGGGCCGTGCCAAACCGCATGTTTCTGGTGCTATTGATGATGTTTACTCACTATGAATTTAATTGGAACTGACAGTGAGACCTTTTGATGTGCAGTTAGAAAGGCTCAAAACTGCAGCATTACAGTATTTTCTTTCCTGTTTATTAATGTGTTGTTGAGTGCATGCATCGGAGTGTTTCTTTGTTTATCTGTCCTCAGAGTAAAGTAAAGGATTGTTCATCAGCAGCTTTCTAAAGCAGTCCTTCAGTGTTATTTGTCTTGATGTGTTCTTGCTTTTCATAATCTCTTCAAGTTCACATTGATTTTTTTGTTACACCATATTTTCTTTGTTCTTTCTTGCATTCTCATCTTGCATGTGTGTGTGTGTGTGTGTGTTATTTTGTGTGTGTGTTCTCATTCTCTTATTGCTTTTTCTGCCCACGTGCTGTGTGTGTGTGTTGTTTCTCGGGTGTCTGAACTGCATGCTCGTCTCACTGCGCCTCAATGGCTCCCGCTCTCTCTTCCTCCACGGGGGGGTAATGGCCGCTCTGCAGGGAAGCCGGCGTCGTGGGCCTGTCAGGACAGTAGGTAACTTTTGTGTATCGCCCTCAACACCCCCAACCCCCCTGAGCTCCCCACACTGCCTCCCCCGCCTCCCCCTGCCCCTACACCTGCAGTGGGATGACTCACGGTGCATTCAGCCCTGTTAAGGAAGCTACATTTTTCTGTCAGTCACACATTTCTTTTCAAATGGAGACGATGTTTCTTGTGTTTGTTTTTCCCCATCTCTAAAAACCAGTGTGAGAGGTGCTGTTGTGGGAGTTTCTGGGAGAGTAGAGGGTCCATGGTTCATCTACGCAGGTCTCAGTCCAGTTAGGCCGGCAGCCTGTTTGCAGTGCGATGCAGTGGCCCCCTTAGACGCAGCTCAGCTCAGGTCGCATCAAATCAACTTTTAAGTGCAATTAAAGCCCGATTAAACGCAAACGCGAATATATTCAAAACCAAACTGCATTTGACACGCACTGTCTGAACAAATTGATCCAGTTTGTGCATGTGTGTCACTCGGGAAGCCAGACGGGTCGGAGCGGTACAGAAGGTGAGACACCACCTCACCCAGAGAGTCAGCCTAATGAATGTAATATGCTAATTTATTAGCACTTCATTACACCTTAATGAATCTCCCAAAGGTCACTCATGAGGAGTGTGAACGCTTGATTGGCCGCCAACAACACATGCGTCATTTTTAGAGTGACGTAGCACCATATTCTTCTCACTTCAGGGTTGATTAGTCTATTCGATCCGCATTTCTATAGCCAAGTTGAACCAAGTTGAAAATTTGCCACACAGAAAACAAGGAGTTTTGAGTGCAGTGCTGATTTGTGTGAGCTGGTGAATTGTGTGTGTGGGTCTGCTGGTGGGGGCGGAGGAGACAATTCATCTGCTACATGAAAGAGAGTAATTAGAGTCCTATCTGAGTGCTCCTTCTCTGTGACATTAATTATCCTGACTGTGTGTGTGCGTGTGTGTATTTCAGTATGTGTGTGTCCCTGTGTATGTGTGTGTACTTTAGTGTGTGTGTGTATGTGTGTCTGTGTGTACTTTTGTCTGTGCGGGTGTGTTAGAGTGGGCAGTGTGTGAGTGGGTGCGCGCGTGTGTGTGTGATTTAGTGTCTATGTTTGAAAGAGAGAGAGAGAGACAGAGAGAGAGAGAGAATATGTCTGTTCAGAGCATTGCTTTTAGGACCAGGAGCTTAAATAATGTAACAGCAGCTTTTTAATTGCTCTGTGTTCTGAAATGACTGCATAGTGTATCCCCCTGACAGAAGCAAAAGACCTGCTCTTTGGCTGGCCTAGGCTCTCTATTAGTGCAATGCCCTCTGTGTGTTTATGTAATAAGCTTCATAGGCCACCCAGGTCAGCAGACACAGCTTGGCAAGCAGAGCCGTGCGCCGCTCAGGAAAAAAAAACAATGAGAATTAATCAAGCCCACAAATTCAAAACTCGTTAATGGAGCCTTGAGGAGAAGGCGACATATTCATCTGTTAGCCACAAATCGCATCCAAACTCTTTGTCATCCGGGTGCGCTTGGTCAGCCTTGTGTTTCCCTAGCAGAACACATTGGTAGCCACTGATGATTTGGGTTCACATGTTTTGTTAAATTGCTGCCTCTTAATTACAGTGTGTGAGTGATTCACAACTCCAAAAGTGATGACTGCAATTTTGTCCAACAGCACTCTGTAAGTTTGTAACATCGCTCCCCGTACTCAGCCAGAGTGAGGGGACGTGGCTCTTAGTCATGCTTAGAGCTACTGCCAGCCTTTGTGGGAGGTAGGTGTTAAATGCACAGGTCAAGGTCTGATTATGGTCACAGTCACTTGGCAGTGGGCTCACAGATGTAGTTAGGAGTTGAAAGTTGAATTATTAATAATGATAATATCAGATGACATATTTGGGCACTGCTTCTAGAGAACCTGATTAGGCTCTTTAAACATCACACAATGGCAAATATTGGGCCAGTATTTGGAACATCAGGAGATGATTACAGAATTAAAGGGAAGGACTTGAATGCACAGAAAATGCAAACCACAAGACGTGTGTCTTGTTTCCTCTTTGGGAGCTTTCATACCTACTCTTTCATACCAACTGTTATTCACCATTAAAGCATGTATGCCACTCACAGATGTATTCATTCAGCTAATGTGTCTCTTTTGTCCCCGTAACTGGGTGCTGCCTGCTCATGGTAAATGGTCTTGAACATTATTTTCAGCTGGTCCACCGGAAGCCCACTACTAATGACATTCTAGGCACTGTAATTTTCTCTTAGATCCATCCTCTTGAGCCGCAGACCCAGTAATAGTTTTTCTCCTGTGCACAGTGGTGTGAAACGTCTAATGGATCTAGACCCACTGGCCCTTACCTCACCTTTCTAATTACATGGACATTATTTGTCAAAGTGCCTGGGTTCAGTTTTCTATGCTTTTGCATTGATTATATACTGACGGTGTCACTAAGACATTGATTTGACTCAGTTGGCGTGCTGGTAATTATATCCACTTTCACTTGGCCAACCACAGGTGCAGCTAGCGGTCAGAGAGGGTTCCTGGGATGCATCCGTGCGCTGAGAATGAACGGTGTGACCCTTGACCTTGAGGAGAGGGCAAAGGTCACTCCGGGAGTGAAGCCCGGCTGCTCGGGCCACTGTACCAGTTTCGGCATGTACTGCCGCAATGGAGGCAAGTGTGTGGAGAAGTACAACGGCTACTCGTGCGACTGCTCCACCACCGCTTATGACGGACCCTTCTGCACCAAAGGTAAGAGACCTGAGACCTCCACAGCTCCCCCTCCATAGGGCAAATCACATCACAGGAAACACTGACTCCATTGCACTTTCTCTTTTGTCAGTCTACTTACCACAGTAAATACTTTCTATACCCAACATAAGAACATGAGTATTACCAAACCATGACGAGTCGATGAGCTGTGATTACAATGGCACACACTCAACACTCAGTTTGGGTTTCTGGGGTTTAGTGCTGTTGTGGATAGGCCTGCCTAATTCATTCATCCCAAGCATTATGTGTATATAAAAGTGGTCGTTGGTCTGAAATAGTTTGAGAAACACTGCTCTATAGTATGGATTCCTCTTGCCCTTCTCATGAGTTGATACATCTTCACCATGACAGCCGAGTGTAGTCCATGATCAGAGCACGAGTGTAGTCCGTGATCAGAGCACGAGTGTAGTCCGTGATCAGAGCACGAGTGTAGTCCGTGATCAGAGCACGAGTGTAGTCCGTGATCAGAGCACGAGTGTAGTCCGTGATCAGAGCACGCAGTGTGACACTGGTCAGTTTGTTTTAGTCCGAAACCTCCAGGTTTCGGCCGCAGCAGTAGAGTGACGGCTCGGGCTGTCTTTCCCACGCCTCCATCTGAATATGCAGATTGCTGGTGGCTGCGTCTGAGAGGGGAGCTGGTGGCTGCGTCTGAGAGGGGAGCTCGGTGGCAGAGATCGCTCTCCTCCGAGACCTCCATCAAGCGCCAGCAGGCTTCCACGCTCGAGATGGGCACGCTGTTGTGCTCCACTGCACACCCCCATAGGAGGGCCGCAACCCACAGCTCCATTCGCCCTGCATGTTGATGTGTGGATGTGTGGATGTGTGTGTATAAACACTATGTGTGCAAGCTTGTGCGTACCAATGTATGCTTATGAATGAGTGTGTGACACATTTGTGTGTGTGTGTGTGTGTGCATGTGCATCTCTGTGCATGTTTGTGTGTTCCTTTGTCTGCCTCTGTTATTAATGTGTCTTTGTGTGTGTGTGTGTGTGTGTGTGTGTGTGTGTGTGTGTGTGTGTGTGTGTGTGTGTGCACATTTGGTAAACCCTGAAATATGCATGAATACTCTCATAATTGGGACACGTTAGCTTGCATTTCCATTTATCCATATTTACACAGGTCCTGTCAGGGGTATTGCAGCCGCACCGCACTCTTCTCCTCCCCCATCCCTTTTCCTCTCTTTGTTTTTCTCCTGCCTGAGGCGGTCACTCTCTCCCTCTCTCCCACTCTCTCTCTTTGTGTCATTCTCTCACTCTCTCTCTTTCTCATTCTCTCTCTCTCTCCCCCTCTTTCTCATTCTCTCTCCCTCTGCCCCTCTCCCTCCTCCCTCTCTCCTCCTCTCTCTCTCTATGTCATTCTCTAATTCTCTCTCTTTCTCATTCTCTCTCTCTCCCCCTCTTTCTCATCCTCTCTCTCTCTCTCCCCCCTCCCTTTCTCTCTCTCTCTGCATTTGTTTTTTCCAGTGCTGGTGCTACTGTACACAGTGGTGCCTGAGTATAGCTAAGCACTGTGATCTCTCTCCTCATGGCTTCCCTGTGTCACTGCTGCCCCCCTCTGAGAGCCTTTGCTTTGAACATGCCAGTGTGTTTACAGCCTCGTTGCCACGGCGACTATTTGCGTGCGGTGCCCTCATTGGCAACATAACAATAGTTCATAGAGTTTCTAAATGCACTACTTTTCTTTGCCCCGGCATGGGGGACTGTGAACTCATATCCTGCCTCTCCATAGAGTTCCGTCACTGTGGTGGGTAGAACTGTAGGGAGAGATGAGCCTTTGTTTATTGGAAGAAAAGAAAAACACATATTTTCAAGGTGATTATTTAGAAAAAAATGTTGTTTAGTTTTGTTTATTTTTTTTTCTTACTTTCTAAACAAAACATGTTTACACTTCATCATGTAGCAAAAAACACGAAGGGAGTAAGTGTGTGTGTGTGTGTGTGTGTGTGTGTGTGTCAGTCACACCTGTAGCAGATAACACAGGGAGTGTGTGTGTGTGTGTGTGTGTCAGTCACACCTGTAGCAGATAACACAGAGAGTGTGTGTTTGTGTGTGTGTGTGTGTGTGTCAGTCACACCTGTAGCAGATAACACAGAGAGAGAGAGAGTGTGTGTGTGTGTGTGTGTGTGTGTCAGTCACACCTGTAGCAGATAACAGAGAGAGAGAGAGTGTGTGTGTGTGTGTGTGTGTGTGTGTGTCAGTCACACCTGTAGCAGATAACACAGAGAGAGTGTGTGTGTGTGTGTGCGTCAGTCACACCTGTAGCAGATAACACAGAGAGAGAGAGAGAGTGAGTGTGTGTGTGTGTGTGTGTGTATGTGTGTGTGTGTGTCAGTCACACCTGTAGCAGATAACAGAGAGAGAGAGAGAGTGTGTGTGTGTGTGTGTGTGTGTGTCAGTCACACCTGTAGCAGATAACACAGAGAGAGAGAGAGAGTGTGTGTGTGTGTGTGTCAGTCACACCTGTAGCAGATAACACAGAGAGAGAGTGTGTGTGTGTGTGTGTGTGTGTGTGTGTGTCAGTCACACCTGTAGCAGATAACACAGAGAGAGAGAGAGTGTGTGTGTGTGTGTGTGTCAATCACACCTGTAGCAGATAACACAGAGAGAGAGTGTGTGTGTGTGTGTGTGTGTGTGTGTGTGTGTGTGTGTGTGTGTGTGTGTGTGTGTGTGTGTGTGTGTGTGTGTGTCAGTCGCACCAGTAGCAGATAACACACACAGAGAGAGAGAGAGTGAGTGTGTGTGTGTGTGTGTGTGTGTGTGTGTGTGTGTGTGTGTGTGTGTGTTATTTTCAGTGTGCTTCGTGGACCAGATGTAGCACGGGAGTCTTCATTCTGCCATGTTCATCTGGAGGTTTTCTTTTTAATCAGCGTCTCCCCAGCCACAGACTGCTGAGTGTAGTTCATCTGCCTGGCATGGGGGCAGACATGAAGCTTTGAATCAACACACACAATATCAACTTCATACTTTGCCAACAAGTGCAATATCAGTGGCAGACTCTGTCAACACTCACAATATAAGCTGCAACTCTCCCAACTTCATCTGTCAACACACGCCATCTCAACTGTATAGTCTGTCAACTGTCTCCCCACAGCACAGTATCAAAGACATGCTGTCAACACACACACTCTCAGTGATGACATCATCATCAGTATCATCATTAATGTCGTTAATATAATCATGCTCTGGCAGTGTTCTAGATGGATAGATCACTGCAGTCTACAGGGGGAATAGAAAAGGAGGGGAACTGGTCTATTTGTCTCCTCCTGGATTTACTCTATGGACTTAACTCTGAACAAGACAGAGAGTGAGAGAGAGAGAGAGAGAGAAATAGATGCTGAGGTGGGGTTCATCGATGAGACTCCTTTTTGGTGTGTGTGTGTTTGTGTGTGTGTGCGTGTGTGTGATTTTCAATTATACAAATCACTTCACTCTGTCCTCTTGGGCAAAGGGAATCTATAAACCTGGTGCATGATTACGCAGTAAAGAGTCACTCGTCTACAGGCCATTTATAAACAGCATCGCTAAGAGCGCTGGTAACCACACTGTCACATGCCTCCACACACACACACACACACACACACACACACACACACACACAGAGAAAGAGAGACACATGACACACACACACACACACACAGACACATGACACACACACACACACTCACCCTGGAGTGGACTTACTTCATTACCTCCCTTGATTTCCCAGGGTCCCCTCTGTTCCGCCCCATATGCAGTACGTGCAGTCCTATTTGTGAGGCCAGACCCTATAAGGCAAACACTTGTTTTCTCACCAATGTTAAATGGCCCATGCGAGGACCTTTGTCCTGTGTGCTTGACTGAAATGAGGAGGCAACAAAACAACTATCTTCCTTTTTTCATGCTTCATTGAGAGAAGAAATACTATTTTCTCATGTCAACAGATGTCAGGGTTTTTGTTTGTTTGTTTGTTTTGTTTTGTTGATTGCATTTGTCTCATTTGCTTTGTCAGCTTGAAAGGGGAATTCAGTAAACTCTGAGTGCTCTAGAGCATAGCCTCATGCCACTGTTTCAGCTGACCTGCGGTGTGTTCTGAGGTGCTTTAAAGGGGAGTTAGACGCTAGTTCTTTTGTATGCTAAATTCAGCAGACAGCTCAGAGCATAGGTGTTTATGTCATTAGGCCAGAACAGATGTTTCTTCATATTCTGTTGTTATTTTTGTTGTGTTTCAAATTAAACCCTGCCATATATCACCTTTAATGAACAGTCTTTGTTTGTCTTCTCTCTGCCTCTTCCTTCCTGACTTCTCCAGACATTGGTGGCTTCTTTGAGGCTGGCACCCTGGTGAGGTACAGCTTTGGGGCCGAGGCGGGGGGTGCCGCCTCCTCCTCCACTGCTGGCAAAGACGCCCAGGTGGTTGTGCAGTCGGCGCCCAGAGAGGCCAATTTAACACGCGAGGACCTGGCCTTCAGCTTCAGCACGGCCAGCGCTCCCAGCGTGCTGGTGTACGTCAGCTCACACACACAGGACTACATGGCCGTGGTGCTCCGCCAAAACGGTGAGGCCAACAAGGCTGGATGTGTGTGTGTGTGTGTGTGTGTGTGTGTGTGTGTGTGTGTGTGTGTGGTGGCAGCGGCGGGGGGGGGGGGGGTTCTTCTCACTGAGTTCACAAACACCGTAATGGCGTTTGTGATTTTGTGATTGTAAATGTATGAGATTCAGAGGGTTTATGTACTTTGTATTTCCAAACATTATATTTTCTCTAAGTAGCTTTAAATCTGTATGTTTGTATCAGCTCTACCTCTGCTGTGGTGGCGTTTGTATTGTTTGGTTCTATTAAGCATGTTTCTCACCTTGCCCAGATGTTTTGTGGGTGTTTCACTCCACTGAGCTTCCCTTTACAAGGGCTTCTACACTGAGAGTAAGACAGATCTTCAACAAATTGTAGGTTGTGAGACTTTGATCTACCTCTCTGCTTTCTCGCCATTCCTCAGTCCACAGGGGACTGGGTGCCCTGGCGTGGGTTCAGTGTATGAACCTGCTAAAGAGAAACACTCTGACTCCCGGCACTGAAGGAAATAAGAACACACTCCCACACAACTCCCGTACAGTACATATGCGATGCAGCACATATGGTTCAGTGAACTGCCCAGTATGTGAGACAAATGCATCCCTGCATCAGTGATCAGTATTCAGAAACTAATTTGAAGGTTTGTGTAGTTATTTACTGCTGCAGCCGTAGCACTGAATGAGGCATTACCAGTTGAATGAGGCATTACCAGTTGAATGAGTCATTACCAGTTGAATGAGTCATTACCAGTTGGGAAATTGTCAAATGAGACACGTGTTCTGGCCATGTTAGGTGTGTCGTGGACAGGTGCTGACTTTCTGACACATCACAGCAAAGATCAGCTGGATTCCTACACCGTTTGGGTTTAATGTGTACAACAGTGTGCATTTCCAGTGATCATACTCGTTTGCAGATCATAGATTGCCATATTTCCTGTATGTATGTTCCTGTGAGACCATTTAAAGGAGACATAGAATGGAAAACCGTTTTTGCCTTGGTTTTGATGGATTAGGAGAGGTTGTGCATGGCCAAAGAGCTATCATGAACATGAGACATGGTGCTCCTTCATATGAAAATCTTGAATTTAGAAACAGCCACTAAAACATGGGCACGTTAGAACAGTGTACATGTGATGAAATATCACAAAGCTTTTTTTGCGTCATTTAGCCAAAAGGACAATTTCAATACCCAGTCTACATATAAGGTTTTAATTGGGTTTGTGAAATTCCACTTGATCTTGTTTTTAATCAATCAAAGTTAAAAGGTGCCCTGCCATACATACACATGGTATTTCAAATTGTTCTCCGAGGTCTCCAAAGATCTTAAGTTGAGCTGAAAACAGTCCAAGGAGACCTTAACAGCACTATATGCAACCTATTCAAAAGGCCCTAGTGTAAAGTGCCTCAATTTTCCACCTATGATGATGAGCTGTGGTGCGCTGCTGTAGCATGTCAGCGTAGCAAGGCATATCGAGTGAATATGCAACTTACATTAGTTTGCTAATGTCAGAATTACAAGGGACAGCGAACTAAAAGTGTTGGAAGTGAAGGAAGATAGACTATGATAAGCACATCCACCAATTGCTTGAAGACTGTAAACAGACACTTGGCATCAGTGAGTTTGCAATGTGTAGGGTTTTACAGTAGCCAACATAACCAGATAACTGCTTCGCTATGGCAAGGTTACTGTTACAATTACCGGTTAAAACTTACGAACCCGTTGTAAATTTGACAAATTCTTTTCAAAATGCATAGTATTAAGGGAAAATTTCACTGCAGCCTTTGTCCCTAACCTCCTGTTATTCAGCATACTGAAAACCTCGGCCTGTTGTCTTTATTTCATGGATATTCAGTGACTTTGCAAAGTTAGGATTTCGTGGGGCACAAATCAAATACAGGAGAGCATGGATTGGGTGATAATGCAGTTCCATCCCCCAATGGCTCAAGCTTGGTCTATCTTGGGTAAACTTGATCAACTTTTTGGATTGACCTGATTTCTCTGTTTATTTCTTTCCATTGGCTATTGCAGACCGCAAGATTTTATTACATTTTCACTTATAACTCAAACTCATATAGACCTATCATATTTCAAAAACAACAGGTAAAAATGGTTTTGTGTGGCAGGGCACCTTTGAATATCTTCTATTTCAACATCAGAGAACAAGGAGCAAAACTCTATTCATCTATTCTGTGTCCCCTTTAAGTGTTTTCAATAAGTACATCTGTGGCTCGGTCGTGCCGTTTTTCCCTATTCAACATAAGGAAGATCAGGCCGTACCTAACCCAACATGCAACCTAGCTCCTGGTACAGACCCTGGTTATCTCTCGTCTTGACTACTGCAATGCCCTCCTATCAGGTCTTCCAGCCTGTGTGGTGAGACCGCTACACATGATCCAGAATGCAGCTGCACATCTGGTCTTTAACCAGCCAAAAAGGGCACGTCACACCTCTGTTCATTGAACTCCACTGGCAACCCTTGGCTGCTCACATCAAATTTTAAGGCACTTTATGGTGGCCTACAGGGTGATTGATGGCTCTGCTCCCATCTACCTGAATACTCTCCTAAAGCCCTATGTCACCCACCGACCGCTTCGCTCCTCTAAGGAACGTTATCTAGCACGGCCAACACCTTGTGCTGGTCAGTCCAGACTCTTCTCATGTTTGGTTCCACGCTTGTGGAATGACCTTCCAAGTGCTACCAGATCAACTGATACCCTCTCCACCTTCAAGAAACTCTTGAAGACCCAGCTCTTCCAAGAATATCTTCTGGCGTAAATTTGCACTTAAAAACTTAGCTTAATTTCTCTTTTATACTGCACTTTATTACACTATTGCACTTTCAACTTAATATAGTGCAGTTTTTATGTTAGCAATATGCACTCTTTGTTAATTGGATAAAAGCGTCTGCTAAATGCATAAATGTAATGTAAATGTAACCAGTGCAGTTTTGGTCTGTATGGTTTCCATACTGCCTGGGCCTGATTGGTTCCTGAAGAAGAGAGCATGCATATGCACACGTCTGTATGTCAAAGTCATTTTGTGTCAGTGATCTTTGAGTTTGGCTCAGTTATGTTTTTTCATTAAGTCAAACTTCATAAAAACTCAGTTTCCAATCACTCCACCCACACAAGCACCCACTAAACACACACACACACACACACACACACAGACACACACACACGGACACTCATACATAGATACAAGCACACACAAACGCAAACACACTTATTGCCTGGCTCCGAGCTCTATAATCAGAGATCGACAAGTGATGTTTGTTTGTGTGTCACTCTAGATGGCAAATCCCACCTCACACCCCCATAAACAAACAAACACATACCCACCCCACACACACACACACACACACACACACACCTCCTCTCCCATCCCTAAACAGGAGCCAAACTGGAGGGCTTGACTTCCTGAAGTACTTGTCTGGCATTAACTGCGGGGGCCGTTCTCACCCCAGCTTTGTGTGTCACTGTCTGAGTGGAGACGCCAGCTGGGAGACACTGAGGCTGGATGGGGGGGCGGAGGAGTACAGTGGCAGCGGGTTCAGTAATTGGCATCCCTGTCGCTCTCAACGAGGCTCTGAAGGCAGACTGAGGTGGGTGTCAAGCCTGGCTGGCGTGGTGTAACTGGGGGGATCCTGCACTGGCCCCTGCGTGCTTTCAGCTCAAGAGCCAGAGGTGCATTAAAGCAGAGACGTGGAGACTGGGGCTCTTCACAGCAGCTTACAGACCAGAGTAGTGCTTGCTCTCGCTGTCTCTTTCTCTCTCTCTCTGTCTATTTCTCTGTCTTTCCCTCTCTCTCTCTCTTTCTCTCTCTCTCTCACACAAGTACTCTCTTTCCCCTCTGCACCTTCACTTTTATCTTTTTCTTACCCTTCTCCGCCTTTCCTTCCCTGGCTGTCTGCCTCCATCCCTTCACTACTCTCACTTTCTTCTTTTTCCTCTTCTTTTTGTTCTCCCTTCACACGTCTCTTTTTCTGTCAAACTACCTTTCTCTCACTCACACCATTCTGTTTCTTTTTCTCTCTCTCTCTCTGTCAGGTACACTGCAGCTGCGGTATAACCTGGGTGGGATGAAGGAACCTTTCGTGGTGGATGTGGACCAGCGTAACCTTGCCAACGGGCAGCCCCACACGGTCAACATCAGCCGAGTGGAGAGGAGCATCCAAGTTCAGGTACACAACAAAAGACGTGCATCCTCCTCTCATCCTCTAGCATGGATGAGAATACGGATTGTGGCTGAATAGAATAGAACAGAAAGTAGACCTCTTTTTGTGTTGACAAATATTGTTTACAAACATCATAAACGTTCTACATCCTGTCCCCAGTGTGCATGTTGGTTGCAGAAAGTCACCCTCTGTAATGTGAAATTGGTCATTTTCAGAAGTGTCTTTTAAGAACATATCATCAGGGTTTAACCTCCATTGTTGGATCTGCAACCTATTTCACTGTAGTGACGTGTCGTTCACAAACACTGGATGTGAGACACTCCTTGTGTTTTTTTTTTAGTTGTTTGTTTGTTTTTTTGTCAGGTTAATGTTCTGAAATGAAAATGAATACAGCACTGATGTGTGACAGTGTTGCTTAGGTTTATTACCTTAGCCAAGGAGGTTATGTCTATCAAGCAGTGATATAAGTAAGGTTAACATTCTGCGAGGCGGTCATTATCGTGGAATAACTCCTGACAGAGTGAAGGAAGCCTGACGCAGAGCAAGTTCAAACACTGTTTACCTTGGTTGTTATAGTTACCACTCAAAAGAGCATTGATATGGAACAGTGATTAAACTTTTTCGCCAGATCTACTTCATTAGTGTGCGTTATACAGAATTAAAGGCATATCTGGCAAGGCTGCGATTTTTTGTCTCCAGAGCTCCCCCTACAGTTGACAATTTTAAAAAAAAAGTACATTCTAACCAATCCATTGAGTGACAAGCCGGTAATCAACCCAGTGTTTCAGATCCTGTAAGTGTAGTAACCGTGGAACCTAGAGGCAGGCGAGAGCCTTGATTCACCCCCTAATGAGCCAGTTTATCATGGCAGTGACTACAAAGCTGGTAATTTCACCTAAACACGCCGCCTGGGGTGTCTTTGACACACACCCTGTCAGCCACTCAGAAAACAGTATTCCGTTTCCACGGGTGATAAGTTATGACGGGTTAACACTAGAGGAGCTGCTGCTAAGGTTCTGCTGACAGATTCTCGCTGGTACAGTTCTACTTACGGAACTGAATGAAAAACGAAATAAAAGGGGGGTTTCCCCTCTCCAGTAGTTTTTATTTGCAAAGTTTAAGTATTTTTAGATCATTTATAGATATATATACTAGTGGGTTTTTTGGCATTGTTGCTAAGCAACCCAGATAAATTCGAGATTTTGGCGTCATTTACAGCCGTACCTGTATCCCCTCTAGACAACCATTGTGACAGAGAGTTGACAGCTCTACAGCGTCTTTGGTTATGGTAGCAACATATGCAATGTTGAAAACGTATGCCCTGTGGGAACAGCTGATCAAACTTTCTTGACGCGGTCTATAGAATAAAAGACTTTAAACTAGAACAGAATAGTCAGCAGTGTAAACAAGGAAGCTGCGAGTTTAAACTAGCATGGCAGGCCTGAGGAGTTTGGATTGGCTGAGACACCACCCCCTCCTTGAGTTTGTCTCCAGAAGCAGGATTTGCCCAGCCGGCTGAGCCTTAACCTTGGCGCTGGAGTTAATGCGTGAAATCAGGCGGATCTTGGTGAAAGTGAGTGAGCGCAGCTAAAACAGGCTGGCTGAATTCCCTCTCAAGCCTGCTCCCCTGGCTACACAGCAAACTCTCTTTTCTTCACCGAGACTTTAGGTGCACTTACCACAGCACTTAACACAGCAGCAACATCAGCTTGTCATCAGGGTGCCGCTCAGATATAATTGCCCTGTCAACTGTTATTGGATTCTGAAGCATTTCCCACCTTAAGGTATTACAGTGTTTCATAATATATCAAAACCCTACATATCAATCATGGTGACAAGCAGCCAAACACAGTGAGAGACATAAGACCATATACATCATTGACACATGCTGTGTTTGTGAGACATAAGACCATATAAATCATTGACACATGCTGTGTTTGTGAGAGACATAAGACCATATACATCATTGACACATGCTGTGTTTGTGAGAGACATAAGACCATATACATCATTGACACATGCTGTGTTTGTGAGAGACATAAGACCATATACATCATTGACACATGCTGTGTTTGTGAGAGACATAAGACCATATACATCATTGACACATGCTGTGTCTGCTTGTCCTGTTGGACAGCTGGATTTAAACAGGCCTAAAGTCAGGCACAGCCCTACATCTTTTACAAGCATGTAGTCTTCTGTTCTGTCTTCTGTATGGAGTCTAAACAGGACAGACAGGACAGATTTTGTCCAAAATATATTAGAGAAGAACATGACAATAGTAGTGCTACATACACACACACACACACACACACACCACACCACCCAATGTAACCCCAGCCAGTGTAGTAGGGCTGGGTTGGACTGCACAGGCATTGACTGCTCTCTCCATTAGTAGCTGTAAAACTCTCCGCATGGCCTGTCTCCAGTATGCCAGAGCCAGCCTGGATGGCGTGATGATGGAGAAGGAGGAGGAGGAGGAAGAGTAACGAAGGAGTAAGGAGGGAGGAGGAGGAGGATAATTGAACAGCATTATTGATTGGTGCAGCCAGGCTCAGGGTGCACTCTAGGGTTTTATTATGTCTAAACAGCCAAGACATGTTTTGGCTGATGGTGTCAATATGAGTGTGTGTGTGTGTGTGTGTGTGTGTGTGTGTGTGTGTGTGTGTGTGTGTGTGTGTGTGTGTGTGTGTGTGTTTATGTAAGTTTGTGTGTGACTGTGTGTGTGTGTGTGTGTGTGTGTGTGTGTGTGTGTGTGTGTGAGTGTGTGTTTATGTAAGTTTGTGTGTGACTGTGTGTGTGTGTGTGTGTGTGTGTGTGTGTGTGTGTGTGTGTGAGTGTGTGTTTATGTAAGTTTGTGTGTGATGTGACTGTGTGTGTGTGTGTTTGTGTGTAACTGTGTGTTTGTGTATGTGTCTGTGTGTGTGTGACTGTGAGTGTGTGTATCTGTGTGACTGTGTGTGTGTGTGTGTGTGTGTTCGGAATGACAAAGACAGAAGATGGAAGGCAGATGGCACATTCACTCTCAGTCTCTCTGATCTATGATGTCTGCAGCGTGTTTCCGCTCGCCACAGGTGATATTAGACCCCCGCCAATCCCCTTCCATTCCCCACAGGTGATATTAGATCCCCCCCCCCCCCCCCCCAATTCCTTCCGTTCCCCACAGGTGATATTAGACCCCCTCCCCCACCCCCTTCTCACTCTCCTTCACTTTCTTCCTCATCCCCTTCTGTATCCTGTATGGAGTCTGCCAGGCTGCGCTAAGTGTGGAGGTGGAGATAGGTGTGTGTGTGTGTGTGTGTGTGTGTGACTATATGTGTAAGAGTGAGTGATGGAAAGTGTCACTGGTGGTGTGAATGTGTGAATGCGTGTGTGCGACTGTGTGTGTGTGTGGTTGTGTTTATGTGAGGGGGTAGTTGAGTGATGGGAAGTGCCACTGGAGGTGTGTGTTTGTGTGTGTGCTTGTGTGTATGTGCATATGTCTGTGTGTGTGTGTGTGTGTGCGCCATCAGGGGGCCCTCAGAGGCACTGACAGCACAGGCAGACATGGCAGGTAGATTGCAGCCTTGTCATCACGCCATGGGAGAGTTGACTGCACTTCTCCATTTGTTCTTCTCTCTCTCCCTCTCTCTTTCTCTCCCTGCCTGTGATTCTCTCTCTCTTTCGCTCTTCTTTGCTTTCCTTTTCCTCTGTCTTATTTGACTTTTTGTTCTTTCTCTCCTCTTTCTCTCCTTACCCCCCTCTTCTCTCTCTCTGTCTCTCTCTGTCTCTGTCTCTGTCTCTATCTCTCCATCTCCCCATCTCTCCCTCTCTGTGTCTGTTTCTGTCTCTCTCTCCCTCTGTGAGCCCCCTACACTTAGCCTGCCAGTGTCCTGGTCCAGCTCTTCCAGAAGGGAGGGCCAGTTCTGTCTCCTGCTGTGGTGTCATGTTTCCTCTGTCTGGAGGGATCAGAGGCTCTCTGAGCAGATAAGCCACTCTGGGCAAGCAGGGGCTGAACCTTAGGGAAAGTGGACCTGGACCACAGGACCCTCAGCCACACACACACACACACACACACACACACACATACACACACACATACATACACACACACGTACACAGATACACACACACAGACTCACACACACGCATACATACACATACACACACACATGCACAGATACACACGCACACGCATACATACACACACACACACACAAAGACACACACACATTTACGTAATTCTTTATTTAGATTGACAGATAGACATTTATCGTAGCACAAGGATAATTGTGTTTTCAATACTACTGAGGGGTTTTCACAAATAGAAGATGAGAAGAATCTTCCTCACATCCTTTCATTTGTCCCCCAGGCATTTGTTTTTATTTGCCAACTTAGACTAACAAGCAACAATCTGTTTGGGTTAGCAGTCCTTGCATTGACTAGAAGATAATACAACATTGACATCAAGGGCATCGCTGAAGACAGTTACCTGAAGCAGGATTGTGTGTGTGTGTGTGTGTGTGTGTGTGAGGGGAGGGGTGGGGGAGGGGGGTGTACAAAGTACAAACACTAATCAGTTCTAGTGTTTACCAACAGATATGATTACATCTCTCCTGTATTTTGGGACACTAAACACTAAATATTTATCATTGTTTTGTTTCGCGCTGAATAATTGGTTTCAGTCGTCAGCCCCATGTAAAATGCAATCCACAGTGTTAACAATGATAGACTTGATACGCTCCAAAACTCCAGCTCTTTCTCAGCACCCCGGGGTGCTGTCTGGAGTGGAATCACGGCTCAGGCTCTAGTAAGTGAATGCATTATTCATTTGCTGTAATGAATCCTTTCGAGGGCTTCCACAGACTTGTCAGGTCAACTTCCTATCAAAGGCCCTCAGCAGACCCCTCATTGCCGTTTCATCTGCGTGTGTGTCCTGGTTTGTCTTTGAATTATGATAAGAGGCAGAGGGGACAGAGGGGGAGAGAGAGAGAGAAATAGGAAGGGAGAGAGAGAGAAGTAGGGAAGAGTGAGGGAAAGAGAAGGAGGTGGGGAGTGGGAGAGAGAAGGAAAGAGAGAGGACTTTGGCCTGAAGGCCAAAAAACATGGCTGTTCCCCTGGCACAGTAGCAGATTTTTTTTTTTTTGTGCGAGCGGCTGGATTGGGAGATGCCTCTCTCTCCCTCTCTCATCCTCCCACTGCTCTCTCATCTGCCTCTCCACCCTCTGGGTGTGGGTAACCCACCCCGCCCCCGTGCAGTGACCTGGCCTCCATCAAGAGCTCAGTGATGGGGGAGGGATGAGGGCCTCTCCCTGCCCATCCAGGAACTTTCCACATGTGTGTCTTCTCCATTCTGTGTGGCTTTGAGTGTGTGTATCTGTGAGTGAGTGTGTGTATCTGTGTGTGTGTGTGTGTGTGTGTGTGTGTGTACATATGTGTGTGTGCATGTGTGTGTGTGTTTTCTGAGGGGTGTTGATTTACATAGATCAAGACCTGAAATAAACCTTGGATCATTGTGAAGTGTGCATAAATGTTATGGGGGCGGGGTGTGTGTGTGTGTGTGTGTGTGTGTGTGTGT
>PYXC01001037.1:585000-590000 GCA_015244755.2 Tenualosa ilisha
ACAGAGGGCTGTGTGGTGTGAAGGGCCTTGGCACCTCTCTCTCTCTCTCTCTCTCTCTCTCTCTTCTCTCTCTCTGTCTCTCTCTCTTTCACTCTTTCCAGATGAATGGGGACACTCGTTGCTTCTCATGACACTTGCTGTCAGATAACAGCCCCCTGCTCTTGTCTCAGGCCATCTAATGGCTTGTGGCCTCGCAGGCTAATATCCCACCACACAACACACACACACACACACACACACACATACAAACATATATACAAACATACAGAAAGACAGACATACACACACACACTCTCTCTCACTCAGTCACTCACACCCACACTCCAGAATGCACACGCGCACACACACACACACACACAAAAACCGTATTTTCTTTCAAGGTCGTCCTTAGCTCTCCATATCCTTGTCAGTAATGCGGGTTGTATTTGATATAGTTGGGCATTTGTGTGTGTCCTTTGGAAGCGATCGTGGTGAGCAGAGAGAGGGTGATTAGGAGAGATAGAGAGACCACTGCTCACACCACCTCCACCTCAGAGTCTCTCTCATGTCTGCAGACTGCAGATGTAGTGTGTTGTGCAGGGTTACAGGTTCAGTCTAAGCCTTAGCTTGCGCCCAGTGTGGAAAAGTCAAGGTCAAAGGGTTTCATCTAGCTGTTGCCATGTGTGTAAGTAACAGAGGTCGAGAGCCTGTGCTTTTGCTCTTTATTACAAGGGACAGAGAGGAGTGGATAGGAACTGAGTGAGGGAGAAAAGGAGAGAGAGAGGGAGATAGAGAGAGAGAGGGAGAGGGAGAGGGAGGGGTGACAACTTGTCTCAGTCTCTAACCCTGCACTGTGCAGGTCTAGCTTCAGCCTGCGTTCACTGTAAAAAGGTCAAGGTGAAAACGGTTTGACGTAGCCTTTGGAGTGTAAATAACATCATAGAGCAGACATCTTACTTAGATGGTGTGTTTAGATGGTGTGTGTGTGTGTGTGTGTGTGTGTGTGTGTGTGTGTGTGTGTGTGTGTGTGTGTGTGTGAGGCCCCCACAGCATTAACAGAAGAGGAAGCAGAAAAGATGATTATTCTGGCTGACTGAAACTAATCAATATGGGAGAGGGAGAGTACTTGTCTGGACTGGTGGTTGTGTGTGTGTGTGTGTGTGTGTGTGTGTGTGTGTGTGTGTGTGTGTGTGTGTGTGTGTGTGTGTGTGTGTGTGTGTGTGTGTGTGATGGAGGGCTCCCTTTAGAGGGAGTGCACTTCTCTGGTCTGGTGGACTCTGTCTCTTTAAGGAAGGCTGGTTTGTTATTGAGCTAGTACAGAGATAGATCCAGGGACATACAGCACTTTTATGGAAAAAGGCAGGTTGCTATAGTGAATTTGCCCTTTTCTCTGGTCAGCTTCGGAGCTTAGTCTCTGTAAACATCACCTGAGACAGAAGGAAGGGAATGACGGTAGAAGAGGACACAGCAGTGTGTGTAATCCACCAGCTTCAAACACTAGAATCCCAGCACATGAAAGACACCAGAAAAATATCCTGTTTTAGATTTCATAGCAGTAAAACCCTTTGGAATTTACATACAGAAATTCAAATGCATATCTTACAGAATAAATTTTGGAGTAGGCTGAAGAATCACTTTTGCTGAAATGTTTGTGTGGAGGTACATACAAGGATGATTCCTTTCCTAATCTCAATCCCAATCTAATTATGAGCTAGTTTGAATTACAGTAAAAATTAAAGTATTTTCAAACATTTAGTATTTCTAAGATCCTAAGCGCTGATTAAAGCTAATCTTTTGTCCTCCTCTTCTTTCCTTTCTTAAAGACAGCACTTGTGTTTCTGTAGTTGTTCAGAGTGTAGTAGCCTACTTTTACACTGTCTTTCTATCGTGTATCGCGTCCAACTAAACAAATCAGATTTATAAGATGTCTGTCCTCCCAGTAGTCCTGTACTCTAGAGACGTGCATGTCCAATCTCACCATCAGCATTAAATCATAGCCGCCACTGCCTCATTATCAATAAATCACAGCATAATTAATTGGCTGAGTGGGGTGAGGTAATTAATTGGCCGAATGAGGTGAGGTGATTAATTGGCTGAGTGGGGTGAGGTAATTAATTGGCCCAGTGAGGTGAGGTAATTAATTGGCCGAGTGAGGTGAGGTGATTAATTGGCCGAGTGAGGTGAGGTAATTAATTGGCCGAGTGAGGTGAGGTGATTAATTGGCCGAGTGAGGTGAGGTGATTAATTGGCCGAGTGAGGTGAGGTTGGCTCCATCTTCATGGCCACTGCTGCTGCCGCCCCTGCAATTGTGTTGGAGGGAAGTGGGAGGGTTTCAGGGTTGCCTGCCCATCAGCTCCTCTCCTCTGCTTTCATTTAGTCTCATCTCTTATCCCATCCTTTACATTCAGTTTTCCTCTCCTCTCCTTTCATCTCCCTTGCTATATTAGTGTGCTTTCTTCCTCCTCTCCTTTACATTCTGTTCTACTCTTCTGTCCTCTTCTCTCGTCTTCTCTCATATTCTCTCCTCTTCTTTCCTCTCCTCTCCTCTTCTCTTCTCCTCTCTACTCCTCTCCTCTCGTTTCCTCTCCTCCCCTCTTCTCTACTCTTCTCTCTTCTCCTCTCATTTCCTCTCCTTTCCTCTTCCCTCCTCTCCTCTCCTCTTCTTTCCTCTCCTCTCCTTTCCTCTCCTCTTCTCTTCTTTCTTCTCCTCTCCTCTCCACTCCTCTTCTCTTCTCCCTTCTCCTCTCTTCTCCTATCCTGTTCTGACCTGGCTGCTCGAGTAAGTAAGGCTTGTTAGTAAGTAGACAGGTCCCCTCTTTCCTCACTCACTCCCCATCAGTGGTTTCAAAGGAGCATGGACTGTGTGAGGCTCCTTTAGGGAGAAAGACTGCTAAGACTTGACTTGGCATTGTCTACCCACAGACACTTGCATGAGCTTGGTCAGCAAAATTGTTGTTAAAGAATTGCTGAACATAGCCTTAATGAAATTCAACCTCTAACCTCAAATGTAGATGGATAGTTTCTGCAATCAAAGTACTCCTTGAACTTAATGAGTGCTCTGTGTGTTTCATACCTACCTACCTACCTACCATGTCTGCGTGATTGATTTAGCATTTCCCTGCCATAAATAAGATCTCATCAGGTAGTTTGTTGATAATCTGAGCATCTGTAACTAGTCTGTGAAGACTGTCCAGCACAACAGAGTTATACCAGAGTTATACCAGACACACAGGAGAGGAGTGAGAGGATGTGCTGCCTGAATGGCTGTCCAGCGGAGTTCAAAAGCACACCTGTGGTTTCACAAATGTAGGTCACAGCTGCAATCATGGCTAGTATGCTGACGCTTGAAAGCGTTAAGTGGCATAGTCCCCTCATATTTAATGCCTTATGGAGGTTTGTTGGTGTTTCAGAGTTCTGATAAGCGGTGAGAATTTGCAAGTGCACTGTAATGTCCTTTATAGACGTGAAACATGTTGAATACAGATTTGATCATGAAGAAATTTTTATCTGTTTTACCTCCTTTAAGATAGGAGCAGTCTGTCTTTGGGCTGCTTTACCTCCTTTAAGATAGGAGCAGTCTGTCTTTGGGCTGTTTTACCTCCTTTAAGATAGGAGCAGTCTGTCTTTGGGCTGTTTTACCTCCTTTAAGATAGGAGCAGTCTGTCTTTGGGCTGTTTTACCTCCTTTAAGATAGGAGCAGTCTGTCTTTGGGCTGTTTTACCTCCTTTAAGATAGGAGCAGTCTGTCTTTTATCTGTTTTACCTCCTTTAAGATAGGAGCAGTCTGTCTTTGGGCTGCTAGCAGTGCCATTTTTAGGATATCATATGCAGTATGCGGTCAGTACAGGCAGTCATTTGATAGCTTGTAGACGTGCTGGACCAGAGTAGACGGCCGACTCAGCACCCACAGGGCCTGGAGTCTGCAGTCAGTGGAGCCAGTAGATTAGAGACTTGCGTCCCCATCCATAGCATCAACCTTGCTCCCACCTCCCTCCCCTCGATGCTCTCCCCCAGACCTGCCAGCCCTCACCCCCACCCTCATCAATATCCTCTGCCTCGCCCCACCAGTCTTCCGGATCAATACGCTATTCTTCCCAGAACCGGCCCAAGGTCCTGCAGACACAAGAGCTCCTAGACAGGCGCTTTGCAAATATGTCTGCCAGCCCTGGCTGGACAATATATTTGATTTTCATAACAATGAGGGTAAACTGCTCTCCATGTAATTATCTGCAGTCTTGCCACGTGTTGGGGCTTTGAAAATGTTTTATTCATGCTTTGGAGAGATGCTAAGCCTTCTCCTGATCTCCCATTGGATCATTCAAGGATCTCATGGTTTAGCTTGCTGTGCCTTTGTTTGTCAACAACTTGAGATCAGTAGGTCAGTGGCATCTGAATAGGGAACCTCCACGTGATCACGGCCATGCTAACCAACAGTGTATATATTCGCTGGCCATTGAGCAGTCTGGTAGTAAATGAATGTTGGGCTGGGTGTGTGTGTGTGTACTTTATGAAGCTGAGATAGACAGAGTAATTAAATCAGTGTGTGCTCTACCGTCTCAGAGGACTGCATCATACTTGCAGATTGGTATTCAGCTCACTGCAGTGGACCATCCCAATGAGAAATGCTCTAACTGAGGCCTCTCTCTGTCTCTCTCTCTCTCTCTCTCTCTCTCTCTCTCTATCTACCTCTCTCTCCTTTCTCTCTCTCTTTCTCTATCTATCGCTCTCTCTCTCCTCTCTCCCTCTCTCACACACACTCTCTCTCTTCTCTCTCTCACACACACACTCTCTCTCTTTCCTCTCTCTCTCTCACTCTCTCCTCTCTCCTTTCTCCTTCTGTTATTCACCCTCTCTGTTCATCTGCATCCCTTATTGTCTGTCTGCTATGTGTCTTTTTCGTCCCTCTCATCCCCCCTTCCTGTCCCCCCTTTCTCTTCACCACCACCTTCATCTATCTCTCCCTCCCTTCATCTATCTCTCCCTCCCTTCATCTATCTCTCCCTCCCTTCATCTATCTCTCCC
>PYXC01001037.1:592500-702500 GCA_015244755.2 Tenualosa ilisha
CTACCACTACTACCACTACTACTACTGCTACTACTACTACTACTATTACTACTACTGCTACTACTACTACTACTATTACTACTACTGCTACTGCTACTACTACCACTACTACCACTACTACCACTACTACTGCTACTACTACTACCACTACTACCACTACTACTGCTACTACTACTACCACTACTACCACTACTACCACTACTACTGCTACTACTACTACCACTACTACCACTACTACTGCTACTACTACTACCACTACTACCACTACTACCACTACTACCGCTACTACTACTACCACTACTACCACTACTACTGCTACTACTACTACCACTACTACCACTACTACTACTACTACCACTACTACCACTACTACCACTACTACTGCTACTACTACTACCACTACTACCACTACTACCACTACTACTACTACTACCACTACTACCACTACTACCGCTACTACTACTACTACCACTACTACCACTACTACCACTACCTACTGCTACTACCTACTACCACTACTACCACTACTACTGCTACTACTACTACCACTACTACCACTACTACCACTACTACCACCACTACTACCACTACTACCACTACTACTGCTACCTACTACTACTACCACTACTACCACTACTACACACTACTAACCTACTACTACTACTACTACCACTACTACCACTACTACTACTACTACTACCACTACTACTACTACTACCACTACTACCCCCTACTACCCACTACTACTGCTACTACTACTACCACTACTACCACTACTACTACTACTACTACACTACTACCACTACTACCACACTACTACCCACTACTACCGCCTACTACTACTACTACCCACTACTACCACTACTACCACTACTACTACTACTACTACTACCACTACTACCACTACTACCACTACTACTACCTACTACTACTACCACTACTACCACTACTACCACTACTACCGCTACTACTACTACTACCACTACTACCACTACTACTACCACTACTACTGCTACTACTACTACCACTACTACCACTACTACTGCTACTACTACTACCACTACTACCACTACTACCACTACTACTACTACTACCACTACTACCACTACTACCACTACTACCACTACTACTACTGCTACCACTACTACCACTACTACTGCTACTACTACTACTACTACTACTACTACTACTACTACTACTACTACCACTACTACCACTACTACTACTACCACTACTACTACCACTACTACTACTACTACTACTACTACTACCACTACACTACTACCACTACTACTACTGCTACTACTACTACTACTACTGCTACTACTACTACTACTACTACTACTACTCCTACTACTACTACTCCTACTACTACTACTACTACTACTACTGCTGCTACAGCTATGAGTACTGCTACTACTACTATGAGTACTGCTACTACTACATGTATTTCCATAGCTTTTCAAGACTCCAAAAGCGCTTTACAGTGGAAGGGGGCCTCACTAACCACCACCTGTGTGATGCACGGCAGGCAGTGTGTGCCAGAACACTCACCACACACACACCAGCCTGAGGTGGAGAGTAAGGGAAGACACACCACACACTACACCACCCATGTTTACAATGGGTGGCAAATATATACCTCCTATATCATCTTCCCAGATGCCTGTGTCCTGATTAGAAGCTGAGCTGGTGCTTTTGAGGTCTGACTCTGACGTAGCCCAGCCCCTGCTGTTCACAGCCAAACACTTCAGTTTAAAGCATCAATCTAATGAAAGGAATCCTTGAGATCCAAAGAGTTGTTTTGCATGTTGGAAAGGAATATGGGACAGCTTTGAGGAAAGTTCCACAATACTTAAGCCCTCGCTGGGAGAAGAAGGCAGGCAGGTGCCATCTGTTGAGAGGCCAGAACAGTGAGGTGATGAATCTCATTTGGCAACTTTGTCTGGTTTCATCTCTGCGTTCACGCAGTTCATTTATAGTGTGTCAGACAGCTCTGAACACCCAAACTAGGGTGATGAATTGCCAAGAACTCGGTCTGTGGCACGTGTTTGAGTCTCAGTTTTTTCTCACTTTCTCTCTCTTTCTTTCTTGTTTTTTCTCTCACTCTCACTCTCACTCTCTCTCTCTCTCTCTCTCTCTTTCTCTCTCTCCCTGAAAGTTGTTGAAGGCGAGCTTAAGTGATTTACCTGTCAGGACCAGAGAGGGTTTGTTTCTGGAACTCTTTTTGTGAAAGCTGAGAGCACATTGTTTGTGGTTAAAGCAGAAAGATTCTTGAGAATTGTTATTTTTGTCCAAAGCCTCAGAATGCAAACAAAGGTTTTACGCACAGTGTTACTGTCAGTGTCACTGTGGTACACATGCATGCGTCATGTGTGCTGTACACAACCCAAGAATGTTGTGTTTCACGGCATAAAGTATCAGATTAATACACCTAAACCATCAGAATAAGGCTACTGAAGGCCTCTACTCACCTGAGCTGCTCCAGCAGAGAGAAGCGATGGGATGGGGGGAGAATGAGGAAGCAAAAGGTAGCCCGACACTTCAGTGTGAGTCACAGGAATCAGATGAGTGTGAGTCAGATGTGTGTGTGTGTGTGTGTGTGTGTGTGTGTGTGTGTGTGTGTGTGTGTATGTGTGTGTGTGTGTGCACGTGGTTTGCTATATTCAGCTTCCACATCCCAGCTACATTTCAGCTGCACATCAGTGGGAGGGTGTGAAGGGATATAGAGACGTGTTTTGTGTGTGTGTGTGTGTGTGTGTGTGTGTGTGTGTGTGTGTGTGTGTGTGTGTTCGTGTTCCCTGCACTCTAGAAGTTAGTGCTCCAGCTGCACACCACTGACTAGAAACAGCATCACATCCAGCTACCAGAGTGAGATTCTGAGGTTCCCACACGGCTATTGACTGGGGCCATGGCTGCCTTGATAATCTATTCCAGTGGTTTGGAGCGATGCCACGTGTTTAACTGACAGTTCAGCAGAGCGATGTGATGAATTAGACAGCCTGAGACCATGCTGTCTCCCCGGAAGCAGGCAAATCTAGAGTGAACACTAATGTGAACAAAAGCTGTACATATTTAAATGGATACTGCAATGGATTACAGCTCACATGTTAATTAGGCATCATGCATTACAAGTTTAACATGAAAAATTAATCATCCGTATTAAATGAGTTGACTTCTATATTCTGATTTGTGTTTCACATTTGTGCCTTTCCTGGGTTTAATCCCACCCCACACGCCCTTCTAAACAGCACTCTCCTTCTTAACCTTCGATCCACTAAAAGGACTCAGCGAAGCCCCATCCATCCTAATGGAATTAAAGCCTCCTGGGTTACACCACACTTTATGTGGCACACTGCAGCGGTCTTTGCTCAGATTTATGCCCCTGCCTTTTTACGGCGGTAGGAGGGGGCCATCATGTTGTGGTGGCGCACGTCTGAGCATAATCATGGGTGGCAGGGCGATATCTGCCGTGTCGTGTGCCCTGTGGTTTTATTGCTTCCCCTTGTCAGGTCTGCGCGGACCGAGCCGGGATGGATGGGGTGGTGATGATTCATCCGCCAGCGGGCGTCGATGATGTGCACATGCTCAGTGTCACCGAGGGTCGGACAGGGGTCCACACGCGCTCCTGCTGCGTGTGTGGGTTGTTTCTCAGGCTGCACGACTCTCTGCTCTCTCTTTTACATTACATTACATTATTACTTTATATCTCTCCACCCCCCCCCCCCCCCTCTATCTGTCTCTCTATCTCTGTCTTCATCTCTCTATTTCCCTTTCTCTACCTCTGCCGGCATAAGCAGAATCAATCTCCATCTCTCTCTCTCTCTCTATTCCCCACATGCTCACATGATAAGCTGCATCATACCAGCAGGCCCAAGTCCCATTATACTGCCTACACAGCCAAAAAGATTCTCTAAAAACAGCTGGGAGCAGGGATTGGAGGTGTGTATGTGTGAGATGAGATGAAGTGTGTGTGTGTGTGTGTGTGTGTGTGTGTGTGTGTGTGTGTGTGTGTGTGTGTGTGTATGTGTGAGATGAGGTGAAGTGTGTGTGTGTGTGTGTGTTCATGTTATGCATGTATGGGTGCAAGTGAAGAAAACAGAATGACAGAAAAAGAAAGAGAGGAGGTAGAGACGGATGAAGAGTTAGATGGAGCGGAGAGAAAGAGCCCTGGCCTGAGTCCTGAATCCCTTTAGCTTGGTTCCTACACAGGCATTTCAGTGTGTGCTTTTACCCTGACCATAGCCATCCCTGTGAGACACACCCTACACCCATGTGGATTCAGCCCCACACCTCCTCCTCTTGCTGTGTGAGTTCCTAAGGACAGGGCTTTGGGGGGGGGGGGGGGGATTTCTCTTCCCAAGGCATTAGGGGGGGAAAATGATCAGTATTCCTACGCAGCATGTTCATACAGTATATTTTAGTTTTCATTTGTAAGGAAGTAATGTCCATTTTAAATTTTTAATTTCCTTATATTTTGCCTCTGCCTTCAACACAAAATCTATTATTTGTACGCAGTGTCATGTTGTGTTACACTGTAATAAAATTATGTCTTACCACGCGCCTGTTCACATGATGGCTTAGACCATTCCCTTATTTTGTCACGACATGCATAGTTATGATGCTGTAATTGACTCCTGCCAAGTGTTTTTAGTGCATTTTAGTGCAGCAGGCCAATTACCTGCTTCTGTTGCGACTCCAACACGTTTGGTCTTGCTAGGCAGTAACAACTTCCTTTGTCACTCCCATCCAGATTAACACTGCAGCGCTTCTGATTGAGCAGGTCTTATTTAGCCAGTCTAGACAGGAAGTGGGAAGTTGAGGAGAAGAAGTGGAAAAGAGATCTCACCAGTTCAAATGCACATGTTTAAACATGATTTGGTGGCTCTGTGCCCTCTTGTTTAGTATGCAGACATTGAGCCTCATCCATTTGCAGTCTAGTCGTCTTTGAGCATGAGGGATTTAGTAGAGCAGATAAGCTTACTTATCAGCAGATACATTTGCTCCATCTTTGCTCTCTCTCTCTCTATCTCTCTCTCTCTCTATATATATATATATATATATCGCTCGCTCGCTGCTAGAGCTGGCCCAATGATGTCACTCACTATTTAATGCTCATTGCATGGCTCTGGTCCCTGGTCCCGTACCCCATGTCTGGTTTAAGTGTTGGCCCCAGTGCAGCCCCTGACATCATCCCCTCTGTAGAGCAGAGCTCCGGATCCCTGGCTCCTGATCCAGTGCTCAGACTCCAGGCTCCAGGCTTTCTGTGCGCAGAGCAGGAAGAGGAGAGAAGGGCAGTAGCGGAGTGGGCTGCATTCTGAACACACACCCGCCAGTACCGCAGCACAGAGAGAGAGAGAGAGAGAGACAGACAGATAGAACGGAGAGAGAGAAAGAGAGAGAGAGAGAGAAGGAACAGACAGACAGAACAGAGAGAGAGAGGGAGGGAGAGAGAGAGAGAGATAGAATCGAGAGAGAGGTATAGTGGTGTATGGGCTCACAGCCTCACACAGAGGAGCTGCCACAGGAGAGCAGAGAGACTGAAGCACTCTCTGGATCAGGAGACCGGGCATTGCTGACAGCCGGCAGAACAGGTAATCATGTCCTTACATGATAGGCATGCAGACAGATGAGTGCATTCAGAATTACTGTGTGTGTGTGTGTGTGTGTGTGGTTGCAGGTGTCATTATGTTGATGTTAATGGAACACTTTCATTTAAACCTTGTGTGTGCTGGTGAGCTGGTTCTGAATCACTAACCCCATCACTAACACCTTCATCATTAGCACTTTTATACGCGTGGCATCTTGATGTGAAATGTTTTCTGTTGAGCACCTTGTCGCTGGAATGTGTAAGGCTCTGGATGCAGTGAAGCTCTGTAGCGCAGGTGCATATTGGGTGGCACCTCCAGCATCACTGCCAGCTAGGTTGCTATTGAAGACAGTCATTTGATGCAGTGAGCCTTGTCTACTGCAGTCTGCCTCTGAGCTCTATTGTTTATTGAAGCCAAACGTGGCACCACAGACACTCTGCAGTGCTTTGGCCGGGAACTGTACACGTGTGAGAGTGTGAGCGTGTGTTGGGGGGGTTAGGTGTGTGTGTGTGTGTGTGTGAGTGTGTGTCGAGTCCATCTGCAGCGCAGCGGCACAAGACTGAGAGGTAGCTGTGTCGCCGAGCGACAGAGACGTCTCATCTGGCTGTCAGTGCCTCTTTCCAAGCCTTTTCATCTGTCACTCCCCCTCTTCGTCCACCTGCCTGCTTGCCTGCTTGCCTGCTCTCCTCTGTCATCAGGCGCTGGGGGTGTTTGATGTAGTGGCGTCCCACTGCCGCGTCTCTCGGCATACAGCACACGCTCCGTTAGCAAGGGGCTTCTGAGCTGCCACAGCATCAACACATCAGCCCCTCCCCCTCTTTTCACACACTGACACACACACACACACACACACACACACACACACACACACACACACACATATACATGTGCAGCCATGGCGATATATACAAACACATGCTTGTATGTACTCAAGCATAATGATACATTTCTCTCACACATATCACACATATGTGCTAATGTTCACTCAGACATAAATACATAAATCATTTTATAGCACATTATACATACCCACACATGCATACATTAGTCTCGCACATATGTGGACTAACATTAGCATATTCCTCTCTCCAGCTATCTTTGCCACACACACACACACACACACACACACACACACACACACACACACACACCCCCACAGATGATGTGAGATGAGGGAGAGGCAGAGCAGAGCAGAGAATCTTTGTGAAGTCTGGGCAGCGCTGCTGACGTAGGACAGAGTGTTGCATTGTGCCGCCCACATCACTGGAGAAAAGGATCACTTTCATTTCTCATCTTTAGGGTCATTTTCATGTCTCATCAGCACCGCCCTTAGTCAAGCGTCTTCTGCTCCTCCTCCCGCCTCCCCTCCCACCCCAGCATCCATTTGTTGTCATGGGAACACGTTTGATCACACCCATTCCCTCCTTTTCTCACCCCAGCATTAAAGGACATCCCCCAACAATACACCCCCCCCACACACACACACACCCCACACACACACACACCTCCCCATCCTCCTCCTCACTCCCTCCTCTGGCATGTGTTTATATTACTGGTCTTGAATTATTCATCAGGTTTTCATTTGTGGTTCACATGTGCTTTGACAGACCAAGTGGAAGTGGGGTTTTGTTCTGGTTTTGTTAACCAGTCGGTTCACTTGTTTTGCTAAGAGCTAGTATGTGAACCTAACAATAAATGGGTAGATATAAAGTTGAAATTAGACTGGCTTTTATGGTGTCTGTGTGTGTGTGTGTGTGTGTGTGTGTGTGTGTGTGTGTGTGTGTGTGTGTGTGAAGGGTCTACTGCCCCCCCCAGCCCACCCCACAAACACACCATCCTCCCCATATGGAGCAGTGTTCACAGGTCAGATGATAGAAAGCCCCCTGCTGCCTGATTCTGCCCCCAATCTAATTACCCCACCCTAATGCCCCAGGGCCACTGAAAGCACCCCAGGCCCCTGCAATCATGAACAAGGCTAAAATGGCTTTAAAAGCAATTGTGGGGAGTTCATCCATGGATCATGCTAGGGACTCCAAAGCACAAGCGTGCTCCCACTTATACATGTCTGCTTTCATCACACTCAGGACAGGAGGTGTACAGAATAACACAAACGGGTCTGCTGCTCTTAGGAAGGCAGCTGCAGCAGGGTAAGACTCTATGGTGCCCTCGTCAAGTGATGTGTGTCACTCACTCGTCGACAGTAACTCACTGCTGAGCCGAGCCTCGTCTGCACCCCTGTGGTAAAAGAGAAGAAGATGCTTGTTACTGTCTTCTGCCTACCACACACCACTTTGGATGCGCTTGTGGGTAATAGTCCGTCTCAGACGCACCAGCACCTGTCTGGCATATCAAAGCTCCATCAGGGGGGAAAAGACAGTGACTGAAGGCAGGGGTCCTAAATGCATGCAGCATCCTCAGAGCAGGGTCTGGCCTTAATGCATAGTGATTTTAATCATGGTAGACTAATGGAACTGGGTGTGGTGCGGACGGCAGATCTGATCTGTGAGGGGGGGAGATCTGCTGCAGTGAGGCTGAGCGCTGGTGCTCAGGCTATAACCAGGCCCCTGGAGGATCATTTGTACCAATAATGGGATGAATTTGCCATGAAGGATTAATTTTCTACACGCACGCATGGGCATTAGAGCTGAATCGTGAAACTGTCCCAAGATGGTTCCAGATTGGTGCAGGGGCTGAGAGTGGAGCCTTGAAGCAGAGGTGCTCTGAATTACAAGCACGGCTTCATTTCCACACAAATAGGATCCACGCGGAGTATGAACTTAATGCACTTTTTACTCCTCCGTCCTTCTTTCTCTCTGTGAGTTTTCTTTTGTTCCAGCACCCAGGAGCTGCGTTCATTAACATCATGCATATTAATTGCAGTTTCTTTTGTGAATACGCTACCACATTAATATTTATTCAGTGATTGATATCTAAATGGAATAATTAGCACTTGGTGGCGATTATCTTTGTTGTTCGGCCAAGCTAGGAAAAGTAGGCTGCCAGTCCATTTGATCTGCTTGCTTTTATTTCGAGACCTTTCTGTGAATGCTTTGATTCATCTCGGAAAATAGGCCAAACTCTCCTTTGAAAAAAAAAAAATTCTCTCCACATTCTTTCAAATCACTGAGGGGAAGAAGATTGGGTAGAAAAGGGACAGTGATAAGCTACTTGAAATTCATCAAGACAGCAAAAATGTGCCTGGAGTCAGGTCTAGCAGCTCGTCTATTTCGGCGTCCGTCCTACGGGATGTGTTGGGTTCACAACCGGCTGTCCTCCACCTGACCCGTCATCTGTGTTCTGACTCACTCCCCTCAGGCCTGTAGGGAACGCTCATCAGCCCCTGATAACAACCGTGTCCAAAAACACTCAACTCTGGAGATGAATTCCTGCTTAGCTGAGCATGCACATGTTTACTTATAAAGTGCAGAATGTACTGATCCAGTCATCTTCTGTAGTTTCAGATATGCTCTAACAAACTATGAGAACTATATGAACCCCCTGTCAGAGTGTTGGGATTTATGGAGGTAACTCCAGAAATAGCTTATCTGGCTGACTGTTCTCTCTCCTATCCACTGGGGACACGGAGTTCAACTCAGAGTCATCCTCAGCATCTATTTTTCATGTGTCCCAGTGGCATTTTCCCCTCTGTCCGTACATGTGGTCTGCATTTGGGGACGATCCCCTCCAAATATTCCACATGAGCAGCACAGTGAGGCACAATGGTGTGGTTATTCATGTCTCATCTGAATTTCTAACATGATGAATGTATTAATAGGCCTGATATGTATTAGACCCCACAGAGGCCATTTGTGTTGGAAAGGCAGAGTCCCTACCCACGGTGCTCAGATTTAATCATGAGAGGAATTCTCCCTTCTTCAACAACAGACAGGGAAACTGTTTGGTGCTGCGTGGGTGGTCCTCAACTCATCCCACAACGCAGATGAATTAGAGCGATGACATTGAAAAGCCAAAGAACCACGCACCTAAAGGGCACACTGGCTGGCGAGCATCAGATGCAGACGCGCCTTAAGAGGGGGAATGAAAGATAGAAGAGAGTAGCCATTTTATGTTTGCCTTTGAAAAAGGGGAAAAAAGGAAGCATTTAAGGCACTTCAGCTTAACAGTAGTCTCCCACATCGGTAGTGCTTCTATTACCCTGCCCCTGCTTTACCACTGAAGTTGTGTTGGGAGAGAGAGAAAAAGAAGGAGCGAGAGAGAGAGAGAGATGGACTGTGGCTTTGACATACACATATTTCAGAGAATTGAATCTGGGTTGCTGGAAATGATGTAGCCATGTGGGGCATTAGCAAGTGGTGCAGCAGTGTCTGTCAGCCATAATCACTTCACTGAAATAGATCCCTATCACATTGAACCGGTCCCCTTGAGTCCAGCTGGGAAGGCCAGGAAAGCAATATCAAGGACACATGCTCAATCTCAGCGAGAATGAAGAAAATGAATGTTCTGCCCGTGTTGGGATATGTGGCTCAGAATAAAAATACCCTACTGTCCGTATTGCTCTTCTGTGCCAACAGTGTGTGTAACACTATCTTTATTGCTGCTCTGTGACAAGAGCTTTGTTGTGGTGTGGTCATGCCCCAGCACGTTCAAATAACATTCAGTAAACCAATAAAGTGGAAACCGGAGTGCTTGGATTGCTTCTTTTCTGCAGTGGGATTAATGTCTGCGGAGTTTACTCTTTTCTGATGGTCTCGGTTTCAGTGGTTGCAGTGAGGTTCCATCCATCACCTGCAACATAACTGCTTGGTTTTCTCTCAAACTGCCAGTGGGCCAGTTGGATCTTTTTTCCCTGTTTCCGCACGCATTTCTATTCTGTGTGGATCCCTGGAGACCTGGCTTTGGTTTTTGGAGTTGTGTGAGCAGTGTGTATGCAGTTTGCCACATGAGACAGTGCTGCTTTTTAAAGGTGTTTGTTTTTCCGAGAGCACAGCGTTCCCTCTTGCCCCACGGCTTGGAAAGGGAGTTTCCTTTCCCAGCGCCGAGCCCTTTGTGTGTGGTGAGGGTGCGCGCCCAGGAGCATCTTTGATGCAGCTGTGTTGGGTCTGACTCCCCAACCCCAGGCTGCGGTATCTGAACTGCCAGCTTCAGTGCCTTTTGTCTTGTGCTCTGTGGGACTGTGCTGCGTTTGAGCTCCAGTGTCCCTTTGAAGCTGCTTTTGGTTGGATGTCAGCGAATCAAAGGAGTTTACAGTATGTGTGTGTGTGGCGTGTGTGTGTGTGTGCACACGTGTGTGTGTGTGGAAGGGAGGGGTGGAGAGAAAAAACAGACACATGTATAATTGTAATTCCATGAATGGCAGGTGTTTATCAGTGGTGGGTAATATTTCTTTTTCCCGTTGTCGTAGTTTTAGATTCACTAGAGGTTACCTGAATCCTCTATTTCAGAACAGTCAGGCTTTGCATTTATTGTTATAGTTTTACATTCACTAGAGGTTATCTGAATCCTCTATTTCAGAACAATCAGATAACTGGGTCACATTGAACATTGTGTTTTGTGCCCCTTTCTGTTCTGGGAATCATAATATTTTATCACCATGGACTTATTTTCACACACGCAACTTTTGTTCGTCTGAGACTTAAACGCTAAGAAGATTTTGGTGTGTTGATTTGCTGACTCTTAATCCTCTGCCTGTCTTTCTTTCTCCCACCCACTCTCTCTCTCTCTCTATCTCTCCTTCCTTATAACGTCTGCAGAAACTGGCGAGATCGACCCAGTGCTTATCGAGAAGTACAACACCCCCGGTTTTGCGGGCTGTCTGTCCCGAGTGCAGTTCAACAACATCGCCCCGCTCAAGGCAGCGCTGAGGTCTCGCGGCCCCGCGCCCGTCTCTCACCAAGGCAAACTCGTCGAATCCAACTGCGGGGCATCTCCCCTCACCATCCCACCAATGTCCGCCGCAACAGACCCCTGGCACGTGGACGGAGGTAGGACTACAAGAAAAGGTCTTAACTAAAGTAGAAATAGCTGGCTGCTGCAGGAACACACTGGTGTGAGTATCGCAGACTGTTGGTTAGGGAAATCAGAAATATTTACAAGCTCTTAAATAAAGAGTATAATCAAAGAAAACAAAACAAAAAACAAAGAATGAGGTATTTCAAAGTCAGTATATTCGATTTAGTAGATTTATGACTCTAATTCCATTACAGCTCTAGAAAGATTCAAGAATGCAGAGACGGTTCTTACTGTACACAGACCAGTCTTTCCCTTGTGGGCAACAAGGCCACTGGTCTAGCTCTCACTCGTGCTGTGCTGGGTCTGCAGTCAGAGTCAAAGAAACCAACAGTCTGGCGCTGCTCTTCAGTCTCTAGGGTTTATGCTTTAGCTTTAGCAGGAGGAGCTGAAATTGTGTGGCATTTTGAGTGGAAGGTTCACAGTGGTTCCCTCACCATTAGTTTCTTGGTCTAAAATGTTGAATGTATTTCTAAACCCCACACTAGGTGTTGTTATCCTCTTTGTCTGCCTGCAGGGTCAGTAGAGACTCTCACCGTCGCTGTTTCCCAAAAGGCAAGAGCTGGGAAGTGTCATTTCAAGAGAACGTGTGCTCGTTTGACTACATGTGCACACACTTGAAGTCATTTACTGAAATGATGTCTCTGTTTAGTGAAATTAGAAAGCATTTAGTAAAAGGAGCACATATTCTCTGAACCTAGAACATCACCTAAAGATCAAGCAATGCTACGTCCCTGGTGGTAGACTGCAGAATGCAGAAGTAAGCCTTTTCAGAAACAGCGGCTGTGTGTGGATGCCACTCTCTCACGCTGGATAAATGAAGCGTCAGAGAGATCAAACGAGACCTTAAAGATTTTTGTCCTCTTTCCTTTGAAATCCAGCATGTGTCACAGCCTCTGCAAACTGTTAGTGACTGTTAGTGATGGATCACTGCATCACATCAGATTACTGGCTGCCAGCTGGTGTGTGTGTGCGTGTGTGTGTGTGTGCGTGTGTGTGTGTATGTGAGTGCGCAATCCAATGCATTGAAATGTGTTTCAGCTGTGACTGACATAGCTTGAGGCCGTCTGCATATTGAGGTGCCCGAGATGGAAGCACAGTCCTGTCTGATCTGTCTAACACCGACAGCCAATAGCCCTGTCAGAATCTGAATTGGCTCATTTCTATCAGTTTAACATGCTGTGGTGGGCCTTTGCCACTGAAAGAGATTCAATAGAAATAGATATGAAATGGTGTTTCTGTGAGCATGAAAAGCCTGTATTACATCTTATTTGTAACACTTTTCAGCAGGTCCTGGCTTTCCTTTCAATGAAGAGAGAGTCATACCAGATGGAGTCAACAGAAACTCAGCAATAATTGGAGGTCAGTAACAAAGAATTGACTATTGAAATGTATATACAGTATACTTTAAAAAAAACATTTCACATTAATGTTCACATTTACAAAAAATGTTTTAAATTGCCTGTGATAACTGACCAAAGATGTTTAGTCCGTTTTCTGAGACTTTATATTGCACATATTTATGTACAGTGTGTACTCCTGTCCTCTCATTTATGACATATTTCACTGTATGGCTTTGCAGCAAATGGTGTGTAAGCAGCCTGTAAGTTGTCACCTAAACAATGACCACTGCAAAAGTGTAATTCTAGACCCTGTGTTCTTTGAACAGGGATTATTGCTGTGGTGATATTCACCATCCTCTGCACTCTGGTGTTCCTGATTCGCTACATGTTCCGCCACAAGGGGACCTACCACACCAACGAAGCAAAGGGAGCGGAGTCATCCGAGTCCGCCGACGCAGCCATCATCGGCACTGAGCCGCCGTTCACAGAGACCATTGAGGACAGCAAGAAGGAATGGTTCATCTGAGGACCCCCCCAGACAGCGCCGGCACAGAGCCACCCCCCTGAGTCTGTAGCTCTCTGAGTATCCAAGACTGAGGGGAGGGAGGGGCTGGGATCTCACGCTGTCCTGCTCAGAGATACTGTACACTGTACATAGTGACTGGCTTGTCTCTGATTTCTATTGTGTTTGGGAATTTGAGGACACCTTTGAATATATACCGTCTGGATCGCTCATGCCGTTTTTGTTCTGTACACTGATCTGCCAATCCTATCGTGCAGTAAGTAAGACACATAAACACGGTCTTTGTTTTTTGGTTTGTTTGCATTGGCCATCCACTTTTACATGTATTCTTTAAGCATCCAATGATTGCTATCGATTTTATTTTGAAAACTTAAATCCTGGAAATGAAATACCAAAATGTCAGTCCAAATGCTTTGTTTTTGTGCAAACATTTTGGTTTAAAATTTAACAGGGACAGAACAAACGATTCTTTTTGCAAACTGACATCAGATTGTAACTCCACCGTTATTTGAATCTGTACTGAGACGAACAAAACAAAGTGGCATGCAGAGAAAATCTCAAAGACCAGAGAGTGATGATGCTCGACCACAGTGCATAGCAGTCTGAGTTTAACATGTTAAAACAATGCCATCTTCACTTCTGTTGCCAAACACCCTAGTCTTATGCTTTTCTTTTCTGTAGAAATCCTAAACTGTGAGGCTCATGGACAAGTTCTGAAAACCCAGAGTTTTACACATTTTACACTAATAATGAGTATGTACTCTATGTTTGGCGCTGAATTCAGTATTCAGGAGACTCTGAAATTGTCCACAAATCGAAGTGTTATGGAGTAATCATTTGTTAAATGGCTTAATCCATTGTGCCTTTCGGATTTAGCCACTTAGCCTTCCAGCTCCGCAGTATGAGTCTATACAGAAGAAAAAGCAAAGGGACAAATGCCTAAGAGTCTAACAGATGTAGAATTTCCATGGAAATGCATTTTTTGGTTTGTTTTGTTTTGCAGCTTCCTCAGTAATCCCCCAGCATGGACATGGTCCCAAATTTAGATTTGATTTTAGATGCCAGTTTTTTATATGAATGTGCTCCTGGTCGTGTTGCCATTGCTGGCAGTATAATACAGTAATTTCATGTCATCACAGCAAATGTCATTTCTGTTATGTATGTTGTGTGGTCTCATTGTCAGCGTAAAGACGTTTTGTGTACTGTATGGGAAATATGTTTACTATGGAAAAAATGTTTTTTGAAAGATACCCAGCAAGTATCCCCATCTTTCCCCTAACCACATCTAAACAAAAGTCTGCTGTCTGGACGGATGAGCGCACCTCCCTCCTGGATGTTTTTACACATGATAAAGCCACTTCTGTGCCTGCAATGTGCAAAGTGTCACCAGGAAGAGCAGACTGGCAGGAAAAAAGACTTGAAAAAGTCATGATTGTCTGAAGCAAAGCAAGAATGTGTTACAAAGTGTTTTATTCATATTTATTTGAAATATGAACAATTGTGTTTTTAATCATGATTTTTTTCTTATTTGGTTAAAACATACATATTGCTGAGTTTTGTTGTGGTTGATGTCTGAGGCGTTTTATGATAAAGACATTGGCTAAAGAATAGTGTGAGCAGGAAGAATATCATGAGGAAGTGTACTGTGCAAAAGGAACAGTGCCAGTGGCTTCTGTTCAAAAGGCAGATAGTTGTCTGATGTTTTTTCCACAGTAAGACACTTTTGCGCAGTCATGAGGTCTGCTGCGAATTCTTGTTTTGTTCAGTGAATGAAAGGCTTGACTGGGTTGGACATGTGCCTCACGTTAGCTGTCATATGCATTTTCTCTTAGTCTCTCTAAGAAACAGAGCTAGTCACCCTCTGACTCAAACATGTTTCTTTGAAAATGTATACTCTATGCCCCTGCAACAAACAATGAAGTAAATCGTTCTTTCCCAACCTTTTTTGTCTTGTGTTCCCCCTGAGCCTTTTTGTCATACCATGAGTACCCCCTCACTCGTACGTGTTGATGATTCAAAAGTAGAATGTAACACAACTGATTATTATTGGCAAAGAGTGCCACAGGTTATTGTCTCCCCGGGGAAACTAGTTGCATTTATTGACTGGCTTAATATGAAATGACTGAGAATATTCATTTATCATCTTGGAAATAAATTGTTATTAAATATTTCTACGTATCCCCTGCAGTGTGGTCGCGTACCCCTGGTTGGGAATCACTGAAGTAAATAAACAAATAAAGTTCCACAAAAATGCATTGAAAACATGCAAACCTTTGTTATCAAAACACCATGATAGAGCTACATCACGTGCAATATAGTCATGATGAGAACGTGGAACACCTAGTGCTCATCTAAGCAATCTCTCACTGAGACCAGTGGATCACTTGTACTTTCACATGCTGCAGTTAGCAAATAGGATTTAGCGCCCATTGTCATTGCACAATTGTTGCTCTGGAGCTGAAGATTTTGAGGGAATGTAGCAGAAGATTTTGCATGTCACAACAAACCATTCAGTCTTATTGGACATTTCACTCTAAACTTTGTATTGTCCTTGTCCATTACTCTCCGTCCATAATGTGCCCATACAATCACTTAACTTACACATACTGGATACAGCTACTATAATATTGTTTTGTACAGTGATACTGTAGGTAAACCATACGTTTTGTTTCACAATAAATATAATATATATATATTTTTATGAAGATATTTTATAGATGACCTAGCCATTGTCTGTGTTCCACCTGTTTGTGTTTTCAAGGGTGAAGTGGATGTTGGTGAAGCTGCCTGCCACTTTTTTTTCTTTTAGTTAGTGCTGATGGATACTGTATTACATGTCTATTATGGTGGAGAAACTAAAAGAGTTGAGAACTGTGCTGTTGTAACATTTTTCTTTTTTTAATTTTCTGGTTTTCTATTGATCGCCACCATTACCAGATTTTTAAAGCAAACTCTTTTTAAACAGAGTGCTCTTTCTGGGCCTTCATTATTGAACTAAAGCCTAGAAACAAGGAGACAGTGTTCCCTTTTCATTTGCACTTATAGAATAGAAAAGATTTGTGTTTGTTTGTTTGATTGTTTGATCATTTGTCTGACTGTCTGTTCAAATTAGTTGTCATCCCATTTACCCAGAGCATATGAGTGATGTTGCATAAGAGTCCGCTGTCCCAATATGAAGAATTTATCCATTGCAATCATCAGTGCTACATAGTGATAAACTTAACGTAAACATTTTATTAAATACACATAAATAAAGCTTCTATTCTTTTTACATTTCATTCATACATTTTTATGACCAACTGTGGCACATTGCTCTCTTTGAGTTAAAGCAGAAGCATGGCCCGTTGTATGTGAATTGTATATACCGGTAATGTAAACTACTGTGGAATATCATCTGTATTTATTATTGGGGATGTATTTTTAAAATATTTGCTATTATGACAAGTTGGGAAATAACAGTTTAACACTTTTTTATATTTAGTGCAATTCAGTTATTGACTGGCTGTGTTTGTTTTTATTCTTCCATGATGTGAGAGACCTTATTTAGAAAACAAGGGGATTTAAAATGCGTATGTGCTTCTTTTTATGAAATGGGATTAAAATGTACTTATGAACCTGTCACTGACATTATAATGACATCGTTTGTGAGCTGCTCTGTGGATATCAGATGTGAGGTCTAATAGATCAAAAGGAATCACTGTCTCCTGAGGTGAGATCTAGGGACTGTGTCTATATCATTTCACTTACAATTCCTTTTTGATAACATGTCATCTGTCAAGCCTTATTTGCAGTATGTTTTGTGATATGGTATAAAGTTACAACATTAAAGAGCCTTGCCATGATTTACTCTATCTGGGAGATTTGTTCACTTCTTGTTATGTGTGTGTGTGTGTGTGTGTGTGTGTGTGTGGTGTGTGTGGTGTGTGTGTGTGTGTCTTGAACTTTCATTCATCAACTGCAGTGCAGAGGATTGTCTTTAGACCATAATCAGTATCACCAATAATTCAGTTTCACCTGTGGTAATATGCTGCCCCTATGTGCGACCAATTGGTACTACATCCACATGGTGAGGCTTATCCTTTTGAGCCCAGTCCTGAGGTCCTCAAGTGATTTTGACCCAGGGATCAGCATGATTACTATGGAAACAACCAAAGGACCTCCACTTAATATAAAATAACAGTAGCAATACCTTTGAGGGTCACCAGTGAGCCGCAGGCCTATAGTTAAAAAAAACCCTGATGTGTTTCATTCCAGCTAGCCCACGGTCAAGTTCGCCTATAAGTTAATGTGGCCTAGTATGCAATTTATATGTGCTTGTTTCTGTCTATACTCATTTGCAATTACACAATGGCTAAAGCAGAGCCTACTTGTATCTGAAAGCTGAAAGGTACAATCAAGCTTAATGGGAAAAGACTCTTTTTAATGTTCTATCAACAAACACTAATACATACGGAGCCCCTAAAGGCACGTGTCATGGACTACAAACTTATATGTGCAGAGCACAAACTTTCAGATTCTCACCAGAAACATAAGTTTTTTGTGGCACTTTAGGGGCTCCATAGCATGCCATACAAGCTAAAGGCTAAAAAAGCCATTCAGACAGTCTGACATAACTGGGATGCACTTAGGCCTGTACTGTCTACTTTTGCTTCAATAGGCCCACGGAACTGAACTGAACTGAACTACAGCTCTGTAGTTTGGAATAGGTCTATTTGGGCTGCTACCCCACCCATAGCCTAGGCTATAACCTACTTTTAGACACAACAGACCTTCACCAGATCCAGGCAACATGAGAATTTGGCACGCTTTTTGTCTTTTTTCCATTTCATAATTCGTGACAAAATTTAGGCTTTATGCGCTATGGCAAATCTCGACAGTTCCTCAATATCACATAGCTACACAGCTGATTTAAATAATAGGTAGGAATAATGGGTAGAAAAAACATTCACTAAAGTTATCCTGTGTGTGATATTTAGGCCAAGGTGCGGCACCTAGCCTACTTTAGATGAAATTCCAGTAATACTCACCGCCGAAAACGTGGTGACTCAGGCTGGGAGCTTGTTTCCAGCAGGTGACGACAGAGAGGTTGTATGAGTGTGATTCCCAAACTAAACACAGAAGGCACACTCTATCAGTGGGATATGTATGGTTTGAACTGCGTGAGCAGGCGAGACATACGGCACCAGAATGGTAAGAAAAAAAAATATGAATACTAACGTGCAATTACTTTAGTTCTTTGTCTGTGGAGTCTTTCATTATCATACACGTTTGCATTAAAAGGGGTAGGCTATCAAGCATTTGATGCGAATAATCCTGACTCATTGAATAGGGGGCCATTTTGCATCAGTGAAGCAAGCTAGCATTAGAGCTAACTTGCCTGTGTTGCTTCCTATCTTAAATCTGGAAATACCACTTATTTGGATCTCTCTTAATGTCTAGAACCCCTATTATGTACTGACAATACATTTGCAATGACCCATGGCTTGTTTATAAATACATTATAATTACCTTAACTAGCTACGTAATTGATGCTAGCTTAGTCGCTAGCAAACTTAGCCTTCGATCACATAGCTTTTCCAGCTAGCTTGCTAGGTAGCTAACAAGGTTAACTAGCTGATACGTTTTGGACAGACAGATGTAAGCAATCTGTGTCATACTAATTTCCGAAAGGCACATATGTGGTGGATATAAAACAGATGAATGTAATAGTGACACACGTTCATTTGCCACAGTGTACGGTAAGGTAACCCATACAATCCGAAAAAACCGGCTTGTTAGAAAAATATTCCTACAGCTTCAGGCCATATCTCGGTCATTCAGCAGCGACAGTTTACATTAATACAGCATATTTTTAACAAGAAATAACTGGGTTATCCCGTGATAATGTTTGGTTGAGAAATGTAAACAAACAGGAGACACGAATCCACACTGTGATTATGATTGTGATGAACATTTAACGCTGTTTCATTAGAGGAGTTTGTTTCTTATGCAAGTTAGTAGCCACATCAGCTAGTTCGTAGTCCTATGGTTAATGGTGGAAGCAAAAATCCGTCCCGTCGAATAGGTAAATTGTGGTTATGACGGCCAGCACAGATAGTTTCTTCGCTAGGTGGTCATTTACATTTCTTTAAGGGGCATCCTTGTTGTGATGACGTAGCGGCAGAGTTTTGGTAGTGTTGGTAGTGATATGGATCAATAACTTGTGAAGCTGAGTTTTGTCACATCTAGGCTGTTCCTAGTCATGCACAAGTGTTGAGATATGCCCATGAACTCATATTATCGAATCGAATATTTAGGCCCTGGTGATCTATCTACCTGACTGACCATAGTACATCGTAATGACGCTTTCGACATATTTTGCTGTTCAGATGTAATGCTCAGACAGACTACACATCAAGCCATTACAACTGGCAGTATAATAAACATTATTATTCAGATCATGGGAATAACGTCCTTTGACCATTTGTTAAGCATTCTTGCTTTGTTTTGTTCTTGTCTTATTTTGTTTGTGTAGTATTGTCTGGCTCCCTCTCCTCTTTAATAGAACATCCTGTAATCTTTTGTTGATAATGCTGTGATGTGTTTTGGATTCTACTGACAGAAAACTATGAGACAGATGGTGAAATTTCTAAAACCCAGGCTGTAATAAGAAGATTGTTTACCTTCGCCTACTCTATGGTCAAGGGTAACCCTATAATTCATATTATATAGTCATGTAAGACTACTTCTGGAGCTGTAATTCCACAAAATTCTGTCAAATCTGGGTTCATGAACTTACTACCCTACATGTTGGTTTATCTGGACTGTTAGGTCACAGAGTCTAGCCAAGACTATGTGGGTTTAATCAGATTAAATCTAGACTACTTGAAATGAATCACTGGAAAACTTTTCCCTATCAGACTTGAGCAGAGGCAGATCATTCCATCTGCAATGAAGATACCTTTATTAAAACCATCAGTAGTACAGAAAGAAGGATATTAAAGTTGTTTCCTTTGAAGGGAAGCCATTCTATTCTAATGCACAGTGGCCTGCGTGGAGCTGTGTTTATGTAGGTAACCTTATAGGATTTTTACCCCCGTAGCCTACGCGTGGCACTAAATGAGGTCACAGGCCTTAAAAAGCCCCACGCCGATATCGGCTGAATCCCAATGTCACCTTAACCCCTAATCCTGAACCCTCAAAAGCTTAGCTGCCATGAACTACCACTGTGATTGACTGAATCAGGCCATGTAGGCTATGTCAAATAGTTCAGGGCTTAGAGTTGGGGTAATACATTGGGATTCAGCCAGTGTTGTTAGAAGGCCCAGCAGGCTGGCTGACTGCATCACTGTGCAGCTGGTCTAGAACAGAGGTTAGAGACCTCAGGGATTAGAGCTGCAGGTAAAAGGCTAATGGTTAGATCCAGTCATGCCCCGTCTGTCTCACTCACTCATTTACACACACACACACTGCCGACACAGGCTACACATTAAGTTTGACTGTTAAGATTAACAGTCAGCATGCCATGGTTACAGCACCTGGGCAAGCAAGCTGCTGATCATCTCTTAGCTGTGTCACTCACGGCTCTGCTTGGATATTTCACCTGGTTGTGTGTATCATTCTGTTTGTTTGTTTGTTTATTTGACTTCTGTCATGGTTGTGGTACAGTCACGTTTGTCATTACATTTCATTTGTGTGGTACCATAGTGATGAAAGATACATTTGGAAATAAGATTTTGTTGTTAATTATTCAGTGACATTTAAATTAGTCAGAGCAGTCCACCCAAATGCCAAGGCGAAAAAGAAACTAAATATCACGATGACATTCAGAGGCATACTTATTTCCAGTTTGTCTTGTGTGTTAATTACTTTGAGGAGCCTTGGTCAGAACTACTTTATGGCTTTCTATAAATAACAGTTGCAAAACCCAGTCCTGCTGGTCACGTGATCATGGATCTCCTCTCTCCACTCTTGGTCTATTTGAGACGTGGAGTCATGTCACAGTCAAAAACAACATCAATGCCTGTAAACAATAGAGGTGAAGCCCCAATTTGCCATCACCAGACTTGAGTTTAAAATCCAGGAATTGTTGAATGTAATAAGATGCATAAGCATAATTTTTTCCTCTGGGGGAAAACTGAAGATCATGGTTGAGACTGGCAAGAGGGAGATGACTATCAGTTGGTTGGACAGTCTTGGACCATTGGATTTGAATAGTAGCCTTTGTACTGAATTTAAGAAAATAGCTTTTTATAACCCTGATGTCTTTTTTTCCAGACTGCATGGTGAAACAAGCATTGCAAGCGGTCAGAAGTCTTTCAGTCGCCTGAGCCGTTGAGTACAGAGTAACTGGAGAAACAGGACAGGATAGTTTGATTCTCTTCAGAGGTTCCCTGGGGAAATTGCGTCTGGAAAATGGGACAGCAGGTTGCCTGAGTCTTCATCTGCGGAAGCAAAAGCATCAGGGACAGAGGCAGGTGGGCGAGGAGGAGGAAGAGGGGGAGGAGGAGGACAGCGAGCCAGTGAGACTTCATCATGTCGTCCAATCGGGGTCAGAACCCCCACGGGCTGAAGCAGATCGGGCTGGACCAGATGTGGGACGACCTGCGGGCCGGCATCCAGCAGGTGTATACGCGACAGAGCATGGCCAAGTCGCGCTACATGGAACTCTACACGTATCCTAGCTCTGGACTTTTTGCAAGTGACCTGAGAGTTAATTGAGCCTGTTTAACTTAATTTGGTCTTTGCAATAGGCCTTTAGTCACTGCTGCACTCAGAGAAGCTATCATCCACCTCACAAAAGAATGGCACACTACAAATATTCTAGCAGTAGAGGTGGTATACAGTTGTGTGTTTTTATTTTTGTATGTTTCTAATCGTATGGCCTATTGAGGTTGAGAGTTTTAGGACAGCAACAAGCAGTGCAAGGTAGTGCAGGTAGCAGAAGCAGTACTGCTTATAATGGGGTTTGTTACCAATACCAAAGTCAGTAGATTTATGGGTAATGTAGTTTTCTGCAACTGGATGTTACCCAGGGTTGCGCACTGCAGTGTTTCCCTCGTGTGAGACTAGCTGAGCATCGACCCCTAGCATCTGCATTCAGCCACCCACACCCTGAGATGGAGAGAGGGGGGGGGGAGAAAGAGAGATAGCTGATTCAATCAGACAGCAAAGGTTAGCTGTCTGATGGTTGTGACAGAAAGTCAAACATGCCTTGCCTGTATTTCTTCCAGTGCCCCTCTCTAAGGCCTGTTGACAGTCAGCAGGGTCATAAATAGTTCTCCAGACGAAGCATCCTTGTCTTTCTGCTATTGACCCCTATGGTTTACCAGTGTGCAGAGCAAGCTCAGTACTACAGGATGTTATCAGCACTTCAGTAGTCAGCTGCAACATTATTTTTAAATTCTTTTAAAGGTGGCGTCAGCAATACAAGGTGGTTTGTAAACACTTTTTGTAACATTCAGTTACTATGTCCTCACAATCTGTTAGCTCTCCATTATCAGAGTACACAGTTAAAAAAACAGTCTTCCAACGCTGCTCCAGACTCTATGAACTTGTAACACACAGAGGAGGAGCTGGTTGGCCCCAAAGTATCCACCAAACAGTGTGTGACAGGAGTGGTGAACTACATCTGTCGTGTTTTCTTTCGTCTTTGGGTACAATTCAGCGTAGTTTGTTGGGCACCATCAGCTGCAAAGAAAATCCAACATAACACATAAACGAAACACAATGTTCCCCAGAGTCACTGACTGCACCTTTAAGTGTTTGTAGGTTTAAATATATAATAATAAATAATATATGCTATTCTGTTCCAAAGCTCTAGGGTTTAGTCCGAAACTCTACTGCAGTAGACTACAGTGCATTTGATGTGTGTATGTGTGAGAGCAAGCGGCCCCCTCTAGCACACAGGAGAGGCACTGCTGCCACAAAGAGCTCCTGTACTTCCTGCTTCCCCCACAGCAGCAGGATGAAGGCTAGGATTTCACCCACTCATCCCACAACAGGCTAAGGTGTAATTAAAGACTTTTTGGGGGGGGCCACAGAGAGAGAGAGAGAGAAAGACAGAGAGGATGAGAGAGAGAGAGAGAAAGAGAAGAAGAGAGAGAAGGTCTTGGGCAGTTTGCTCATCCTTGTGAGTTGAGCACTGGAGCACAGTAATGACTTACCACACTCGTGTCGGCGAGGGTCAGTTTTTGAGCACTGGAGCACAGTAATGACTCCCCACACTCGTGTCGGCGAGGGTCAGTTTTTGAGCACTGGAGCACAGTAGTCACTCCCCACAATCGTGTCGGCGAGGGTCAGTTTTTGTGCTGATTCTTATTTCTCATGGGCAGCTCAGGCAAAAAAGATCTGCATCAATGACATTGACTAGATACAGCAATGACACAGGACACCAAAAAAACAACCACAAAAAAAATTCCAGGAACTGTTGGTTGTGCAAGTCATGCATGGTAATCTCACACCACAGTGACTAGTACATAAACAACAGCCCTATTGCTAAATTGAGCTGGACACTTTGTAAACAACACACCCAAAGACACCTCTTAGATAAATAAGCACTGATGATCCATCTGTCGTGTATTCTCCTCATCTCATGTGTTTATCCCTATCCGACCTACTCCTGTGTGTGTATAATTGCCTGTAGTTGTTTTCCACATCTCTCCCTATTGATCCTGTCGGTAGCTAGTTGGAGGGTCTCGGCTGGCACTGGGGTGCCTGGGCCCAGGGCTCAGAGGGCAGCAGAGAGCCGTGTGGAGGTAGCCTGGCGCTGCAGCCCTTGAGGGACGCCAAGCCTGGAGCAGCGCCAGCATCGCTCTCGGACCCAGTCAGGCTGAACTGCAACAATTCTGCTGTGTCCCCATCACCTTCCCCTTTTGTCCAGGCATTTTCAGTTTAGGAGTCTGTTTGGAGCTCACTTTGCAAGGCCAGAGGAAGGATTTGGGCGTGGCTGTGAGTCAGGGTGAAATTGTTACGTGATGGAATTGTTGACCATGTCTCATAAACATGCGTATGGCAAGGCTTGTGGAACTTTGGAATTTACAGTCTCTTTGAGGTGGTTTGCCATTCAGTTCAGAATCTTTTCTAAGTAGTTGTGTTACGTTTTTTTGTTTTTTTTTTTGTTGTTTTTTTTTTAATTCTTGGTAAAACAATGTTTGGGATGGCTGTGTTCTTTCCACAGATATTTATTCAGTAGGATGTCAGGAAGTCCTCAGTTTCAGCCCTTTTGTTTGTTGGCCATCATCAATCATCTTTGCCTTAACCCCTCCCCCCCATCAGACATGTTTATAACTACTGCACAAGTGTCCATCAGTCCAACCAGGCCCGCGGCGCTGGCGCCCCAGCCTCCAAGCCCTCCAAGAAGACACCAACGCCCGGGGGGGCCCAGTTTGTGGGCCTGGAGCTCTACAAGCGGCTGAAGGAGTTCCTGAAGAACTATCTGACAAACCTACTCAAGGTGCTGCTCTGCTGCTCTTGGTCAGACATGAACTTGTTGCCCAAATCCAGTTAGCAAAAGTCAGATTATCATCAGCTGAAAATGTAAAGCCATACCAAGAAGGCCTTCATATTTATGCTCCTTCAGAACTTTCCAGATTGGGGGTGTTTTAAGCACTCAGCTTTGCACTGTGCCTAACAACGCCTCCTAAAGCGATAGCTGGGAGTACATCCAACCATAGCCCTGTTGTTTGTCAGCAAGTGCTGTCAGTAGAAAGAGGAACCTACATAGACCGAATTGCGAACCTGCAGCATAGGCTCACTGAGTGAGGAAAACAAAACAGCTTTTAGCCCCATTCAGTCAGCATTATCAGTTAGTTATCCAGTCTATGGCATACCAAATTCTCTTGTTCTTCTTCCAATACACAGCACGTGGTGAGTATGAAGAACAGGGCTATGGTTGGAAGTACTGCAGACAATCACTTGAACTGTTCTAAAGTCAGAGGAATCTATGGTTACTAGGGGGTTAAATAGATTCATTTTATATACTTCTGGTTAATGGATCCTCGAGTTAAAAGCTGTTGTTTGAGATGGAGCCCTTAAAGTCTGGCCTCTCACCCCCTAACTCCTGTCCCCATTCCCCCCTCAGGACGGGGAAGACCTGATGGACGAGAGCGTGCTCAAGTTCTACACGCAGCAGTGGGAGGACTATCGCTTCTCCAGCAAAGTGCTGAATGGCATCTGCGCCTACCTGAACAGACACTGGGTACGGCGCGAGTGTGACGAGGGCCGGAAAGGGATCTACGAAATCTACTCGGTGAGTTAGACACCAGGACGTTGCTGCACGCTTGTTTTGGCTGCTTGGCCGCTCTTGATTTGCTCTGGAATTGTCACATTGTGCCGTGGGTGGTTGTGAAATTTGACTGAGTAAAGGTGTGTTGGGTCACCTGACATGGATAACCAATGTGCAGGTCTATGTTTTATCCAGTTAGCATCAGTAATTTGCATGGTGGGCAGAGTGTGTTCTCTAACCTTGGGCAAAATCAGTTTGCTAATGAAATACCAGTAAAGGCAAACCGCTAAGTGACCCCCACGCAAGACCATAAAGTAGCAATCATTCCTAAATGAGAGCTTTGCTTGGTGACAGACTTTGTACTTTGCCTGTCTTTTAAACCCAAGGCCTGGAAAGCCGTTGTGAATAGGAGTTCTGTGCATGGGAGAGCCTGCTCTAGATCATCATTCGCTCTTTTCTTTGTCCTTCTTTGTTTAAAGCTTGCACTGGTGACGTGGAGAGATTGTTTATTCAGACCCTTGAACAAGCAGGTAGGTTTTCATCCAAAGAAATAGAGTCTGTTCCCTTCACAACACAGCCCTGTGCCGATGAACACCAGTACTGGAGTGGATTACCAGTGTTTGAGGCGCTGCGTTTTGTTCCCAGGTGACCAACGCCGTGCTGAAACTCATTGAGAAAGAGCGGAATGGGGAGACCATCAACACCCGACTCATCAGTGGAGTTGTCCAGTCATACGGTACGAGCTCTCAGTTTAGGCCCTTTCAGAGAGCCCCGCTGTTGTTTACTGTCATAGATTTCATTTAGAGCGAGAAGAAACGCAGAGCTCTGGGTCAGCGGCAGCTGCTGTTGTTTCCGAGCAGGCAGTGCCTCCTTCAGTGGCCCACACAAACGAAGCCATGGTGGAGTTAGTGCCAGTTGAGCTGTCGTGTAACAGTGTGCTTGCTCTCTTCCAGTGGAGCTGGGCCTGAATGAAGACGATGCCTTTGCGAAGGGGCCCACATTATCCGTGTACAAAGAGTACTTTGAGAGCCAGTTCCTGGCGGACACGGAGCGCTTCTACACAAGGGAAAGCACAGAGTTCCTGCAACAAAACCCTGTCACCGAATACATGAAAAAGGTTTGTGTGATGACAGCCATGAATGACTAATGGCCCCTGTGTTATCAGTGAGGCCCTGCCCTTTTATGCCTTTTGTCTGCTGTTGAATATGACCCAGCTCCATGACATCAACCCCTACTGAACAAGAAACAGTAGTGAACTTTGTCAAAGATGTCTTCTTTGTGTGCAAGTTAAACTAACTTATATCACTGTCAAAAACAAATACTTATTTAAAAATAAAACGTGTTTAAGCCTAAAGCATGACAAGACCATAGGCTGACTGACAGATCACAATTGGAGGTGCTTTCATTTCCCCTGAGAATAGATATGCTATGCTGTATAGCCCGCTAGTATTGTGACCACATCTGTACTGATGGAGCACCATGCACAGATCAAGATTAGTTGAGACTAGTGCAGTGTATGTAGGACAGCATCTGATGTGGAGTTTGCACCAGCAGTGTCACAGGTCCCAAGTCCATGAAGATCCTTATCTGTAATAACAATACCACATAGGTTTATAGAATTGACATGGTGGATTTTACTTAATTTATTACTGCTGATACATTACATGAATGTTGGGTTGTTTGTGCGTGTGTGTGTGTGTGTGTGTGTGCGTGCGTGCGTGCGTGCGAGCGTGTGTGTGCGCGTTCATGCGTGTGTGTGTGTATGTGGACGCGTGTGTGTGTGTGTGTGTGTGCAGGCGGAGACGCGGCTGCTGGATGAGCAGAGGCGTGTGCAGGTGTACCTCCATGAGAGCACACAGGACGAGTTGGCACGCAAATGTGAACAGGTGCTCATTGAGAAACACCTGGAGATCTTCCACACAGAGTTCCAGAACCTTCTGGATGCTGACAAGAATGAAGGTTAGGACGAGGCTTCTCCACAGCTCCTCAAATTAGAAGTGTTTTGAGATTCTCATGCAGGAGCCTTTCAAAACACTTCAAACACACCAAAATCATTCATTACTGTCTTTTCCATCTCAGATAGTAAATTTGCTCAGTAGTCCTCAGAGTTGTCCTTTGTGTATGTTTTTTTAAATGTACCCTGCCTGTATCATCTCAAGTGAAATGGAACTTGATGATATTGAACACTTACGTGAACATCAAACACATAAACATTTTTATAGTTCTTATAGTCGTGAGCCATGTCTGAAGAGCCACACAAAGAGTTTTTCTCACTTTTCTGCTTCCATTTAGATCTTGGTCGCATGTACAACCTTGTCTCTCGCATCACGGATGGCCTAGGCGAGCTGAAGAAGCTTCTGGAAACGCACATCCACAACCAGGGCCTGGCCGCTATTGAGAAGTGTGGGGACGCAGCACTCAATGTGAGTACCGATCATCTGAGGCGGGGGACTCTGCCTATGATTAACACCATGCTGATGATCTGTGACGGCATTGCTGCTGGTCCCAGAACAGGCTTGACCCATCATGTAGTCAGTTTCACTATGGCAATTAGACCTACCTGGGACTCGCTTTTTTTTTTTTTTTTTTTTTTTTTTTTAAATTCAGCAGTAATCCTCAGTTTGCCTCTTATTGTGAGGTAAGAGATTGTCCTGTTGGTTAGTCCATGCCATGTGCCCAGAGAGCTGCTGAGTAATCTGTGAAGGTGCTGCTGGGAGCCGGTAGATAGACAAACAGACAGTGTATTTGTGTGGCCTGTGAGGACTTTGAATTAGTTCTTTTGCATCAGGCTAGCTGTAGCTAGAATCTACATGTTTTCAGTCCCAAACGGCACAAACGTTCCATGGTATAAAATGTGTTTATTGAAGATGCATGATGTCACTGCTGTTCCCATGACCTACATGTCTGAGACTTGACCTTTGAACCGCCAGTATAACTGGCTGGGAGTTATTGACAAGTGAGCTTTGAAGTTCCTTGCCAGGATAGTCTAGCAACAGGATAGTTGCTAGATTAGCGGCCTGTGGCCCAGCTGATGTAACTCAATAGGCTAGAGAGCACCCAGAGGTGCTGCTGGCTTCTCTGGGAACCTTAGAGGAAATCCAGCCCTGGGATGAGACATGGTCTTTTTTCTCATGACTCAAAGTGTGTCTTTTATGGAAGAGAGCAGTGTGAATAATCTGTTTTTGATAGCCTAACTCATACCCCACGTCACTCCTCCGCCCCGACTTCAAAGCAGCCACGGTCTCTGGAAGGTGCCGGACACAAACTGACTAAGCATGTCTGGGTCTGTAGGCTACATGGATCCTGATCCCATATGGACTAAAGCCCATTTATTTGATTTTGCTTTTGCTGTATCTTTCTTTTCCTCTTTTATTCAGCTAATACTCTAATTTAGGCAGTTTCACTACATGTCTTACATTAGTATTTGTGACAAATAATCTCCTTGATCCCTGATCCTTCAACCTACCAATAGCTGGTCAATACAGTAGCAATGGAAGCTGAAATGTGGAAGTGTAATGTGCTTAATCTGTCCTCCTTCTGTCCTCTGTCTCATAGGATCCCAAAATGTACGTGCAAACCATACTGGACGTGCATAAGAAATACAATGCCCTGGTGATGTCAGCGTTTAACAATGATGCAGGCTTTGTGGCAGCGTTGGATAAGGTAAGATGTGTTGTGCTCTCTGTGCCCTCTGTCCCACAACTAGTCTTGCCCTGTTGTCATACCCCTTTTCTGTCATGTTTCTTTCTCTCTCTCACTCTCTCTCTCTCTGTCTGTCTCTCTCTCTCTCTCTCTCTCTCTCTCTCTCTTCTCTTTCTCTTCTCTCTCTCTCTCTCTCTCTCTCTCTCTCTCTCTCTCTCTCTCTCTCTCTCTCTCTCTCTCTCTCTCTCTCTGTCTCTGTCTCTGTCTCTGTCTCTCGCCCCCACAGGCATGTGGGAGGTTCATCAATAACAATGCTGTAACCAGGATGGCGCAGTCCTCAAGTAAATCTCCAGAGTTGCTGGCCAGATACTGCGATTCTCTGCTCAAGAAGAGGTACATTGTCAGCACATTGAAAGAGCAGACAGCAGCACGGCTCACTCTAAACATGGCTTTGGGGAAATAGAGATGCTACCAGACCATCGCAAATCACCCCCTCTGGTCTAAAAATACTCTGGGTTAGCTGCAGTGGGAACTCTAGCCCTCAGTAGAAACAGCTAAAGAGAGACTTGATTTGTCCAAGACCACATCCTATACAAGTTAATTAGCAGGTGTCATCCTCTGTATTCCATAAGCCTTCACTCAAGTTGAACGCTTCGCTCCTGTGAGTCAGAATGGTGTCCTCAGTCATGTTGATGTTCAGCAAAGCTCTCTCAGCGCTGGCCATTTATCTGGATGGCAGCATTGCTGAACAGCCTCTTCTGATTTCATGTTTGTTTTGCAAAATTCTGTAGCGCTCTCCCAAAGGGTCAAAATGTTTCTTTTCTGTGACTGACGACTTCTGAAGTGCATTCGCTGCCACAAATGCTTTGATTCAGCTTAGTTAGTCAGCATGTTTGCACCAAACACAGACCTGCCACTTCAACCACTCTCAAGAGATCATGAGGCTCCCATTGTTGTTCAGAGATCTGGATTAACCACCCCTGTCTGCTCTTTATCTTTGAAGTGCTAAAGTACTGAGGATGTACTGAAGTCAGCTGTAGGCATTCATGAATGTCGCATGTTTGCACTAAAAATCTGTATATAGAGATGTATTTTGAACTGATGTCAGCTGTAGGCCATCTGAGATGAAAGATAGAAACATGGATGCCTCCCATTCGTCCTTCCTCAGGGTTCCTTCGACCTGTAGTTCCCTTAGAGCATGTAATGTAATACATCCCAATGAGCGTATGCTAACCTGGCCACTAAAGCCAAGGCTGGGAAGGCCTGCAGGGCCCATCTCTCCTCCGCTGCAGGATGGGACAGAGGCGATGGGCAAAGCACAGGCAAAGGGGAATGCCAGGATTTACTGTGGAGTTGTGATGCATCCTGGCCGACCTCCAAGCTGAGGTTAAACTTTGACATTGACTGCATTACTCTCTGCACAGAGATTCTGTGTGGTCAGTCATTAAGGATCAAGACACTGATGAGCTGAGTAGGAGGGGTTTTATGTAGGATCTTTGAGTTAAAGCCACATATGGTCATAGATCTGCTTTTGACTGGCTTCTCTTTAAACCCATCCAGTGAAAACATGAATGGCTCAGGGAGGGCAAACTAGAATCTCTCTCAGCCTGAGGATGGATAGCATCACTGTTATGGCCTGATTATTAATAACCAAGGGAAACACATTGATTTTGCAGAATGAGGGCCATACAAGGGACTGAATCTCATATATGAGGTTAATGCATGTGGAGGGCCATACAAGGGACTGAATCTCATATATGAGGTTAATGCATGTGGAGGGCCATACAAGGGACTGCATCTCATATATGAGGTTAATGCATGTGGAGGGCCATACTAGGGACTGCATCTCATATAGCCTTTTTTGTCCATGCTGATGCGGTGCAGTGGTGGTTAATACATAGGTGCTGTTAATGCATGGCTTAGGTTTGGTTAGTTTGCATAAAACACTGACCTGAGGTTTAGCCATGGTGTGGCTTACATTCTTGAAGTTACTCTTAACAGAACCAAATCTTAATTTTTTTGACTCCTGCAGCTCCAAGAATCCTGAGGAGGCTGAACTTGAGGACACGTTGAACCAAGTGGTGAGTGAGAATGGCCCTGCTCATGGGTGATTGACAGGCAAACTGAAAAGCAATTTATTTGATGAATTAGTAAATCAGAATTAGTACGAATAACAATAAAACTACAGGGCTCACTTTTATTTTAGTCCTGAGTGAAAGAGGAGGGAGATATCTGGCACATAAAGCATTGTAGTATTTTGAACTGCAGTCCAGCAGCAGAGATGGACATGAATGGACTGCATCTGTGGAATGGGTTAACCTGTCCCAACCACAAGGCAAGTCAGATGTGTGTGTTCACTCTGACGCACGTGGCCACTGACAGCGCCTCCCTGCTGTCCCACAGATGGTGGTGTTCAAGTACATTGAGGACAAAGATGTGTTCCAGAAGTTCTATGCCAAGATGCTGGCCAAGCGCCTGGTGCACCAGAACAGTGCCAGTGACGATGCCGAGGCCAGCATGATCTCCAAACTCAAGGTGCGTCCTCCGCCATGATGAACTGCCTCATGACTTACACTGCTGTGTGTGTTTTAAGACCTGATTCATATCACTAAATTAGTTTGACGGGCCAGTTGCTCACACATTTTTCTATGGTAGTCTAGGGCTTGGCCTTCGTCCACATCCAGGGAGCCATAGTGTGTCCTAGTTTGTCTGTTCCTTTTATGGTTATTTTACATTGGCCAGGCTCGGGAGAATTTACTGCCCCTGATGTGGCTTTGACTTTGCCCTTCTGTCTGCTTGCAGCAAGCGTGTGGTTTTGAGTACACCTCCAAACTGCAGCGCATGTTCCAGGACATCGGAGTCAGCAAAGACCTCAATGAGCAGTTTAAGAAGCATCTCTCAAACTCGGAGCCGCTAGACTGTGAGCGCCTCACAAACACAGCTCCAAAGGCAAACACAACTACGAGCACAAACGTATAGACTGTGAGCGCCTCACAAACACAGCTCCAAAGGCAAACACAACTACGAGCACAAACGTATAGACTGTGAGCACCTCACAAACACAGCTCCAAAGGCAAACACAACTACGAGCACAAACGTATAGACTGTGAGCACCTCACAAACACAGCTCCAAAGGCAAACACAACTACGAGCACAAACGTATAGACTGTGAGCGCCTCACAAACACAGCTCCAAAGGCAAACACAACTACGAGCACAAACGTATAGACTGTGAGCGCCTCACAAACACAGCTCCAAAGGCAAACACAACTACGAGCACAAACGTATAGACTGTGAGCACCTCACAAACACAGCTCCAAAGGCAAACACAACTACGAGCACAAACGTATAGACTGTGAGCGCCTCACAAACACAGCTCCAAAGGCAAACACAACTACGAGCACAAACGTATAGACTGTGAGCGCCTCACAAACACAGCTCCAAAGGCAAACACAACTACGAGCACAAACGTTTCCGTGAAGCCACCCCTCCGGAGCCACTTACTGGCTGACATTTAAAGACGCCACTTTAATGACTGCAGTGAGCCTTCAGGAGTCTGGGACACTATAAAATGTCAACCACTGAAAAAAAAACACAAAAATTCCTCACATTTTGAAACTGAGTTACAGACACAGCAGGCTTAGCGGGTTCCCTCTGAAATATTCCTACAGTCACAATTACAGAATAGTTTTCTCAATCCTTAGTGTGGAGTCACCTTGGTATGTGTAGTATTATCTAGATTGTCTGTCCAAGCAGAGTGACTCCATAGTGAATGAATATAATGAACCTGACGGTGATGAAGCTGAATTTGTCCTCTCTTGCAGTGGATTTCTGTATCCAGGTGCTCAGCTCCGGCTCATGGCCTTTCCAGCAGTCCTGCACTTTCGCTTTACCGTCCGAGGTGAGCCGCAAACTCTCAGGGACTGTGCCTGAGTTAGGGTGTGGGGTCGGGTGTAGACTCTCAGGGACTGTGCCTGAGTTAGGGTGTGGGGTTGGGCGTAGAGGATAATTGTGTCACTTCGGAAGTGTTTTGATAACAGTAACCAACTGCCATTTCTCCACATCCATGGTTGTGTGCTAATGCATGTGGGCATATGGAGCCCATCTCCCTCCTAATCTCCATTCTCTCTGTTATTTTGTGGTCCTCTGGTGCAGCTGGAACGAAGTTACCAAAGATTCACAGCCTTCTACGCCAGCAGGCACAGCGGCCGCAAGCTGACCTGGCTTTACCACCTGTCCAAGGGAGAGCTGGTCACCAACTGCTTCAAGAACAGATACACCTTGCAGGTGAGCCTGCCTCTGCCCTGGCTTTAGAGGGCTCCTATTCACATGCAGTGCTCCCACTCATGCAGACTACAGTGCATAGGTGTGTTGAAGGGACATCCGTGGACATAGGTGTTTACTGTTGAATGGTATGTTCCTATTTAGCGGGATTATTCTTGCTTTATTGCGGCTAAACCAAAATGAAATTAATAGGCTCTGTGGACTGTAGTCGAAAAGCCCCAGAAAGACGTTCATTTGAGGATGCGCACTCTTTTCCGGGGAGCTTCTATTTTTGTGATGTATGGTAGACTAGATTGATATTAGCATTAGTTATATAGTGTAGTTATACTAGTTTACTATCTAAAGTAAGCCTAACTAATAAGCTCTGCATGTACCTCGGCAGTTCAGGGTTCATTTCGTAGTTAGTTCATAGCTAGAGCCTCATGACAATTGTTTACCAACATAAAAGCTAATTACAGGAAAAGGTCAACCATCCTGACACTCCCCCCATGCACATAGGGAATTAGGTATTAGATTGATGGATGCTGGATGAGCATCGGTCACTATGGTCGCTCCACTCTTGGGTGAAAGGTTCGGCTGGTCTTTGACTGTTCACTCCGTCCTGCTCTAGGCCTCTACATTCCAGATGGCCATCCTCCTGCAGTTTAACACAGAGGACACCTATACCGTCCAGCAGCTCACCGACAGCACACAGATCAAGACAGTGAGTATCTCTCCCGCCCTGAGGACACACTTACAGCTACTCTCTTGGCCCAGATCTTTATCTGAAGCCAATTATCAGTGAGCAATCACAATCAGTCTACAGTACAGTGGCCCAGGGGTGTATTTCCCTAAAACATAGTGTCTAACCAGTTAGCAAGTGAGCAGATTGGCAGTAGGAAATTTCATTGCAACAAAGTTGCTAACTTAGACACTATGATTTTGGGAAGCATCTCAGCACCTCAGGGTGATGCACTGTCACCACTCCCAATGTTTCCAGAGGATGCATACATTTTTTTTCATTTTTGTTTGAAAAATGTTTTTTTTTTTTTTCATTTCCTGGTTTCAGTTGCTGTAGCCTTCATTATGTTTCAATACAAGGCAATGTCAGGTGTCACTGCTGTTCATAGATAGAAGCTAAACATTTGTCTGTGAATGTAGGCTGGGAAAACCCATCGGTCACCAAAGCCAGGCTACTCCTCGAAGGGTGGGTAAGGGGCAAACCTGAGTAAGTTAACCAGGATGTAGTGGTAAAACTGCTAATAGAAGATCCTGAGGACCTCATTTTCTATACTACACAAAACCAACAGGCAGCTGTATTAGCAGGTTTACCACCTCCTCTTGGTTACCTTCCCTTCCCCAGGCTCAGCACTGAACCACCTTCTTGGAAAAGCCCCAGGTTGTTTGTGGGTCTCCTCACTGCTCACTGTAGCCATTTGGCAGCCTGGTAGAGTAATGACATTTGTAACAATAACCTGAGAATCACAGCAGTGTTTTCTTCTTTAACCCCACAGGACATTTTGGTGCAAGTTTTGCAAATCCTTCTCAAGTCCAAACTGCTGGTGAGTGGAAGTCTACTGCACGGTGCTTGCAGTTTGGAATATGTCCACTAGAGGGATTTGTTGTGGTTGTTATCTTTGTTTGGACTTTTTGGTCTGTTCTGACTTGGTGAAACTATTTTGATTTGCAGGTCCTAGAGGATGAGGATGCCAATGTGGACGAGGTTGAGTTCAAGCCTGACACTGTCATTAAACTGTTTCTGGGATACAAGAAGTAAGTGTACATTGTGGACGAATTTGAGTTCAACCCTGACACTGTCATTAAACTGTTTATGGGATACAAGAAGTAAGTGTAATTTCACAAGAAAGAGATGTGCCTTCAGACAGCCTTTAAAAATCTCTACGCTGCCAGAACTGTCTCCAGTGTCTGTCTGTCGGTCCAAGTCATTCCACCATTTCGGTAGAACAAAAGAAGTCTTGACTGAAACCTTCTGTTACAAATGCGAGGGAGAATTGTCAGTGCCCCATCAATTTTAGGAAATTAAGAGGGAATCTTTTTTTTTTTTTCCTTTGGTGGCAGCTTCCTGTGGTTTCTTCCTTTCTTTTGAAAAATATAATAGAAATTGAAGAAATCTTAAATTATTAATTGTCCAGTGAATTAATCTATTATTCTATTAATGTAGTTTCATGACCAATGAAATATTAATACTGGACGGTCAATCTGTGTGTCTGTAGCAAGAAGCTGCGTGTGAATATCAACGTTCCCATGAAGACAGAGCAGAAGCAGGAACAGGAGACTACCCACAAGAACATAGAGGAGGACCGCAAACTCCTCATCCAGGTGAATTAGGAAGCCTCTCCCATCAACACATTTGTGTTGTCCCTTGCAGTTTCTGGCTTGTTTTCTGCTTCCTGTTTTTGCAAATAATCCCCAACACCCAACACTAAGGGGTTAGATGTTTAGTCATTGCTGAGAACTGCCTTTTCTTTGGGAACCATGTGAAAGTTTTTCAGTGGTTTGCAATATTCTATTTTCTTTGTGTCTGTGTCTGAATAGGCTGCTATCGTCCGAATCATGAAGATGAGAAAGCTTCTAAAGCATCAGCAGTTGTTGGCAGAGGTGCTGAATCAACTGTCCTCACGCTTCAAGCCTCGTGTCCCCGTTATCAAAGTAAGATCCGCCCCACCACCACCACCACCACCTTCACACATGCCCCAGTCACACTGTACAGGAGACCGCTTTGAGAATCAGAGATAGAAATCTGCCCTCTCACAACACTTAGAATAATGACATGGCTCACAAATGTCAGGAGATGGAGTGACTAGAAGCCTCATGTGATAGTGATACCTGCTTGTTTGTGATTTGGTTTTCCAGAAATGCATCGATATCTTAATTGAGAAGGAGTACCTGGAACGTGTCGATGGTGAAAAGGATACCTACAGCTACTTGGCCTAAATGTTTTGTTTTTTGTTTTGGTCTCCCAGTTATTATGTTTTCAAGGAAAAAAACAAATCTTGGTGACTTTTTTTTGTTGGATGTTGCAAGGAATGCGTGCACAGGAGGAAATCCCGTCTGGAGGATTTGCATTTGGAATCCCAACTGCTGCTGATGATGTTGACGGCCATGGAGCAGCAAAGCTGGACCTCCCCTTTAAGACAGAGGTTTAGGGCCGGGGGTAAATCCTGCCAGCCTATTCCCTCCCTGCAGCCCTCACCCCAACCCTCCCCCACGAACTGCTCAGGACTACCACAAACACAAATACATCACCCGTGTGACCTCCCCTCTTCTCTACCCCTCCAACACGCACCCTTCCAATCTGAAAGCCCTGTGCTGGGTTGCATGCTACTGCCCATCAGTGACGGAAATGGGGAGAGAACTAAAAAAAACAAACTGAGTTCCCCCACACTTCTTCGTGACTGTAGGCCGCTGCCGCCGCAGAAGGGCAGATGTGCGAAGAAAGAAGAATTTCAGGAGAGGAAGGAGGAAAAAACGTGAGTTGAGTTTTTGCAGCACTTTTCAGTCCAATTTAGGCTATTAGAAAATGTAACCTCAATTTGTTAACTGCTCCAAGGAAACCCCATTTGTATAGTGTGGTTCATTTTTTATGTGTTAAATAAAGACAAAAAACTTTCTGTAGTTTCAGTTGTAATTCTGGTTTAATAATCATGTCAAAACATTGACGACCATCTCAACATGGTCTTGTATCCCCATACTGTTGACGTCAGAGGAACACATTTATTTCCATGGTACGAGTCACTTGTCACCAATAGTCCCTGTAAACATTGAAGAAATCAGCACCTTGTAGTTACTCAGAGGCAGAAACAGAGATGGAGTGGTCACTAACCCTCGGGAGAAAAGGAAGAACTCAAGGAGAAATCAGTTTGTGTCCATGTAAATAGGTGTTTAAAAAGGGCATAACCGCACATGGGATAGCAATTTTACATGAATAATTTAAAAAAACAATCCTGTTTGCATCCCAGCTAACGAAGAGAAAAACAAAACAACCCTCACTATCTGGTTAAGTCACAGCAAATTAGGAAAGCTCTCAATAAATTACAAAAATGTATAACTGGTGTACAAGTCCAACACAAATAAATACAGACATCTTTACTCCAGCCCCAAGATCTTATTAACATGATTCAAGCCCATATTATTGCTTGCAGCCAAACACGTTCATTCTTCTACACTGATGAAGTGATTGCATTTTGTTTGTTTTGTTTCAACAAATACCATGAGGCTGAGTTCCAGCTCTTCAAATGTCTCTGAATGCTTTAGCTGCACTGCTGCTTGCTTCGTTTGTTTGTCTGATGCAAAAAATGGTCTTTGAAGATGAAGAGATCCCTGATTTCTAGTCTGTTTGAAACCTTTGCTCTTTTGTTCATGCATATAACAAAACTCACTGTTCCGTTCCTTCCAAAGTCAGAAGAGATCTGTGGCGATAAAACTAGACAGTGTTGTGTTAGCAAGTGAAGGCACTGCAAAAGGTTGACACTATGTCTGGCCTCTTGACCTCCAGTCTGTAGCGACCTTGTGTACTAGCACGTCTGGAAACGCATGCCTCTGTGCTAGGGGTTCTTGCACTGTAGCATGCAAGAGTTTTTAAAAGTGACTTTGGTTTCTTTCTTCTTTTTTTTTTTTTTCTTTTAAACACAAACGAAAAACCCTTAACCGACTGTGTGATACTGAACAGTAAGTGCACAGTGAGTTTGTACTAAACAACCAGTTGAACTGTCAATTTGGTCCAAAGTAAACAAAGGAGAAAAAAAAACATTTCTGAAAAAGGAATAGTCCATCAGTAGCAGTATGATAAATGTTGTGAAAGACTTTAAGATGTGAAGTCCCAAAGACGGGTTTGTTTTAAACCCATTCTGCTGTAAACACCAGAGTGAATGAATGATCAAGTTCTTGTAGTACATGGATCCCAGAGGAGGCCTGTCCATAGGAGGAAAGCGCAGCGTGGAAACACAAAACAGAAGACAGGAAAAGGGCTTTAAAAAATAAAAACTAAAAAAAATTGCTCAAAGACTCTTGAGACACCATTGTCCCTATTACAAAAACGAAAGGAAAGCATCTCAGAAATCAGCTTGGAAATGCACGTGGGAGGGAGAAAGTTCCTGAAAGGCTTAAGGCATTTTGTTGAAGAGGTAGGTAGATGGCTTCACGAAATTTCCATTTCTCGTTCAATGCCCACATACTTAAGGGCATCAGCCTGGCTATACCTACAGAGTGGGAAGAGGTGCTTCAACATCTTGGTTCATCATAAAAAGAAAAAACAAAAACCTCATGTAATATATTATAATTTAGTAATAATTATTGGAGTGACGTGTTCCTACCTGTAGTCAAAGAAAAGCTCTTCACCAGTTTGTATCGCTCTCTTGGCAAATATGCCAATTCTGTGATCCCCATTTACCATCATCACTGCAGGAGAAGAAAAGGGACCAGTAAGATAATGCAAGACTGTAGTACAAGACTGGGCCACACACAAGTAAATGGTCCAATAAAATAATGCATCAATAATGCAAAATAATCCACTTGCCTTTTGCATAGCAATTGGGGTTAACTGAATGATTAGCAAATCTGATCTTGTTTCCTTTCCTGGTTGCGTCCACAACAAAATCTGGTGCAGAGGGTTTGGGGAAAACAACAATGGTAAGACTTCCGTTCCACGAGATGAATGATGGCCTGCGGAGCTGGAACAGGATTCAATACTTACCATTGTTCAGGTTGAAGAGGAAACTGCACATGTATTTGTCATAGACTTTGCCTCGACGATCCGCCTCATCCTGGGAGATGATCTGGACAGACACAGAGCAGTTTATGTGCTATGAGCACGACACCTCACTCACTCTTACACACACACACACATACACACTATACTGATTAGTGATTCCATGCTGCCGATGAAGAACAGGCCTGCTTACCTCTCCGCAGTACTCTGAGATGAACTCATTTTTCTGCACTGGCTCCTTTATGAAGATGCCCCAGCCTGCAACATCAGACGGCGCCAGCAGGAGGTGCTGAAGAGAAAAGACAACATTCAGCTGAGGATACACCTGACCACAGGTGGGTCTATGTGACAGAAATCTGTGTATAATATTGGACACTGGTGTGTGTGTGTGTGTGTGTGTCTGTGTGTGTGTGAGAGAGAGAAAGGGAGAGAGAGGGAGAGGAGAGGGAGAGGGAGAGGAGAGAGAGAGAGAGAGAGAGAGAGAGAGAGAGAGCTCACCTTCTTGGCCCCTCTCTGGATGCTGCAGTTCTTGCAGGAGACATTCTTGCTGTCCCAGTGGTCAGCAGCACCACAGGTCAGGCAGAGGTCGGGGTCGCACTCGCGCACGGCCAGGTAGCAGGGACACTGCTTGGTGTTACACTGGGCCTTACAGCGGCACCCAGGAAAGCGGTTCTGACCTGTAGAATCCATCACATGCACAGAACCCTTTATATTGGCACATTTCACCACTCGGCCTGTGTGGCTAGGGTTAAATTATATCCCAACACACACTGCTCTTGGCAACAGCTCTGAAACCTTTACAAGGGAGTAGAATAAAGAACTGGCTTTCTGATCATTCAAATCTGTCAGCAGATTCACAAGTTCAAAATAGCTCTTTGAGCCTTTCTGATGCCTAATTTGTACTGAATCAGTCCTGCTCTCTGAGAGAGGACGTCTGTCACCTCCACGGCCGCCTCCACACCACAGACACACACTCACACTCAGAGCTGCACTGGCAGAATTTTTCGCAGAAGTTCTGTGCGGTAACACAGGGGCACGAGCTGTCGCAGGGCTGGCGGGGGTGGTCACAAGGCTGGTAGTTGTACACGTGATTAGATGAGCTATCTGTGGAGGCACACACCAAAAGAGAAATTGTACCGATGCTCAGCAATGCAAACATGTCAGCACAAATGGAAACACACGTTGCTTTTGTTTAGTTCTATGTATCGACACAAGACTGTCAATGTCAGTATGAGTACAAAAACAATTGTCATGTTTTACTATGCAGGAAAAGTCAATCAGGTGATCATCTTTACTAACCTTTCTTCAGCTGGATCTTTCGGCAATGCGTGGCCCACAGCCTAGAGCACAGGAACCACAGCATGATTAATGAGGGGACAAGTCAGTGTGTCTGAGGCTAAATCACATCTCCAATGAGCCCACCCCCACCCCCCTCTCCCCCCCCCCCCCCCCTCCAGTACCTGTGCTTCCTTTTTTTCTTCCTGGGAGGCGTGTCCTCGTCTTCCGCCGGGGCTGGGATGATGCTCGACTCTTTCACACGGAACTCATACACCTGTGAACAGAATGACCAAAGTTCCAGTCTGCATAAGTGGGAGAGTCACAATATAAACTTTTCAATGATCTTTCAATGATCTATCAGCGTATGAGAGCTTGACTCTGGTCTGCATAAAGGGGGATTTTCCCCTCCTCCTTGGAAAAATAGAGCACGGAACTAAACAAACGCCTCTCACTCTGCATTTGCCCTCTCTGGAATGACCCACACACACACACACACACACCACACACACACACACACACACACAGTTAACATGCCTCTGCAGGTGATGAAATGACTGGAAATGAGCAGCCGTCATCTTCCCACTGTCTGTGACGTTTTGCATCAGCCTGCACTACATATTGGGACATTTCAGGAAATGATCAAAGCCCTTCCAATATCTAAAAAATCTTGGGCTACTGAAAAACACCCCAAAATAGACCTTTCATCCCCTTTCAACTTGAAAAAGATGATCTCCAGCATTTTAAGTGTGGGCCCACATGGTCAGGATTCCTGTGGACAGACACTCAACGTGAGCCTGTTTACTCTGTATGGGAAAGTATAGTTTGACTGTTTTGATACTAGTCTGTTCACCATATATTTTTTTTTCCAATGAATGTTCCTAAAAACATCTAAATGGTACAGCGAAGATTTTAATGGTGAGGAAAACCAATAGCCAGCTGCTCTCTAGTGAATGCAATGCCAGTATTAGCGGGCTAGCAGTATTAGCAGGCTAGCTCTGTCCCCAGTTACAGACCCAGTTTCCACACACACCTGAGAACAGTGGACTGAGCAACCAAAGGTTTTCACTAATGCCAACATATTTCCAAATGATGAAATGACACTGCGACCACACCCATTTTCAAATGTGTCATAGACGTTTCCATATAAACCCAGTGGGAGCAGCCCCATGACTGAGGTGAGTGCTGGCAGAGCAGAACTGACAGAGGTCAAAGTTGAGGACTAGGGGCTGACCTGTCTGCAGCTCTTGGTTCCGATGAGGCGGGCGATGGCGCAGTAGTTGTCGTAGTAGGTGCCAATGAGCACCCTGAAGAGGGAGGCCTCCGCGCCGCTCCAATCCACGTTCTCAGGCTCCGAGCTCAGCTTCAGCTTCACAGGCGTCTGACACCGCGAGTTGGCCTCTGGGGAGGAGCAGAAAAACAGGAATGGATGAAGCAGTTGCTCTAGGACAGGTGGGCAACCTTTTTAACATGTAGCGCCAACAAGAAATGACCTTGTTCCTTTCCGTGCCAACAGCTCTCGGACAGGAGTTAGCAACTGCTTTGACATGTGGTGCCAACAAGAAATGGTCTCGTGCCAATCAGACCCACTTTTTTACAAGGCATAATTATGGCACCACATTTCCTACAAGAAAATAAGATGAATCGGTTCTGGATGGATGCAAAGCAGCACTTTAGAAACATGTTGTCATTTTTTGAAAATAAACTCATCAATGAATAAATACATCATTCCAAATTAATAATTCTAAATTTCAAACATTAAAATACAGGCTGACTAGCATAATGGGAAGTGCAATCACTCATTTTGGGTTTGTACAATGGATTTTGGATGTTGGACAGATACAACTACACTTAGTCATAACTGCCATTGCCATAACTGCTGTGCAAACTGAACGATCTTTGGGGCAACTGCTGCGCTGGGATTCTTGTGGAAAAATGTTTAAAGCCTGTAAGGTGCATTACCATCTGTCACTCTACAGAGGACACATCCTACAACAGCCAATGACTGTTCAACAGCAGATGAGACAGCCAAACTTTTGATAATCATTCATACCCAAAATCTGATGGAGGCAAATGTTTTGCCCGCTTACTGTGAGAGGGTACACCCATGGGGCCACACACTGATCTAGTCTCAATGTCCGCGCCCTTACAGACTTCAAGTTTATGCGGGTTTAGGGGTGCCTCACTGTCAAAAGTCCACAAGGGCTCATTGGCACCCTTTCTGAGCTCTTTCTGTAAGTTGGCATCAGACGCAGACTTTCCCAAAAAGAATTTCCCAGTTTGGAGCGCTGGGAAGCGGAACACTGGGTGGATATGTGCATGGAACCGTCCCAAGGGAAGCGGAACACTGGGTGGATATGTGCATGGAACCGTCCCAAGTGTCCATGAAACGTGGCTTTAGCGCTGCGAACTGAACACTGTCCCAGGTGGTGTCCCAATCATTCAGACAGCAAAGAGAGCACTCACACCCTTGCAAACTCATTGACTTTACAGTGTGAGTCAATCAGGTCTGTGAAGGCTCAGGGCAGACACTGACACTTGAAGTTGGACGGGTTTTAAAATGGCGGTGCAAGAACCAGGAGCCTAAAACCTTTTTCAAGTCATCTGATCATTTGAATCCATTTCTAGGTGTTTTTCATTCTAGTCTCAAACTAAATTCCATTCCAGTTTTCCCCAGATGTGTAGGAACACTTAATATTAGACGGCTATATCTAATACTGGAAAGCTTTTTAAACAGCCATGACCCTGGGAATAGGCTCAGGTCAGTCATAATCAAGTTGGCACAAGTTGGAACCTGTCAGTGCGCAGACCACACGCCGCACACTGCATCAAACTGGTCTGCATGGCTGTCGTCCCAGAAGGAAGCCTCTTCTGAAGATGGCGCACAAGACAGCCAGCAAACAGTTTGCTGAAGACAAGGAGACTAAGGGCATGGATTACTGGAAATAAACTTATTTGGTTCAGATGGTGTCAAGTGTGTATGGCGGCAAGCGGGCGAGAATTACAAAGACATCTGTGTCCTGCCTACAGTCAAGCATGGGGAGGAAGTGTCTGTATGAGTGCTGCCAACACTGAGGAGCTACACTTCATTGAGGGAACCATGAATGCCAATATGTACTGTGACATACTGAAGCAGAGCATGATCCCCTCCCTCGGAAACTGTGGAACCGGGGGAAACATGGTATTTCAACATGATAACGACCCCAAGCACACCTCCAAGATGACCACTGCCTTGCTAAAAAAACTGAGGGTGAAGGTGATGGACTGGCCTAGCATGTCTCCAGACCTGAACCCAATTGAGCATCTGTGGGGCATCCTCAAACGGAAGATGGAGGAGCGCAAGGTCTCTAACATCCACCAGCTCCGTGATGTCGTCATGGAGGAGTGGAAGAGGATTCCAGTGACAACTTGCGAAACTCTAGTGAACTCCATTTCCAAGAGAGTTAAGACAGTGCTGGAAAAAATGGTGGCCACACAAAATATTGACACCTTAGGCACAATTTGACATTTTCACTTAGGGGTGTACTCACTTTTGTTGCCAGTGGTTTAGACACTAATGGTTGTGTGTTGAGTTATTTTGAGGAACAGCAAATTTGCACTGTTATACAAGTTGTACACTGCCTACTTTACGTTGTGGAAAAGTGTTATATCTTCAGACTTCTCCCATGGAAAGATATAATGAAAAATGTACAAAAATGTGTAACCCATCTTGGTTACGTATCAGCATGTGTAAATCGTTTGCCGTGTGGTGTGTGACTAGCACTGAAGGCGTTTACAGGGTGCTCTAGTTGGATGAAGTTGTCAAATAACCATGGTGGCTTAACAGTGTAGCTGGCAATGTCATTGGAATGAATCAAGCCCAGCTTTGTGTCCTCTATGGCAGTCATGTGCTCAAGAAGGCACTGGCAACACTGGACTACGCTGACCAGCCCTTCTACAGGGTTCCCACCCACAGGACTGACCAGCCGAAACATTCCTTTGTATCTACCAATATGCTGAATATGCAGAGATGATGCACCGTTGGCACTTTAATGCGTATTAGTGAACCTGTACTGTGTTATAATGTCTGTCATTGTCTACGCGTTGGTATTTGTCATCAGTGCATTTATGTACTTAACTCATTGTGGTTTAATGTCTGAGTGCAACTTGAGTACTGTTATATCATATTGAAAGTTTTGAAATCAGGATGTATAACTTGTTTTCACCAAGTTTGTGTCATTATGCTTGCGCTAGGCCTGTTTCTACTGTTCCTGTCAGATAAGGTGGTAAGGTAAGGTAGAGATAAGGTGGAATATTGTGCTTTTGGGGTGTTTCAGTGCCTTCACCGTTTGCGTTTGTCACCCGAGTCAGTGGCTATCTGCTTGAGCGTACCAAGCTGCCACTTATCATGGTCAACTGGGATGACCAACACCTCTCCCTTGATCAGTGCATCACTGTAAATAAAACTTTTACTCTATCTATTTCTCTAACTGTCGTCTGGTTAGGTCTGCTGTTCTGCTAATGTAACCAAAACATTTCTATCAGTATTTTGAACATTAAAATGACAATGATGATTTTTTGTGTATGTCCTGTCTGTTGTCAAGCGTCTGCAAGTGCGACACACCAGAGCAAATTCCAGGCGATCATATTGGCAATAAAGCACTGTCTTGACATCCCTAAGAGATCTACCTGAGGAGCTGGTAGTTTCGTCCTTCTTGTCATCATCATCTTTGTCATTAGAGTCGGTCCCATCCGCGCCACCCTCTCGGTCACTGTCCGTGTCCTTGGTGTCCGCGCTGACAGTTGGGGTGCTGGGCCGGCTGCTGCTGTTGGGCTGTCGCCCCCGACGACGGCCCACTGGCCGCTTTGACGGCGTCTTCGCCCGTTCAGGTACTGCACCAACAGGATACTCACGTACAACACCATCCTGAAGTGGGAGAACAAAACAGCCTAAAATGAACTGCTGGGAATACTCTTTCATTCCAAAGAATCAACCCATCAATGGCAATCAACCAATGAACAATGAACAGTGTGTGTCTAAAAGGGTGTCCCAAAAGGGCAAGATTCATTATTCCTTTTTCAATAAAGCATCAGATCTATCTAGCCCCCATTTAGCTCTTAGAAAATGGAAACTGCACTGAAAAGCAGTGACTGTAATTGTGCTTTTAACTGTCATAAAGTACGGTACCTGCACCAGATACATGAAGCAATCAACACCGCAGGGTTTACTGTCCACCAGGTTCTCCATGTTCTTGCGCTTGTATGTGTTCGGGGTGGCATGGAAAGCTGGGAGAATAAAAATAGCAACAAAAAAATCAAAACCCTCATCTTATGTTGATTCATAAACAATAACTGAAAAAAACAAATAGTAACACCACACTATGCACAAATATCACGCTATGACAGGGTATGACACTATGACACGCTGACTGACTGGGGTAGGAATGGATGAGAGGGGGTCACACACACTCACGGTGGAGGAAGCAGTCGTATTTGAAGCAGCGGCGACAGAAGAGTGTGTGGAAGGAGTGCAGGCTCTGCTCGCGCTGCACAGACTTGGCGTTTGGTCCGTCGATGTTCGGGGTGCACTCAGGCGGCAGCGCTCCAGGAAGTTGCTGCTCCGTCAGCTCTTTGTACCTGCAACAGAGACGAGACGAGGCGAGGGGGGGGGTCAGCAGGGGTGCTTGTGCACGCGTCTAAATGCACACGACCGCTAACCACAACACACTTTCACTTCATACAAACACACACAGCCCTACCCTCATCCAGCTCTATGACTGCTTCTACATGTATAATTGCACCTCTAAGAAGCCTAACTGGGAGGAGGGGTACACATCAGTGGAAGCAATCATGTGGCAATCAAGCAGTCCAAACACAAACACCTACTTCTCCTCAGCTCCTCCGGGGAACCTTTGTCTGGAAACATGGAGGAAATTGCCTCAAAAATCTTATCCGAGGGAAACTTCTTTGAGCCGTCATTCGGTCTACCTGTGGCACACAGAAAGAAACATTTCAAAAACGTGCAGCATAAAACACAGCAACTGCCCAAAGCAACAGTAATAGTGGGATACAGAGGGGTTCAGGGCTTCATCTTCATGAGTCAGACTGAGACCTCACTGAGATTTACAATGAGAAATCCCTAACTCTCATGAATCAACTTCATCATTGACTTACTGACTCCAACTTACTCTCAGAGTTGCCCTGCTGGTCCTTGCGGGAGTCATCCGTGTCGTACTTCCCATCACAGTTATCTGTCTTCTCCAGTTTAAAATCCTGCTGGTCATCCTCCTCCTCATCATCCTCATAGTCACTGTACTGATTCAGTGCGTTCACCAGCTCCACAAAGATCTCGTCATTTATGAAGCCACACTCTAAGGACAGAGAACCAAAACTGATGATGATGGCCTGTGGCGACACACTTCCTTATGGACTTGAAAGCTACACACAGATGAAGAGCGTGAAGCACAGAGGTACATTATAACTATTAACGAATATCTGGACGACAGCAATGCGCATGTTAACATGTTAATCTAGTGTACAAATACCTCTGTCTCCATGAACTTTGCCATCATAGTTCTTTATAAGCTCTTCAATGAAGGTGCCGTCTTGGTCAAGGATTTCATCACCCATGTAGGGATGTTATGCAGAACAGTCTCATCCTCGACCTAGAAAACCAGAGAATGCCATGCTTCATGTGTGCACACCATGCTTGTTTATTTATTGCTTAGTTTATTTATTTTTATCAGAGTGGAAATAAACAACCATCTGACGCTGCTGTAGATTTACCATGAAGTTCTGCTGGAGGGGGGACCAGGAGTACATGACAGGCACGGAGGCCACAGCATTGAGTGTCTTCAAAGGAATGACTTGCCTGGGGAACTCCGGAAAGCCACTGTCCACTGTGCACTGCCGGTTTGAAAATACATTACATTGCTTTACTACTAGGCTCCATTCCTAACATCATAACACTGCTCCCAAAGGAGAAGCCAGCAGGTGATATGTGGGCTGTCAAATGGGGAGAGGCAGAATGTAGACCAACAAAGTCAGAGTCAAGTGACATTAAGATTTACCAGTGATAAAAGCAAGCGTTGCCAAGAGAGACACTGACCAAGCAGAAAGTCAATGTGATCTATTCCCTAAACTACACGACAAAGCTACTGATCTGTACACATCTGATTATTAACATATGTTTGTGTGTTATGCATTCACAAACAAGCCAAGACTTCTTGACCATGACGCCTCACAACTGATCTAAACCGGGTGGCTGTGTGTGTGTGTGTGTGTGTGTGTGTGTGTGTGTGTATGTGTGTTGGGGATTTAACAGAACCGACAGAAAAACTGCAGTGCTGACCTCTCTAGTCCCGCGTAAAGAGCTTACAGATGTCATAATGTGCACTGGCTGGATCCGCCGCGTCTTCCACTCCTGGTTGAGGATGTCCGTGCGCTCCATAATTTTTTGCCTATTGGAATTGAACATGCTCTACACAAGAGAAACAAAATGCACAAGTTGGAGAACACATTAATGAGAAAGCAAGTAAATCGCTCATGCCCCGTTCTACCGTAGATGCATAATAATACAGGAACAGTATTGTGGGAGAACAGAGGCAGGAGGCTGCAGTATCAGTACAACATTCAAGGCCAAGTGCCCTCAGGGACCCACGCTCATTCCCTGATCCCTAACCTCTCCTCTTGCCTCTTTAATCCACCCTCTCTAAGACAAAACACCTACAAAATATACCTCTAAAAAGTAGTGTTTGTTGGTTGGTTTGTTTTTAAACTGCTGATGTGTACCCATTCTCGAGGTTGTGGGCCTTAACTGCAGATCTGAAAGACCTGCCTGGTGTGTCTGGTCTCTCGTTACCCACCTTGATCTCATCGGCCCTCCTGAAGCGTTTCAGCTGCCGCAGCCGCATATACTCCGATTTCACTCGTTTCCTCCAGCATATGGGGCGCTTTTCGGATCTCTTCCCAGTCAAGCCCATTGCTAACCTGCAACATCAGGAGATTGCAGAGCCTTGTCATCATCGTTTTATTAATTTGCATAGAAATAGAAATTGTGTTTTCCCAGTGACATGTACCCCAAGCTCATGCTCAAATAGGTAAAAAAGGGTGTACCATTGTAACCAAAATAAAGAAGAGAAAAGACTGAAAGGCTCTGAACTGAGTCTGGTAACTGTTAAGAAACTAGGAACTACATGCCTAAGGTACTGCTTAGTCACCTGTGTAGTAACAGCTGGCTTACGCACAAAAAGAAATGTCTATTTGTGTTATACACTCGTTTCGTTTCCTGTTGTGTAGGAGGATGAGGATCAAGAGGCATCGCATTATTAGTATAAGGCATTGCCACGTTCCTTTCCCAGAGATATTAATCTACTTGACCTACAACCTATATGACGCAAATCAGCTAGTCAGGACGTCTTTGAGAACTGCCGAATTAAAACGCCCATAGCGTTAACGGCAACTATGTGTGCTGGGACAACTACAAGCAGACACCGAGGAACTTGGTATTGATGTAGCGCCTCTACCGTCAAACATGGGACTTCTCTACAATGCAAAGCAGGGTAGCCTCGGCAGAACAATAACATTGCTGTAGGAAACGACTATGCACAAGTCTGTAATTATGAGATCATTTGACGGCATTGGAGTTTAACTGTCTTGGATTTAACAGAGCATGGTTGCAAAGACCAAGCTTTTCTCACTGCCAGCCTGATTTCACAGCTAAACCGTCAACCAGTGGGGTGGCTAATCTGAACTCATTGCCCTCTTGTAATGTTTTGTTCTGGTAATTACAGATAACTTCGTGGGCGATTCATTAAAATCTGTAACGTTAATTTAGTTAAAAAAAAAAAAAACACCTATAGACTAATGTTTACTGCCATAAGAAGCATTGTTGGGTCTTACAAAAAATAATACAAGCTGTAACGTTACTGTTAATGCAGCGTCTCGGAGGTCCATGGGGACCTGTTGTTTCGAATCTGTCTTGCAAATGTTCAGGTTTTAAGCACACGTTTCGACTAATGTTAGTATCCGTCAAGTAGCTTGGTTAAGAACATAGTAACCTGGTACATTGTAGGTTGAAAGTTTTAGTAATTTATATTTCAAGGTCCTGTTTTGGAAGATTTACGTCAACGTTATTCGACCACAGCGTATCGTCGGAGTATAGATCTTATCTGGCCAAGTTACAAGCTAACAAAGTATTGTAATGTTCACAGTGCCTCGGCTTGCTGCTTGAATTAACGGGACCAATCGTCCGAGAATCTGGTTAATTAAAGACCAGCAAAGTAAGGCAACCACGTCAGCCAACTAATTTCATATTTTCCCATTTAAAATGACAATTGAAGTGTCAATCTTGCTTCCTGGCAAGCTAACATACCTCGTTAGCTTAACGTTACCACCTTACTTTAAACAAAATGCCTGTAAACTGGCACACAAGTACATAACGTTAGCATTAATAATGACTAGTTTCCATCGCACAGTTACAGCATATAAACAACACTATTTGGAGTGGTGTTGTTTGCTTGATAAGAAATGGGTACTACGGAAAATCCATGGAGAATTCATGTTAGCAAGCTACCATATCATAGTAACTTCAAGCTAACGTTAGCAAACGCTATCCATTTTTATACCGCGTGACAATTCGTGGGTGACAAGTCAACTGTCGCCAACTTTACCTTACTGTCTGACAAAATTCAGTTCACGTCAACCCCAAGTAACTTTCGTCAGCCGCTTACCGAATGAGTTGGAACCAAGCAATAACTGTGTCTTCTCAGTCAAACTGCCAGATTCATAGCACAAATGATAGCGAACCGAGCCCTGCCGGTATCTCAATTTGAAACTGTTAGCAGTAGCTAAATGCTATCCTGCTACCATACAATTTATGACAGTAACGTTAACGTTAGCCAGAAGCTACGGTGAAACTGACAGTTGGTGCAAAATACTGCATTTCGCGGGTTTTCTTACCTGCAGGCGGGGTCTACTCCACATTCAAAGAAATGACCTGAGATCTGACTCCAAACCCGCCAGTTCAAGATTAGTGGCTAGCCGACAAAGCTAGCGAAAAGGGGGGTCGTTTTCACCTCCGCGCGTCCGCGACAGCCAATACCGGCGAGCTTAACTCAATAGCTTCACAGCACAAATCGTTATGTTTATTCTGGAATACGAGTCGTAAAGTATTTTACTGTGACAAGATTTTTACTCTGTAAAAATGTAGAAAATCTGATTCGCTCTCTCTGATTATTCTCAATATCAATTTTCCCGTTTGAATAACTATTCCTTCCAACCCTTTATCGCCGTCTCTTTCACTCAGAATTCGCCGCCCACTTCGAACACTGCAGATTCATCGAGCGCCAAACATATTGCCCTATCATAACAAGAGATATTTCAGCGTCTCAAAGCCGAGAGATCCTACTGGTCAGCCTATATCACGGCTTTAACCAATCAGAGGCGGCCCTGCTATGGGGGCCCCGGTGTGGGGGACATGTGGAGAACTTCTCTTTGTTCTTGATGTAGAGCGAACGGATTTTTCATCAAGACAAGTGTCTGGTCAATTTCGTGTATTTATGGAACATTTTAGCATTGTTTGTATATGTTATTAGTGACATAGAGGGTGCAATTTTTCGATGATCTCTACGAGAAAAGGTGAATATCTCTTAGATGCACAATGTGGGGCACCATTCAGTAATGGTAGCCTAAAACCTTTACGTAATTCTTAATCGGCATATGTAATTACCATGGTACAGCACTCGCCTAGAGTATTAACTATCTGATATGTAGTCTTTGGCCTTGATGTTTTCCATCTCCCCCATGCTATATGCACGGGGGCACTCGGTTTATTATGTCCCGCCCACAATGAGGAGTACAGCCACTGAGACTGCAGTGACATCAGCTTGTATAATCTATCGAGCATACTGCCTTCTAAACTCACATCCTTGAAATTTTACAGCATTACACAACTATCAATTGGGTGAAACGATTCTATAGTTTCTAATCCATTCCCATGTTGCGTTTAAATGAATACACTGATGTGGAATTGCAGAGAATGCCGTGACACTACATCAACATTGGAACACTAGAAGAATTTGAAATCATTGCAACAATAAACCACAACTAAAAACAAAAACACACACAAACAGGCCTGACATTTTGTGACAGGTGTTGCACACTAAATTAGACTGCCTCCCATCATCTTTTCACATTTTATTTAAAAAGAACTTAGAAATTTTGTACAGTGCGTGCTTTCGCAGTGGAAAAAAGAATATCTCAGTAACGACTGTTACACAGCAAATCACCACTTTTTTTTGCTTCTGGAACTTATTCCAGAAACTGCAGTTCATAATTCTCCAAAGCACTAGAGTTCATCTTTCTTTTGTGATAACTTTGTAGCATGCTCCTCCACAAATTTGCTAAGTGCATCCACATCTCTTTGGCCTCCTTCAAATTTGACAGGATTCTCCTTTTTGTTGCTGGGTGCAAAGTATATTGTTGGGAAGCCCTCCACTTTGTAGCTGTCGTGAGACACATCATTAGCAGTAGCATCCATTTTAGCAATAACCAAGTTCTTCTCATTCTTGTACTTCTTCCCCAGAGCAAGATAGTCGGGTTCCATCTTCTTGCAGTGTCCACACCATGGAGCGTAGAATTCTATGAGGACATCTTTCTTTTTGTCCATGACGATCTCGTCAAAGGTCTTCCCAACCACGACCGTGACTGGTCCCTTGTTATTCTTTGGAATGGGTTGCGATTTAACAATTGCTTTTAGCTTGCCTACAATATAAGAAAGCATATATGATTGACTACTCAGAGGTCAGAACTCAGAGTTCCATCAAAGCAGGATTAGACTGTATATATACAACTTTTGGAACACCTGCCATAACCCCCACTGTAACATCACTGATATATACCCCATTAGACATACTTAGGTATCAAAATGAAGTCACAGCCCCACCCTTTCCCAATCTTTTGGGAAGGATTTCCCTGGAAGAGTATCTATGACATCAGACACTGATTCTGGTTAAGGGCGTCTTTTCCCCATATTAGTACTTGATGCCCAGAATGGGGTATAAAATGACTCTTTAGTGCAACAGCAGGCATCCCAAAACTTTTGTCTATGTAGCACAAAATCTAAAGCTTATTTTACTCATTTCTAGTTGTTATATAGCTACATATATATGCCTTACCTTTCTTAAAGGCCATGACAAACTCCCTGAGCACATCTGAGTCAAACTCCTCAGGTTCCATGGCATATTTCTTTCCCCCGTCTCCAAGAATAGCAACATTCACCTCCTCACCACTGTCACTCAGGCCCAAGCTCTTCAGCTCATCGGAGTAGTCCTCCTCGTCGGCAATGGCAAAAGTATACTCTGGGAAGTCCTTTGCCACCTCCAAAACCTTACTTCTCCAGAACTGCGTGGCTGCAGAATGCACAACAGACAAACAAAATAATTAATCCTAGCATGGATCATTTGGCACTTTTTTCCTTCTAAAACAATGTTCAGATGACAAATTCATTAAAGACTTAAGAGAAATACTCTATTTACTCTTAACAATACAGCGGTTATACAGTAAAAAAAAAAAAAAAAAAAATTTGAAGTAACTGTGTCTCACTTACCTACTCTGTAGTCAAAGCTAAAATCTACACCATAATAGACCACAATCAGGGGCCTCTTTGTGTATCGCTTGGCATCATTGCTCTGTTTTCGGTGACCAACTAAAGGCAACACATTCTTCTTGAAGAAGTCTTGAATTTCCGATGCTGAAGTAGAATCCTGCAAGGACATGTCACTTGTATGTGAGCAGTTTTCACTACCTTTCATTGACTGAAATGCACATCATGTAGTATTGTGAAAGTACCTTAATTGCAAGTGACTTGGACTCTGACTCATGTTTAGAGCGGAACTTCTCTGGGTGCATCATAATAACTTGTCCAGAAGAGGCCTTCAGAAACTTGGCCACATCACTACTGAAAGTGTGACGGAACTTGTAGTCATCCCTCAAGACATTGCCTAGAAACATAGACAATTTGTATTAATTATAGGCTATTGATTACTGTGCATGTTACAATCCAACACAAGCCACTCACTATCTTTGATAGAGTTTGTCAGTCAAGTAAACATGCAGCCAAGTCAGCCAGGTAAACTTGAGTAGGGCAAACTGAGTTAGCCTACTCAAATAGCATACTGCAGCATATTAAACATTAGTGAAAGTTAGTCATTTAGAGTTGGCGATTCCAGTTTAGTTAGTCCAATTAGACCCCATGGACTGTACTTACAAGCTTCCATATACACTTCCAGCTCAGCATCTCCTTCACTTGTGAAAACACCTACAATGATTGCATCATCTCCATCTTTGATTAGCTCCTGGATTTGTTTCACAGACTGAATTTGCTTTGATGGAGGTCCTGCCTGGTCACTCATGTAGTCCACAATGCCTGAACAGACAGCAAACAAGCCACGTCAAAATTCACAATCAGCACAAGTAATAAAACATGACAGGTTTATCTGCAGTTAAAAGTAAGCCAATGATAAATACCCACCAAACTTCTCTCGTGGGCCATTGTAGTCAAAAGCCTTCCCCTTCCTAAAGATCTTTAAGGTTGGATAACCAGACACATCATATTTACTGGCGACTTCAGACTCTACAGTAGCATCAACTTTAGCCAGTGGAATTGGAGGCGTACGTGTGCTGAGTTCCTTGGCAGCCTTCTCATACTCAGGGGCCAGGCGTTTACAGTGGCCGCACCTGGTGGACAGAACATACATAGGTCATGCTTTCCTTTCTGCCATCAAATTTACAGTGCATGAAAGACAGAAGCTCTAAGTACAGAATCCAAATTCTGAAATGGAACACATTTCCTCTCTGCATGTGTTTAGTACTTGTGGATATACTTGCGGTGAGATTGTATGCCACAAATACACAGGACGTAGTACAATCGCCTTATGGTGCATTTACATTTACATTTCTGCATTTAGCAGATTCAATCAGCTCAGGGCCAGTCTCTCCTTGAGCAACTTAGGGTTAGTGCCCTGCTCAAGTGCAAAACTGCAACCGCAATTCAAACCCAGAATTTCCAGGCTACTAGCATGCTAGCCCGGTTCCTTAACCGCTACGCTTCCACCACCTTTGGTGGTGTAGTTTCAGTGAAATCTTACAATACTTTCACGGTGCTGCAAGTTTCTTTAATTGCAAGTACACTTACATTTGGTTGTACAGAAGTTACTGTAGGAATAAGGTGCAATAGGTGAGCTATTTCTGCTACATACCATGGGGCATAGAACTCTACCAGGATGATGTCTGCCTCGTTGACTATTTCATCAAAGTTGTCCTTTGTCAGGACCAACGTGGCCTCTGGTGGTGGTTTCCAGTCTGGCTGTGCGACTTCTTTTACCCTTGCCACAATGGCTGCATTCAAAAATGACAGTGATGTTACGATCGGGCCCAACCACTTACAGGGGGTCATAAAGTCTGAGGCCAAACTTGACACAAGATATATTACACAGGGTGTTATCAACCGTGTGACTACAACCATAAACACAAGTTAGTAGTGCAGTGTACTGCACATACAGTGTCTGCAGATTATATACCTTCTTGTGTCCGATCACCATCATACTCCACGGGTTCCCCTTTCTTCAAAATTTTAATTGTGGGATACCCTGACACTTCAAATCTGCTTCCAAGAGAGCTCTCCTTAGTGGCATCAACTTTTGCCACTGGAACAGGTGGGTCATTTTCTTTCAGGGTCTGTGCAATGTTTTCATATTCAGGAGCAAACTGTTTGCAGTGTCCACACCTGTCCAGAAAACAGTAGACCTCCAGTTAGACACATTTAGGTAATTAAGAATATGCAGGCAGTTACTTTAAGCCAATCAGTACAATCTTACCATGGAGCATAAAACTCGACCAGAACGGTGTCTTTGCCCTCCATGAACGTGTCAAAGTTACTATCAGTTAAAACTAGCACTCCGTTCTCATCTTTGACTTCTGTGCTATCGTCATCATCATCATCATCGTCATCATCATCCCCATCATCCTCCTCTCCAGTGTCCTCTACTGAATCTGATGATACAGGTTTCAACTTTTTAACACAGATGACAGGGTAGAACATCAAAATAACCATGCACTTAGTGATCTGATTTAAAGTCACATTAGTTTCGTGACAACTAACATTAAAGCCATGCTAACGGCTATAAAAACTGCATCCCGCACAGATAACGTTAAATGTAACGTAACATTCAGGCGCAGGTTTATACAGGTCTAAAATATTCATCAGTGTATCATTCATCTGAATTGGTAAATTGTGGGCTATCTCTGCAGCGTGCAGTGTCTGCCATGACCTAACGATATATAAAAACTTGCTATCTGATGCAGTGCAAGCTTACGGCTCTAATGCAACAGCACCAACAACTACCTAGCATGCTAAGACGACACCCTTATCTCGAAACTAGACAATAAAGTATTCCACAAATCCATAATCATTAATATAGCTATCTGACTAGTTGACAAATTTACCTCACATCAACATTACTTACCAGTGTCATCCTCACTTCGAGTGACCGCCACAAAGTGTGCTATACCCAGCAACACAATGAATAGCAGTGTAATCTTTTTCATCCTCATTAGGATAAGTTCTACAAATATCACCCTATGCACAAATAATAGTCAACAACGACACGAATGGCAGCTACTTCTCCTACTAACGTTACCTTGCAGTATAATGAAGGTAAGTTACCTTTACAGTCGCGACAACGTTTTTATGCAAGTTAACTTGTCTGACTTGCCACACTGTCATTGGCTTATTGCTTGACGCTACATCCAATCGAACGTCGCCACTCAAGTCTACATCCTAAGTACGTTAGAAACAGCAATTGGTTGGATCAGGGCAATCGCCAGTGTCTGAGATTTCATTGGACGCACATGAACAGGACAAGGGAGAAACGGGAAAAGGATGCAAGTATGCCAAGTGTGCAAACTTATCAACTAAGTTATGCTCCCTACCCACTTAGCTGCGACAGTAACATTAAGAAGCCTATTTCTTGACACTTTGTTGTAGGATTTTCTTTTTTTTTGAAGAATCAGACGTTCTTAAAATAGTCCCATTCTACATCTTGATAATGAGTTCGCTTAAAGTAGAGCTATGGGGTATTGGTTTAAAAATAACGAGACTGCTTGAAGGAATGCAGCCTTGCAAAAAAAAGCTGACAGAATTTGGCAGTGAATAGCATTTAATAACGTGTTTTAATCTGTTCTACATGTCACCTAGGATTTCCTTCAATCAGAATTAATTTAACGATAATAGGCTACAGAAGTTAGAGTAATTTCCAAAAGTAATCAATCACATCACAGGGTAGGCCCATAGGCTGTTCCAGAGTATGCCAATGTAATTTAACCTGTTTACTGAAGGGTAAGTAGGCCTACTCTTGGTTCACTCAATTCACAAATCTTCACCACAGACGTGATGGCATTTGGACAGTACCCTTGAGGGAAAACAGGTTAAATGGCAAACTATATTTTGTAAAAGTCTATAGACATACCTTCGAGGTGAGACATCTCTTAACTTCAGTGGCACTGACATGCATTTATTTCAATAGACAATTTTATTTCATGTGGCTTAAACAGGTAGAAATAAAAAGAAAAGAATCTAAAAATATTCTTATGGTAACATTTAATTTCACATTCAGCTTAGCCAGACCTTGTTTTTGTTCTGGCCCCTGTATCGCTCCACAATAAAACACAATTAAGGCTTGTTCTAAACAAATCATACATTTGCAGTTGGAATATACACTGCATTGTAAAGTAATGGTACAAACTTGTATATCATAATGCAGCTATAGCCATTGATAAAGGCTGCTGTAGCCTATCCATATAATCAAAGATACAAAACACATTTTCTTTTAACATTAGTCCATTTCTTTTAGCATTTCTAAAACAAGCACTAGTCAGTCAGACAGACTGGAGTCATCATGAAGCCCTCTGTACGGGAGTGATCCTGCAAAGAGACCTTAAAAACAGCAAATAGATTCAGCTTAGCACAAAATAAATGTATTCAATAAATTCAATACAAAATGAATAAAACACACTGTATTCATTACGTCTGATTCAGAATTGCAGCTCCATCCAGACTGTGAAGAGAAGGGGCTCTCAAACCCTGTTTCTTTATTGGGTAAGTTATGGTGGAGGCTGTTGGAAAAGGCGCTGAGCTTGAACAAGAGTTCATCCACAAGGTCTTCAAACTCCTCCAAACAAAAGCTCTGTAAATAACAAAAAGGTTTGAAAATGTGACATCTAACAGCAGTGCAAAAAATAAAGTGGAAATAAAAGGTATTTGAAAATAGGTTAGGCTAGTGGAAGCACAACATCAATCATCGCTGTTTGTCTCTCTGCAGGAAGCAAAGAAAAGGAAACTAAGCTTTTAAAAAATAGCTGTGTCAACCTTTTTCTTACAATTCTGCATTTAATATAAACTGAGGAGAATTTCAGATTTAACTCACTCTACAGAACATTTAAATATGTAACCGTGTTTTTGATAACTGCTGCGTGCAGATTTTTTTTGGGGGGGGGTGCCTTTATTTTGATAGGATGGTAGAGAGTGACAGGAAATGAGCATGAGAAAGAGTTGGGGAAGGATTGGGAAATAACCTCAGGTCAGACTCAAATTGGGTCCCTGGGTTTAATGTCACCTTAACCTGCTGAGCCATGGCGCCTCCTGAAGTTGTATCTCCTCAATATAAAAACAAATCTATACATTCCAACTGTTCCATGATGCCGTCTTCAAAATGTTCCAATCAAATATTGACCATTAAAACTTCAACTTACATTTACAAAATGATGATCCTCTCTCCAGTCTGTCTTATTCTTTCCAACAAAAGCAAGCACTTTATTTTTTATGTAGTGTCCAAGCTCACAAATTGTAAAAAGTTGTTTTTTCCTTGTGGCTCTTTTTATCATTCTTACAAGTGAGGTTAGTATTCCCTTAAACTGTAAATAAAAAGAAAACATATTATTATAAATTATATAATTATATTATATTAGTTAGCTAACACATAAGCATTGCAGCTGTCATACATCTGGTCATAATCTGAATGAATATTAGCCTACCACAGCCAACCATGCGAGGTTTATCATGCAAATCAAAATGCCAAGGAGGAGCAGGCCATAGATACAGCTGGAGGACTTAGATTCACACCATGTACTCATCCTTCTGGATCTAACACTGAACACCAACACAGTCTTCACAGATCTGAGAAGACTGCTGAAGCTGTGTGAGGAACAGTGGAATAGAAGGTTGGCCATGGAAGAGAGGGCCATTCCGAAGATGATGCCCGCCATCTGAAACGTCATATGAATTAAAAGCACTGAAGTGAGTATCTGAAGTGAGTGTATCTATTTTAATCATTTGATGATCAAGACCAAGGACCTAAAAGCACCACCATCGAGAGTCTGATACCCAGAGGACCAATGACATTAAAATGTTTGTAAGCTGCTCTACTTTGACTAAAAGCTCATGTAAATACAATATAAATGAGTAAGATAAAAAGGACCTGAATCCTCCGTAGCTATATGGAGTTTCATATCACACATAATGAATCACATTATTGTCTTTTATTTCTGCGCTGAAAGTGATGTACCAGAGGCCAGGTAAGGTTGGAGAGTGTAGTCCTCAGAGATTGCAGAGGAAAAAACATGGTTTGTTCATCCCTAGAACAAACAGGCTTTTGAGCGAGTAGAGGAACAACACAACTCCATGAAGAGATATGGTAAGCTGTAAATAAACAAAGCAGACAAAGAAGTCACTGCAGTAGGCCTAACATGCCATGTCCAACAGCTAACACCGCAATCATAGTGTCCTACCTCTTCCCAATATGTGATATTTTCCACATCAACAAACACTCTGAAGTCCTCTCTCAACATTTGGTCAATTATTTCTGACTTCAGTGTAAAGTGATAGGCAAAGCAAACATAGTACAGGAGACTTGTCACAATGATGCTTCCCTGTGGATTATACAAGCAGAGACTGTTAGACAGAGAGTTTGCTGGGATGATGCTTCCCTGTAGATTATAAAAGCAGAGACAGACAGAGAAAGAATTTGCTGGAACAATATTGCCATCAAATGATCACAAAGAACTTGAGAGATTTAAAAGACCACCAACCCACCTCAAGACAATTTTGTAGGTCCACACAGTAGGGGAGCAATCCATTCTGACAGATGACCCATATTTGGGAAATCAATTGAGCCATCACAATGGTTAAGAGGAGTAACTGTACAGAAAAGTTGAATAAAAACATTCAGATTTTCTATTGTAACGTAAAGGTATTAAAAATGTACACTTACATTTCATTTCTGAAATTGTATGTTAATACTGTATAGCCGATAGAACATTTTAAAGAACACACCATGCATATGAAATGATGTCATTTCAAGTTTCATATGAAACTGTCATTCAAGAAGTTGATCCAAGTGAAATGGGTTAAAAAAAAACTCTTTCAGTGCACCTCATAAATCAAGTGAGCTGTGACTGTAAGTCAAACACATCTGACCTGACAGAGATAAGATAAGGCAGCTCACCTCAGCGGTCACTCTGGCCCTGTCAAGGGCACCCGTGGACAGAAGCAGCCTGGTGGACTCCACCCCGCCACCCAGCCGCAGGCCCCCAGAGGAGCCCAGCTCCACCAGCAGGGTGATTGTGCTGAAGAGATCACTAGCTGGGTGGTACAGGGTGAACTGAGCTGCTACTGCACGCGTGCGCTGATCAAGCCAGTCCGAGGCTTTCAGTTGAGCTAGAGTGGCCTCAGCTACGGACCTAAACAAACCATTGAAGAGCAGTTAAGAATGGCACGATTTGGACCAGTGGTGGTGAAGCGTTTAAGCAACCTGGTTAGCATGCTAGTAGCCTGGAAATTGTGTGTTTGGATCTCAGCTACCACCGTTGTACCCTTGAGCAAGACTCTTAACCCGTTGCTGTGGGGGAGACTAGCCTGTAGTAATTGACAGTTAACAAAAAAGTAAGTTTCTCTGGATGAAAGTGTCCTCTAAATGCATAAATACAAATTTAGATTAATATACATGTAAAAAGACTAACAATGTAATTTACTGCAATAGAAAACAATTGTAAAAGATTTATAGTTCATAGATAATATTTTAGCCCATACTAATATTTTATGCTGATATATATACTAATCTAAATTTTGATGGTGGTGATTTGGCCATTTTCTCACCATGTTTGTCCAAGGCCTACAGTCTTCCATGTCCTGTCATGCTTTCCAAACAGTTTTGGGGTGTTTGAAGTGATGTCAGATTCTTCAAACTTTGAATACATTTCCTGTTGGAAGATAGTTACTAACTTCTTATAATGAGATACTGTAGAAATATTCATAATAATTTGTGCATTCCCCTGTGTGTGCATGTGTGTGTGTGTGTGTGGTTTGGGGTGTGGCGAAGGTTGTAATGTATGTAAAATGTAGAATGTCAGGGCCAAGGTGGTGTTGTAAACTATGAAAAAGGCATGACATAAAGCAGGTGAATATACTCTCAACACTATACTCTCATAACAAGCAGCAGGTTACAGTCGCTCATGTCTATAATTGTTTACCTGATAGGGTGAGTTTATGACTGCCTCTGTTTTTTTCAAAATCGCTTCACCAATGAGGATGTTTCCGTCCACCACAGCTTGCCACTACAAAAAGTCAGTGGGTTAACAATGAGTCAATACTTTCAGAAACTGAAAACAGATATATTTCAGAAACAGAATCCAGATAGATTCAAATGAAGCTGCAGTGTGCTGATGCTTTGAGACTGGCACTGTACTTTGCTTCCTCTTGAAGCCCCGCTGCTCCAGGTGTCCTTATATGCCTCGGCCAGCAGGGTGCTTGCTGTCCAGTTCCACCAGTCCTGGTGGTTTTTCACACTTTGAAAATGTTTATATGGACCTCTGTATGTCAGTATTATATGAAACACAGAATAACAGATTATCCATATTTGTCAGATCATGACAATACAAGCAACATCTTTCATCAAAAGAACATTTATAACATTTGTTCTAGTACCTTCCAAGCTGTGTCTTGATGGCTTGAGTCAACTGATATTTATTGGGCCATGATTTTCCATGAGACACAAATAGTAGCAGGACTAGCATTATAATGTAGAGTGACACCTGACTGGAAATTCAAACAGAAAATAGCACTTCAACATTAGCACTCTTCACTTCAGTCATAGCGAACACATGAATTATTGACATTGGTATAATGATAAATTATTGATATAATGAGATGTTACTAAATGATTGATTTGCTGGGAATAGGTGAGGCGTGTGACCTGAGGAATCTGCGTATCAGTGTGTTCTTCCTCATCCTCTTGGAAGTGTGTCTCAGCAGATCTGGGCTTGGAGGACGCACAAGACGCAGGTGCCGAGCCCTCTGACGAGCTCGCACTGCCTTTCAGTCCAACACAAAGTGATATTGTCAACAGCAAAATTACATAGCACTTTTTATTTTTATAGTACAGCATTAGTCGTAATGTGTAGTGACTGCCCCAGTGTATTAATCTCACCCACTCGCATTATTTATGACAAATCAGAATCAGATTGTGAAAAGAAATGAAAGAAATGCATTCCCATCGCCGGCCCCTGTGTATCAATTTTTTTAAATAAATATAAACCTTCACAGTTCAGTAGGCTAATAGTCAGGAAATATGGATTAAAAGTACAGGTCTGTTGCAGTCAATGTCTGACTTTGTACCTTTCCCATAATCTATGCATTGCATTAATATAGGACTGGGGTAATACCGTGTCAAAGTAAGTGGATCTGCCCACTGACTGCTTATGATGTCTGAGTACTGAAAGCCTTCCATTTTGCGTCCAGTATTTGCAAGCTTCCACGATAGACTTGGTCTCACTTGAGGCATCAAAGAAATCACCTCTGTTGTGGTACCGCAACGATACAATAGCAGCTACCACAAAGATCTGTGTGACAAAGTGAAAGAATTCAATTATGTGAGGGTAGCAAAGCAACACTGAAGACATCACATGACACATTTCTAATAAACACTTGCAACACAATATCAGTAGAGAATATTCTTCCAAGCCACAGAAAAAAGGAAAGACTATTTTTGTCAACAGTGATTTGATTTGACAAATTTTACCAGAGTTGGGTGGACGACAAATGCACAGGTTATGAATGAGAAGAAGAGAGAGTAAAACCACAGCAGACTCTTGGTGGGGCTGAACCTAAGAGAAGGAAGAAAACATTTCACAAAAGAGCCGTGATGTCTGTATTTCTCCAATAGCCATCCTTTTTATTTATTCAGTTAAAAAGAACATACTTCAGACCAAGAAGTCCTGTCAACACTGCTGAGGTAACACAAAGACACAAGCATGTGGACCAGGTCACATAAAGACACCACCCTGGCAGAGGTGATCGCTCAAGGGAACAGCCTTGCTCTGCGGAAAACAAGCACACAGGAAGAATAAGTGACATCTCTATCCAACCACACATGTCCATTCAAAGAGGGTGAGTGTCTACTACCTGCAGATGAGTTGTTCTGAAGGCTTTGCTTGCTGTCTTTGAAGTTCTCACTTGCCACTTTGCTTCCATCAAGGCTTATCAAGATGGAATTGGGTGTTCCTAGCGCCCTCTTGTGGGAAAGCGCTGAAGCTGCAGAATATCCAAACCAACTGGCATCAGGCTGTTTAGAGACACAGCATGATCTTTTAGATCTCACTGGTTGTAATTTTCATTTTTTATATCTGAAGTTGTTAAGTCTAACCTCATATCTGTCACTCCAAGCCTCTTCAGACTGATTGCCTTGGGGGTCACAAAAATCCTCACTAAAGGCATCTTGAAAGACCAAAGTAAACACATTAAAAAATACATTAAAAAATTATATATATATGGTTATATATATGTGTGTGTGTGTGTGTGTGTGTGTGTGTGTGTGTGTCAACCACTATCAAAGACAAATAGTTAATATCTACCTTCAACGGAGGTGATGTCAGACACTGAATGACCATTGATCCAAGTTCTGGGTGATCTCCTCGACTGCTGAAAAATCAAGAGCACAGCCAAGTTGCTCACATAAATAAAGTTTAAGAGCACTGTGCCAGAAAGGCAGGTAGGTTTGATTTCAGCAGACTAGATCTGAGTGCTGCTCCTGTGCACAAACATGAGACATGCTGTGACATGCTGTCAATCTTAGGCGACTGGAAAAAAGTCAAAATTATTTTCTATCAGCAGAGTTACAGAATTGTATGCATTTTATGCAAGTGTTGGCTTCATGTCTTGTTATATGCAAATAGGCCTATTTCAATTGTGAAGTAGTTTGACAACTTCAGGGATTATTTTAGGTTACATAAAAAATGACAGATTTAGCAAATCAGTCATTTTCTGAAAATATAAAAAATAAAAAATTACGAAATTTGTTCAATTAATTACTATATATATATATTTTTTTTTTATTTACTCACAAAATATGAGTTTTCAGGGTCAATAAGGATAACAAATAAGAATAATTTTAAGGACATTAATAAGTGTCAATGTAAACAAGGTTAGTTGTGATGGACAGGTGATAGACAGTCAGGGTTTGAATACTGACCTGTGCGAGACGAAAGAACACTGAGATTAGACACCCCACTGGCAGAACCATGAGCGCACTTACTACCCCTGTCACCATGGAGACGTCAGTCAGCCCCTGCTCTAAAGAGTTCTGATGGTCACCAGCAGCAATCAAGAACACAAACATTCATCATTTAGTATATAGACAGAATGAAAGAGGAAAAAAAGGAAGAATGGAAAGAAGAGAAAAAGAAAGAAAGTGAGTGTAACACATTCAAAAATATTTTTCCACACATTTTGACTAACTCATATCTTATACTATAATTTGGGCAGAGCCACTGCGTGATGTAGATTTAGAGAGAGGAAAGGACACTTTCCCATCACTACTGAGCTTGGTTGTCTTTTCTGAGCAGGCCAATGTAAATGTGCTTGGACCTTTATGCCAATGTAAATGTGCTTGGACCTTTATGTCAATGTAAATGTTAGCTCACCGGGTTGTGCTGGTGGTGAATGAGGAGAGCGCTGGCACACATGCTGCCCAGCTGAAGCAGCAGGCACACAGTCAGGCGCTGGACAGCAGTGAATGTGCTGTGGGGGGGGCGACTGAATACAGAGAGCCAAGGGTGGAAGTCCTCCAGGTACTCTGTCAGCTTCATGTAGAGGAGCTGGCCACAGTACACACACACACACACACACACACACACACACACACACACACATAAAGACATCAGAGAGAGCTCAGATCAGACACAAAAGAACAGATAAGTTGGTCAATGAAAATAAATCCTAAGTAGGTTGATTGATCGTTTGTTATAGCAATTTATTTTCTGTTGCCTAAACCAATTTGACTTTATTTAGGTTAATTAAAAAGATATGTGCATTTGTTGCAAGACTATTTTTATGAATGGAAGAAAATATTGCATTCCATTTGCTGGATTTAGGACAGATAAAACACTGAAAATACAATAATACGCATAAAATACATTTATGACCATTCCCATCAATACATCTTCTTTAATGAGAAAAACAAAGTAAGTACTTTACTAAACATTGTGCTTTACTTAAAAGGCTCATGTATTACAAGATGCTTGGTAAACCTGCCATGCCATTATTAAATAATATAAAGTGAAATATGTAATACATAAATACATAAAATATTCTCTGAAAATGCTGTGCTCAGGTCACATTTCACGTCTGCTCACCACATCCAAATCACTCCCATGAAAAAAAAAAATTGTGTGAACTAGAAAATGCACCAGTAATCCAGTCATCATCACCTTTCCGAATCCAAGTCCGTGTTTGCAAACCATGAGTTTCTTCCCCACCTTCCCATCATCCTCGTCGACGGCCAACCAGCACTCCCCGAGGAAGAACCAGCTGCTCTGGCTCGACAGCTCCCTCACCAGCACGTGGTTGACGTACCAGCTGGGCGACGGGCCGCCGTTGTCGTGCCAGAGATGTACCATCCAGATGGGCCCCAGGCCCTCTGCCGCACTGTCAGGAAGGGGCGGTGAACACACTCAGTGAAGGATAATCCTGGTTGCATTCAGTGCTCAGAAAAATGATCTTTTTGATGTAAATGCGCTGGATCCTGAACAGACGGATGTAGAAATCTGGGGTACAAGCCGGAGGTAAATATTTGTTTTGCTTGTTTTGTTTATATAGAGATGTGGTGTGCTCTGCCGGCAGCGAGGAGCCCGTCTCTACACTGTGTCTCTGGAGGTCTCTGCCATTCTATGTCGTATGTTGTATGATTGATTGATACCAAAGTGACATTTTGGGATCTTGCGGTTCACAGGCTTCATCTATTAAAAGCAGGTATACGAAAATAAAAAACATATAATGAAATTGGTACCTGAGAATAAAGGTTTCTTTAGAATTCCTGGCAAAAAGGGATCTCTCTGGGATGTAGAGCTCTTTTGTCTCCGACACTCCTTCCTCCCCGCACAGCACAAGATAAACCTGACAGTGACAGATTATTATGAACGCACTTAAACCATCCCAATATCAAAAAGACAAAACAAACAATGGGCAGAACTAATCTCATGCTTGTTTATCTTGTTTACAGAAATACTGAGGCTTTACAGATTAAAAAGCTGTGCCAGTAGGGTAGACTAATAATAAAGCATCTACTTTAAACAATTCTGACAGTGCACATAAACAGGCAAGAGACAGAAGACAGCAATTAAAAATCAAATCCTTGTGGGCATAATAACCACTGTGAATAAACATTTAGGCCATAAAATACAAATATCCAATTATACAAATAGGCCTGTAAACCCACGGCTAACAAATTTACAATTATCCAAACAATGTCAAATGTGTGTGGGGAGACAGTTCTGATCCGAGCCGGCTGGCGTAACCACAGTCTCCTCCTCGCCACATAAAGTATGCAGCCAACATCTGGCCCAGCAGGCCTCCATTTGCATGTCTTTAGGGAGCGACACCAACAATACCTTGGCTGTCATGTTGGTACGGGAGCGCAGTCCTGTGTCGATGGTGACAGAGTACAGCTGCTGGTCTACAAGCTTGTAGTCTAGCAGCAAGTAAGGGGCCTTGCTTGTTCCACCAGGGCCATCGACACGCTTGCAGATAACCAGCGCCAGAACATAGACAACAAGGGTGAGTGCAGTCACCCAGCTCAGGACAACGCTATTGGAAGGTCTGTAAAATAACATTAGAAGGTGAGAATCAAAGTTAGACTGTTAGTTTGACAGTTGGAGACCTTCAGAAACTGTACAGCATAACCATCATGTATTTAGCTGAGGGCAATTGGCTTGGCTTACGTGGTGTACTCAGCAACATCACCCACATCAATGTGGCTCTGCACGGCTTGGTACGCCACTGCAAGCGGGGAGAGGTGCCTGCAACTGAGTAGGGATTTATCAAATGTCACAAAATTAAAAATGAAATTAGTCAAATTGAATTGAAACAGCAGTGGGGCACAGGCAGATTGCTATCACAGATGCAGTTCCTTCAGACAGGCCCTTTGGGACTATCATAGACCAGACTATTGTAGAAGGGAGCTGTTGTCTCACAAATCAAATTGTATCATGAGAACAAAAATCTGTATAACAATTCAACATCACTTTAAAATAATATTTTCTCATATTTAACTCATGTTTTATTATTCAGTTTGAAGAGCCTCAAATAAAATGTTAATACCTGCAGTTGATTTGAAAGTGGACTGATCCTGGTTGTGCTATGCAGCCCTTGTTTGTCCATTCTCTCCCCCCATTCCAGGACAGACAGTGCACAGATTCAATCTGTAACGTGTAATTTACAGTCAAAGCGACATACTTATTGCTGGATGTTTTTCCAGGGTGTGCACAGAGGACTGACACATAACCAGTGCCACCATCTGAAAACAACAGAACAAAAATACACAATCAAACATCAATTTAGCAAACTAAACACAGATTCATGAGGTGCTCTCTATTAGTGACACTTTCAGATTTGTCAGATATTCTCTATTACTATTTACTGTCTTGTTTCTGGTCCATTTGAACAGTAGTACATGGTTGGTCAATGTTCAGAGTATCAAAATGAATGAATTCAAACCATGCAGATAGTGTGGAGGGAGGAAGAGATGAACAGTGTTTCCATCCCAGTTATAAATCGTCTTTATGCTGTTTAAAACAGGGGTGGGCCTCTCTGACATCCTGGTTAGGGAAACAACATACCAAATGAAAAAAGAGGAATACATTTGTCATTCAACTTATGGATATCTATCTCTGTCTGCGGTAACTGTTCTTCTAAACATATAAGAGTCGGCAAGAATGCAGGAGACCTGAAGAGGAGCATGATGGGAAATGTGCGGTTAGCGGGCCGCCGAAACTCCACCGCCACTTGGATGGCCTGATTCTGGAGGTCTGGGGTCACATTGAAGTGGTGGATATTCACCACACTGTGTGTCAGTGTGAACTCTGAAGCATTGAGGATCTGCTTGGCAAAGAACAACTGAAAGTGAGGTTTCTATTATTTTGGAATCCTTCCACAATATACTGTGCATTATCAAAGATCTTTTAAAATAATCAAGAAATTCATAATTAATGATCAATTAATAATTCCATTGTGGAATTTGTGAAATCTGGAGAAAATTTCACAAATTTCATCATTCACATTTTCACAAAATTCATCCTTCTAATCTTGACACACCATATTACTTCACACAAGTGATTAAAACTATTTTTTTTTATTTGAATGTCAGTAGACAATTTGTTATGAAATCAAAGTGTGAACTTCTGGTATCAGTCACTGTAATTGCAGTCCTCTGTAAGTGTAAATGTTCATTCCATACACTGGTTGGCTTTCTCTGGAACTGGACAGACAATGGTGATTCCAAGTGTTGTACTCTGATCTTCCTCCAGGTGGTGCAGTTGTACAGTCGTAGATCAGCCACATCTCCGTTCAGCTACGGTACATTAATCCAAATCAATCAGGAACTGTATTGGTGCATAAATACAGTCAAACCTATTTGGGTCATTTAACAATCTCACCTGCACAGGTGTTTTGCCCCAGTAATATGGATTCCGTTTAAAATACCAGAGTTGGGAGATTAAACAGGAATTTGATCCACCCCTGGGACCAGTATCCATTCCTGCAGGATGATAAAATGTCACTGGGCCTATTATGAAGCTATTGGTAGGGAGGTGGTCATATCTCCATGTTTTTATCTCCAGGACGCTGGTATTCAGGAGGCGCTCTGAAGCTCTGCTTAACAGCAGGTCCTTCTGTGTTTCAGGAAGACAGCAATAAACACAACAGGAAGAAATGTGAATAATACACACCACCGAGACAAACTTTGAAGTTTAATCAACGTCTTCAACTTGCTTCCACGTGACTGTGAAATTGAGGGACAAAACACATTATTCTACCCAAATAACATATTTTGATCGAGTACCTGCCCAGGGACCGCAGGTGGAAATCAGCATGTTTTGTTAGAACCTGCTACAAAGCATTTTCTTTTTCTTTATCCAAGGTTAATATTACCTGTACATAGTCCCTGTTCAAATAAATAAATGAATTTATTCATTCAGCTGGGGTTGTCCTGTGTCTATGTGAAAATGTATTCCCCTAGAACAATTGTGAGCTTTATATTGTACAGGCAAATTTCTTTTCTTCTCTTTTTTTGAGTTTGGAGTATTATTTCAGAATTCTGAGTGTCAGTCTCACTATCTTACCAAGGTCAGATCTGTGATTGTGTTGAGGACATCAGAGGTGAGATCAATGCCTTCCTTGGAAAAGTGATGTGAGGCTTTTAAAGTATGAGACAGGGCAGTGACTAATGCATTTAGAAAATGCTTCCTCAGTGAATGGAAAACACCAGATCCAGTCTCTTTAGAAAACATGGCAGATATATCCTGAATGTGCTTGGTAGCCAACTTAGCACTGACCAAAGTCACCTGAGACAGAAATAGATTTATGATGTCATAAACATTAACAGTAATTAGGGGAATTGTCTGCTTCGATGCTAAGATACTTAAATAATGAAATACTTATGTAATTATATATACTTATGTAATTAGTAAATAGCAACAATGATCAAGACCTTCTTTCATGCAATGTGGGGACAAATCAGTCATGTAACCAAACAACATCCATAGGCTACTCACTTGGTCTGTGACCTCCATGAGATCTCTCAAGATGTTAATGTTTTGGGTCAGTGATCTCTGTTGGACAAAATCTCCTGTTACTTCAGTTATAGTGTAGGGAGGAGTCAGGTCCATATAGCTCAGCACTGCTATGTTACATAAACAAACCAAACACACACAAGTACAGGCTAATTCTCTCATATGTACCCTTAAAAGGCTTGGAAATTACAGCTGTCAGCTACAGCAAATGGACTATCGATTATGTTGATTTAATGTTCCAGAAATGTGTAGCACATTCTTTAATATTATTAGACTACTTAATGTAAGCTGTTACTTGTTCTCTAATGCAAGAACATTCCCTTCGAATCTGTAATACTGTAGTTCTGATTGAAGGTTGGGTCCAAAGATTCTAGAGCACTGCTCAAGATTCTTTGGTGATGTCTATAAGAGTGCTACTCTCAAGTTAGTGTTCATTAGAGGCCATGGATCTCACTGTTTGACAGTTGGACCGTGGTAAAGCAAGCTCTCACCTCATCCGTGAGAGTCAGCTGACACAGTGCAGACACAAGAGCATTGTGGGTGACCACCAGCAGCTCCTGAGAGGACTTGGGGTCCTGACTCAGCCTCCTGAGCACTCCGCTCAGTATGGAGATGGAATTATGGGCGTCTCTGGTGCTGCCTGTCTGTATAAGTCTAGTGAGGCTCTGTGTGCTGTACATGAACCTGAGGGCACCAATAGAGACAGTTGTCAGAGTCTCATGCAGGGAAAAGACATGGCGTCACTGAAACGGTTATTCATGATTCATCTTACAGGTCTCGTTCAGGGGTGTGGGACAGGGGACTGTTTCTCTGGAAACTTGGGAGAACCTTGACAGTAGCTGAACATGGTGTAGTCATAGTCCCATGTTTGTTAATTATCACTGTATTGATGGTAACTGCAAGAGACAAGAAATGTTGTTTTGTGACTGAAATTGTATTCCTTAACATTATCAAGTGGGAAGTACTTTTCTGATGTACCTCTATAGTCATTTTCTGATTGTTTACCTCTATTGCCATTTTCTGATTGTTTACCTCTGTTGTCATTTTCTGCTCCTCCAGATGGCAGGTGAAAGTAATGCTGGAAGTCTCGGCCCTCATACAGAACTACAGCAGGGTTCTCGCCAACTGAATAACTGAACTGATAAAGTAGATCCTGTTCAAATATATTAAATAAGTTTATTAATACCAAAACTAACATGAATCAAATGTAGCACTAGTAACACAACAGATAGAAACTGAATTTTAAAAGCCACCATTTAAAAGCCAGCCAATGCTCCAATGTGCTAAAAGATGACATATTTCAGCATCTCAGCGCACCTCTTTTCCAGACGCACAGAACACACTGAAGTCTGTGAGGATCTCCAGCCCTTGGCTGGGTTGAATCAGACATGCCACTCCCTCAGGGGCTGGGTGGGTTCTGAAGAACAGCTGGGATTTCCCCACCACTGTCTGCTGCTCACCTGACACGGAGAAACAAAGAAAAACTTGTTGACGTCTCTCTGTATGGTTTAAAGTTATATCATAAGACCAACCATATACAGCCAAAGTATAAGTAATTAAACCATTGCTAATCTGTTTCTTTGGACAAAAATACCCTTTTCCCATTTTCATTTTCAAAAAATGTTCCTTCTCAGACAGAAAGTTAACATCTGATTGTAAAGTCTGACTGGTCTTAACTGGTCTTACTTGCGGTCACTGTGAGCAGATAGAGTCTGTTGGGCCTCAGTGAGTAAGGTTTCAGTGTGACCATAGATGAAGACATGCCTGATAGGAAACACAGAAACATTCCCTGTCAGAAAAGTATTCCATCCAGGTACAGGGTGTAACCCATTTTTTAACGCAGACAAGCACAATTTTTCCCATCACTGTTTTCCCTATTGAGTGTAATGAAAAATAATGGTTGTATTGTAATACTTTCATAACTTGCCTGCAACAGTGTAAGACTCAAACAGCACAGGGTCAATAAGCTCTCTTTCCAGGTCTAACAGAGTCTTCTCTTCTACTTCCAAACCAGGGCGCTTGGAGTCCATCAAAAAGCTCTCCTCAGGATGGCCAAACTCGAACTCTAGGTCTCCATTATCCCAGCCTAAACCCATACATAAACCCATAACAAACACAAAGAAAGAAAGAAAAGATCAATACCTGCCATATTAGTGAATTTAAATAATTGATGATTATTTTTATTGGGTTTTAAAATGACAATGGTCATCCTCTAAAGCAGTTGCAATACCTGTTGGTCTTCCTGCAGACGATCCTGAGTCACCTTCCTCAATCCCAGTGAAAAGAAATTCATAATCTGAAATCCCCACATTAGGATTGCAAATCACTTGTGTAGCACAGATATATCGTATAGGACACATAAAACTAAATCTCAAAGGAAATGTGAAATAAAAAGAACCACCTGATATCTCTTCTGTCTCAGCATAATCCCTGGTTCCAGTCCAAACTAGATCTTGAAGCCAAAATACACTGAATTTGTTATACATATTTTTTTAAGCATTAACTTTTTGTGGAAATTATTTATGTTCTATACAAACATGTAATCTCTATTTGACCGAAAACTAGGCAAACAATCTCATTCACAGCACATGTAAAATATTGTTCTAACAGATGTAGGTTTCTAATTGAAGAGAACTCAAGGAATTTCAGCAATCTCTGAGATCTCTGCAGTGTCACCTGTCCCTCCAGGTCCTCCGCTGTGTTCTTGGATCACAGACAGGTCAGTGTCACTTTCAGCCTGGGCACCACTGCCTCCATCTTCAAAGATCTCAACTAGCCCCGAGAGTTGTAAGTCAGGCCAATTCATCGTGGCCAGGTCTGCAGCTTCATCTGTATGAGCAGGCAAACATGAACAGCATGTTCACTGACATGCTCAGCAATAGCACTGTTAAGTAATGCAAGACTGGGCATTCTCAAATTTTGTCACCAGCTAATAACTGACAGCACAGCTTGGAAAATGTGCAGAGAAAAAATATGAATTTGATCCTTGTCCTTTCTGAAGCAATGTAACAGGGATATATAGGGATATATAGAAAATATCACTTCATTACAAAGCATCACTCTGTTCCAAGTTCATAAAGAATAGGCACCTATACAGACTATACTGAATGCCATGCATCACTTCACTGTGGCTGTATGGCATTGCACACATCACCTGCTTGTTGCTTCACCTCGTCAGGCTGGTATGAGGGCAGCATCTGGGCTTTCTCAGACGGTGAGCTTCTGCCCCATCTATGCCAGCTCACCGGTGTCTCACCCTCCTCGTAGTCCCCTCGTGGGTAGGAGAGGAGAGGTGCCCCCGAGGGTGCCCCCTCATGGGTAGGTACATGTGTACCACTGCTTCCACTGGAATGCCAAGGCATGGCATTAGAGTTGTGGTAGTCCTGTACGTTGATGGACTCAGGTAGAAAACCCGAGAAATCAGAGAGGGTGGGAATTTGGATGCTTTCAAATGACGCTGAGGAACCTGCCATATTAAGTTCATCTGGGAATAACTCCTCCTCATCCAGCACCGGTCGTTCTTGGGTGAAATTTAGACTCTCAATGATTTTTGCAGGTGTGCCTTGATCCACAGCATTGCAGAATGGCACTAGAGAAAGAGACAGGAAAAAACAGGATGTTTAAACAATAATATTTTCATTTCATTTCATCTCAACAATCTTTTGTCTTCTTCAGGCCAAGCAGACTTTTTATATTTATATTTATATTATATTCCTCTTTTGTAAGTCACTTTGGATAAAGGCGTCTGCTAAATGCATAAATGTATATGTAAATGTAAATATTGTTAACAAGTGTTCCTCAAAGCTGTTTTTGCAGCCATGCGTTAGGGGCCCTTTTCTGATGAGCACCCTGTATTTTTTATCTTTTCAACACATTTTTGATCCAGAGAAGTGTTCCCCTTTCTTTGAATAATGTTTCCTATTTGAAAGCTGTCTGAAGGCCCAGCCAGCATGCAGCAAAGGGACTTGTCATCTCTTACCCTCACTGATGATGTTATTGGTACCATTCACTATGTACAGTTTCCAAGAGAACATAACATCTTCTGAGACAGAGGTTTCTTCCTCAAAGAATGCTTCAGCAGAAAACTCTTCATTCCAGTTTATTCCATTTCCCTGATAGTGAGTATGTTTAATTTGAAGATTCCTAAGGGAAAGAAAATGTTTTACAGATAAATGGAAGGATGAAAAAATCAAAGGATACTGTAGGGGGCGCCGATCTGACCTCTGGTCCTACCTCATGGTGTCTGGTGTGACTGTAACAAACACCTCAGATGTGGATGAATGGCCCCTGGTTTGGACAGTCAGCATGAACCTAAACTGGTCGAATGTGGGATTCACGTCACTCGCTGGGAAGAGCAGCACTGGAAGGGATGCAGGGACATGCGCTCTGAAACATGGGCCTTCTTTTCTGCTCACCGCTCTGCAGTGCCAACTGTAGCTGGGGAAAAAGCAAAAACACTTGAGCTTTGAACACAGCAGGTTTCACAACAGACAGGAAAACATCAAATCATTTCACAGAAAATTATAAGAAGGAAAAAAATATGTAGCAAGGTGCAATGTTTTTCTATAGCAAATTCTGTTAAAAGCATGGAGCTAGAAAATATTGTTTTCCCTTGTGATGTCTGTGTGGTTATAATGCTGTCTTACTTTAATGGATTCTGAGGGAAATCAGGGTCATGTGATTGCTCTCCATTCAGGGTGATTAAGGTGTTGTCATGGCGACTGATGAAGAGGTTTGTGGCTCCCTGAATGACACTAATGGGGAGGCTGGGCACCACCTCGACACAGACAGTATAATTACTGTGCACAACGCTTCCAATTATCTGAACCTATGGACAGAAAGAGTGGGATGTCAGGTGAGGCAAGAGGCTTCTACATGGTTTTAGATTTTCCACTTCTAGGTGCCGACCGTGCCTGTACAGATTGTTTTAGTGAAAAATACTACACAATCACAGTAATAATAATAATAATAATAATCAAATAATATGTTCTTTAACAATAACAATGATCAATGTCTGCACTAGTGTCTTGTTACCTTGGCTATGACTTTGTAAATGCCATAGTGAAGGAGGAACGCTGGGAGCTCTATGCTTTGTCTGTGGGTTTCAACTGAAGCCAGGTGAATTTCCCTCCCGCTGGCGTTGTAGACCACCCAACTGTACTGTAGACCCTGGGACACATTACACTCAATCTCTGCTTCCTCGTACGTGACGGCCAGACTCACAGGCTGATGGCGCAGGACCTGGAGAGGGCAGATATACCCTCTGTTTGATTTTCTGCATAGTCTGCAAGTGTCATATGTGCTGGCCAGGTTAAAGACAAAGCCTATCATCTCATTCGCTTAAATAGATGTGCACTGTGAAACAGTGCTTCAGTTTCAGGGGTTCAACTCTAGACCTACCTGCATTTTAGCTGGGCCCATGTTCTTTACAAGAGGTGGCAGACAGCGTTCACTTGTCACAAATATGTGACCATTCAAAGAGGCAGAGCTTACTAGATTGTGCATTGTCACCTTGACCACAAACTCCCCTGGTCTGGAATAGATAGAAGGGGAAATGGTATGGTATGATCTGATTTTTGCTGAAACAGCTTAATACCTTATGATTAATACCTTGAAACCCCTCCCCGCATGCTTTTAACATGATTTTTGTCTTGATACATATCAAACGAACCTGACATGAACCTACCTGTCAAATAAGTGCTGTTCATCTCTCTGACCATGTCGTGTCCTTCCATCACCAAAGCTCCAAAGGTAAGACACATCACTCCCTGCTCTAACTCTGCATTTGAAATCCACAATTGTGTTTACAAGAACAGAGGCCTGAAACTGAAGCTTATGAGGTTTCACGGCCCTCTGGACAATCACAGCATAAACATCTGAAACTGTAGTTGTTTGTCCACTGAACACTGTCACAGAGACATTGTACCTGAGAACGTAAAAAGACTCACTTTAGATATAAACCAAATGTAACTAGAAAATACTGCATGATGACATTTATTCTTCCTGACAACTCACCTTTTGGGAACATGGAATTTTTTAGCAATGGCTCTGGAGGCCGTTCTGACAGGTCGTTTGTCCCCAAAATCCCACAGGAACTCCAGAGGATCTGGCTCTTCGGTCACTGCCATAAAGGTTATTTGTGTGCCAATATCATAAGCCTCCCGCTCAGTATAGATCTGGACAGCTAAATAAAAAGTTTATTACAAAAGAGGCAAAAAGAGAATTTCCATAAGAGTCCTCTCATCACGACGAGACTGCTAGGGTTCACCATCAATTAATCATGTCCTCATAGTTTGAATATTAAAAAGCTATTGAAATGGAAGTGCTAATGTTAGCCTTTTCTGCCCACATGAACCTTGTACACCTGCTTTCTCAAACCGGCTCAGTCTGGTCCTACACATAAGCTAGGTGAACACCTTTTAAAAGAAAAACAATAAATCTTACACATGTATTTCTGCGTTTAGATCATTCTCAACTTGAAGCGCGAATATAGTTTTTACACATGCAGTTCGACACTTCAAACATTTCAGTGGAGTTTAAGGGAGAGTGGAGTGCTTACCCATTTTTGAGCCATGTCCTGATATAAACATACTAACTATTCCGAAAAAGAACCAGAGGAGCATTTTGCACGCGGCCCTGCACGCGTAAACTCAAAGACACTGATCACCTAACGTCTTAATTTATAGCAGATGATCTGTTATCCTTTCTTTTGTCCCTTCAAGACAGTGAATGTGAATTTCAAGGATAGGTGAGAAATGAGGTTAGGTCTGTGCATTCAATGCGTACGACTGGCATTGTCCCGTCAGGCTTTGGAGAACAAAGCCTAACAAATTGAGATTTATTTAATCGCAGGCGACTGAAGCAATCTGGATTTATTTTCGTGCTGATGCTGAAATAAACAGCCTTCATGGCATATTATTATGTAGTTGGAAAGGGAGAGAGACGACTTGAATGGTGACAGTGTGCGAAAAAGACCACTTTATTTAAAACCAACCAACTTTATTTAAAAACAGTGCAAAATTGATCCTCACAAGTCACTGTCTTATGATGCTGCGCGTTAACCTTTGAAGAAGTGGTAGACAGTGGTTTGATTACCTGAAGAAAATGTAAAGGTCGGGTAAAGACTTCACAATTATACTTCAGGCCCATGACCTCCTAATCAATATAGCCACTCTTGACAAATAAATGTATCCTTCAGCGAGTCTGCAGTACTGATTTTCTTTTAGTATCTAAAATCTAAACATGAGAGGTCAATGTGATGACAAAATTAATACACTAAGAAAAACAAGTTCTTACACAATCAGCACCGTGGAAATTCCAGGTCCTAATTCACCATCAAAGGAAACCTGATCAAATTCCCTCAACATCTCCCAATCTGGTCTACGTGAGATCTCAAATCTAAAAAATAGCGCATTATCACTGTGTTCTGTTAATCGTTTTCCTCTGTCCAAATCTGGGAATCGCTCTGCACAATTGACTACTCTGATTCGTTGCACAAGAATATATAGATGAGTTGGTTTTTATATTCATTTGTTTAATTCAGATGTTTTTATTTGACTTCTCATGTAATTGAAGCCCATCTCAGCCTTCTTCACATTTTTCTTTACTGTAGCCAATAACATAGTTGGCTATGCATGTTCGCCTTAACTTAAGTTAAACGGCACCTTGTTTGCGGAAATATTTGCGCTCCTAGATTTTTTATGAATGATTCGGATCTACGATAGTTCTAAGAAACAAACTTCAGGGGAAAGAAGCTAATCAATGTAAATTCCATAATGCAACGTTTAAAATGTAACCTAATAGATTTATGATGGTCACACATAGATTGAAGAAGTGTGGAAGAGTGGAAGTGGTCTGCTGCAAAGCGTCTAAAAAAGTAGAAAACGCTCTGGTGAAAATCGCAAACCACAGACGGGCTGTCAACGGAAACTGAATGATTGCGTGTCAAGGTTGTTTTAGTATTTGATTTCTCTGTTAACTTCAAAGTCACCAATCAAAGGAGCAACGTCAGGCTGTATGAGAAATGGAGGTTCTGAGCTGGGGGTCTGAACAGGGTGTTGGTGACCCAGTCAAGCGTAGCAAGTGCTGACCCAGCCAACGGGTGAATTCCACAGGAGAAAGGAGGCGGCTCTGCCAAAAAGCACTGTGTTGACGGTTGTCGAAAACGAGTTGCTTCTGCATTTCACGGTGATGGATAACATGACAAGTGGAGTGACAATGGTTTGGGTCAGAAAAGCCCAAAGGCAAAGCGGATGACAAAAGTGCAGAAAATACCTTTTTCTGAGTTACACTTGAGGGTTTGTTGCTGGAAGGAAATGCATTGTAAATGTAGGCTAAGTAAATGAGTTTTTGTCAACATGGCCTTGCGTCGAGAAACGCATTGTTTCAGGCAGATTCACAAACGACGCAGACCGCGGCCAGGTGACCAAATATTCTGCGCCCCCTACTGCTAACCTCTGCCTCTGTTTTACATTGAGAATGTGGCCCACAGATTGCCCATTCCAGAAAGATTTGCATCAAAGACATAGCTTTAATAAGTCGTTAGAAAATAATGTCTTCCTATAGGTCTAATAGGCCTACTCAGGTCTGCCAACGCTGAAAACCAGTTAGCCTCAAATAGGCAAATATTTCTATAGGCCTTCTCTTCCTCGGTAGTTTTAAATTATTATTTAACAAGAGTAATAAGTCAACATAGACTTTTGCAAACTTTTAAAAATGTTACTAATTTTTCCACTAGATCTAAAAGCCAGTTCAAACCCAAGACTCGCGACGAGACGAGCTGCAAAAACCTAAAAAACAGCAACTTGCAAAGACGTTCAGTCTAAAAACCTGAAGCATTCACACCCAACTCGCAACGGAACCAGGGTTTCCGCAACAACGCCCAGATAAACTAGCAAGCTGGCTAGTTAGCATACAAAGTTGCCCCTTTTACCTAATGGCAAACTGTCCAAAATACGTTAATTTTTGTGACTTATAAAGCATATCCTTCATGACAGAAGTTGAGCAGACACCGTTTCACTGAAAAGAGATAATAAGCATTTATCTCCATCTCCATTGACCAACACTCTGCCCTGACATCTCTGCTGGACTGACTGAGTGACATCGCGTCATAAAAGCTGTGAGGTTCTAAAACGTTCTAAAACCCTGAAACTGCGATTTGACGTGCTGACTTAAGCGACGGCTTGGAACATGTTTGATAAACACCGCCGCAACTCCAGTCTAAAACGTTCGCGTCACGTCGTGAATCTTCGGTCTGAACTGGGCTCAAAGTTACCTTTAAAGAATTAGAATCATACTCGTTATGTTTGCTACAAAGACAGTTTTCATAATTTATATTTATTCAAAATTTACACATAAAATGGAGGCGTAGGTCTTTGCCCACATAATATCAAAATATACACACATAGAATGATTCAGTAGAGAGAAGATTTGTGAGGAGTTAAGCCTTTAATTCCTGAAGGTTAATAGTTCATACACCTTTATCAAGGTAAAGGGGAATATTGATTACCCAGTGCATGGGCCCAAGCCTATTTTTAGGCATCCTTTGGATGTTCAAAGACATGCTTCAGTTTGCAAAAAAGTAATAAACTGTAGCCTATTCAAGCCTAATTTTTTTATAGATTACAGAACGCTTATCTTCCACCCGCAATATGTGACCTTTATGTCCTAACAATTCATCACGACAAAAAGCGAATCTGCTGGGCAAAAAAAAGACATTTCTCTCTGATGCCTGGCATACAACATATGCTACTCATCTCAAAGATCTGTAGAAAATGCCCATGGCAACAGTTGGGGCACTAATCATTTCAAGGTTTCAGAGCTGTTACGCATGGAATTGATTAGGCTATGAATCCGATGTCACCACTAATATGCATTCCGACGCTGATCCTACCGGCCACCATAAATGTATGCTACTGGCTCGAAAACGGTGTTCAAAAAGGTTAATGGCAATAATGAACTGACATGAGACATCAATGTGAAAGAAGCTGTCATTTATGATATTATATATATATATATATATATGACACAACAACAAAAATTACCTATATTAACATATACGCCTAAATTGATCGTAGTTCGGTGTAAATCTTTTCAGGCTGGGAAACTTTGGTCAGAGAGCAATAGTTTTAATTTTGTATGAGCTAACTGTAGCTTGTGACTGCGTCAGTTTTAGATTGGGAGCCAAATTACCATTACAATCCATTTTATTTTCAGTTTGCCAATTAAAGGCATCGAAGTGTAGCCCGCGCTAACCACAGTCGGGTGGTCTAATAAAAAATGATAGAATTATGAGAACAGCCAGGTTCGAAACAATAAACAGTTTACCATATGCCGTACAGCTGTTTCCAGCACTTTTAGCAAAAATCTACCGGCAGGGGGCAGTAAAGAAACACAACCATTGCTGATAAACAGCACTCCAGTCAAGGCCTTCTCTGGCGACGCTCGCCTGGAACAATGCGGATATCGTCAAAGCGTCTGAAAGTTGGTGTTGAGACCTTTAAACATCAGTTCATTATTAACTAGTGAGTCCTTTTGAAGAAACAGGTGGTTTATTCCGGTCAAAATGCTCTTAATAACTGTATTAAGCACAAAAAGTCACATGGAAAATGTCCTCAAGAGCCCAACAGGTTTGACAGCTACCAGTATCTATAAAAGATTACCGCTACTATGATTATATTACATGATAGAAGTTCAACTAAGCTACATGTACAAAACACATTCAGACAGGCAAAGACAACAATTTATTACTAAAGGATAACATTTAATTTTTAACCATAATTCTCACAAGGCACTAGTTTCCATATAGAAATTTTTCCCATGTTGGTTGATGGGGATGAGCATCTTAAGCTGGCTGATACTGCTCAATCCTCTCCAGCAGCGTTTCAGAATAGCCTGGGGAGTAGTACCTGTGAACACAATTTGCCATTATCATATCAAAATGGTAGGGACCACAGGGCACAAAATGTAAGAAATTAACCATCGAAATACAGTCTATATAAAAACACACACCAGGGCAGAACGGGGTAAAATCAGCCTTTTTTTTTTACTTTTTTTTTTTTTTTACATTTTTCATCATCTGATTTGGTGAGGTTTTGATTTGCAATTTCCCCATCAAACAAAAATTTGAAGTGTCCTTCTACTTGAAATCCATTATTCTTTCATAACTTACACGGGTAAGGAGACATGACCTTTGCAAAAAAAAAGTGGTGTTGTGGCACAACTTGGGCCTTGTGCGGGTAAAATGAGCCTATATACGGGTTGAGCCAGAGCAAATATTTTATTTCAAAAAATCATATTCATTTTCTTCAGACGATGAAACAGAATAATAGCAAACAGACATAATTGACTGAGATCTGGCAAAATAGAGCAAAGGCATTTTAAGATTTAACAAGGCAAGTGGTCCTGTGGCCTTCTTTTGCAGTCTGATCAGTTTGTATTACCTGACTGCATGATGTGCTGTTGCAGCTTTAAAATGTGTTATTTGGCGATGCTTGTGCAAAAGCACACCAACCCTTGTCCATTTAGCAGATTATAAGAACAGTTAGACTCACATTCATTATTTTATTTAGCCTTCACACAATGGCTTATAAGAGCACTACTTGAGATATAATGTGTCTGAATATTATTCTATTCAGGTTCTCTCTAAATCACCTTAACTCTGGATATGAAGGAAACCCACCCAGAATGCAAAAATAACATCTTTTTTTAACCACATTTGACATGTGCTTGTTTTTTCACAGACTGAGAGATTTGATTCCCTATACAAATCTTATCACATGACATCATTATGTTTTTTTACCCTTATGCTCATTTTACCCCGTTCTCCCTTACTGACTGAATGCTGAATGCATATGGGCAATTCCATGCAAGCTGTCACGTCCATATCGCAAACAAAATGCCATAGTATTTGTAGGACGCCATGATTATGTGATTAGTTTTAAAAAAATTGTTCTACAACCAAGAAAAGTGAATGTTCAAATTTTATGTGGTCATCATGCACTTCATACCATACTATGGATGTTATGGAATTGCCCATATACAGCTTTGCATTGTGAGTATCTCACAGTGAATTCATTTGCAGATGTTCATTATTTAAGCAGTGGTGTGCAATTCATCATGCACAATGTGAGAGCCATTAAGCACACACCTGACAATCTCTTCTGGGTAGCAGTTGTTTATAGAGGTGATGTACTCCTGGAGCGCAGAGCCTGTTTCCGCTTTGATCTCCTGCACTTTCTTCAGCCCCCCGCTGGTCACAAACAGGCGTCTGGCCTTGCTGTCATGAGGGAGAACCTACAGACAGTTGAAAACGGCAATTAACCCCGGCAACTGTACTGAAATGTACAGGTCAACACTAACACTAACACTAAGATTGTGTGTGATATTATAAACAAGGCTTAAAGCATTTAGGAAAATGTTTGAGTCATCAGATATTTTACAAGGCACAATATTCGTACATTATTGCTTTCCAAATCTTAACCGACCGAGCCTGAGCCAGACGTTGGGTTCAGTGCAATACTATAGAGTCAGAGGAAAGGTGGAGAGGTCTCCACCCATGATCTTGCATGAATGCCATTGCCCTGCAGTGTGCAAAGACCTACCTTGCTAAACTGGCAGACGACATGCTTGAGAATGTTGCTGGGAGCGTCATATAGCAAAGGTTCCAATGCGGGCAGATGGGTACACTTCTGCAGGAGGCTCTTCAGTGCTTTTTTTGCCTATGTGTGTGTGTGTGTGTGTGTGTGTGTGTGTGTGTGTGTGTGTGTGTGTGTGTAAAGAGACAGTGGGGAAAAATGCAGCTTAAGAATTTGCAGGAGCTGTTTCAGAAGTTTCAGTGCATGAGAACAAAAACACCTGATGTCATCACCAAACTTTCTAGAATAAAAGGTGATTCCCCACTGGTTTCAACAAGACTACAAGAGATAGAGAATTTCAAATGTGTGTTCAAGTGTGCAAATCATCAATTTAGTTATAAAAGGAGACAAACAACTTGATCTTCATCTTCTGGTAAACTACATAAATGACCACTCTCTCCCACTGCCAAGAAAACTGATACAGAAAATACAGTAGAACATGCAGTACATAAAAGCCTTGTTAAAACTGCTAATACTGTGTGAAAACAGAACAAAATGTTTTCTTTTGTGTTTGTACCTTAACCTGCAGATCCTCAGAACTCTCTGTGTCTGTGTAGAGAGACAGGAGCTTGGGTAGCACATTGGCCGCCGCTACAGCGCGGGCGTGCTCAGGGGTGTGCCGACCAATCTGACCCAAAGACCAGGCCGTGGCAGCCTTAATGTGATCTTCAGGCTCCTCAGACAGGCAGATGGCCAACTGGGGCACTCCCTGCCAGCACACACACACACACACACACACACACACACACATATATACACACACACACTCACACACACACACATATACATACATACACACACACACATATATACACACACACAGAGACACATATGTACATACATACACATACACACACATATACACAGACACAGAGTTTAAAAAGAGAGGAGTAAGAAAGTGGCAAACACACTCTCAATTCCCCAGCCACTCAAGTTTACAGTGAGGGAATAGAGGAATGTTTACTCTGTCATACTGTTTAGAGAGTTCAGATAAATGACTAGTGCCACCAGAACACTGAGGCTCCATACAAAAAGCACCAGATATACAGTGATACAAAAGAGAACATTCAAAAGCACATGGATAGACTCAGCTACAACTTTGTTTTCAAATCTCAGTAGTGTCAAGTCAGCTCAATTTTAGCTCGGCTACCAAGAAGAGGGTGTAAAGGCAGCTCAGTTTATATGGATGTTTTGTAGTTTAAATAATCTGATCCAACCATCTTCTGTTTGTGTTCAGTGATGTTCCTGATGGATAACATTTGACTGGGGAGCTGGGCAATTTCATATAACTATACTTCACTTTTGACTGAATCAGAAAGATATTTGCCTCACCAAAGACTGCACTCATGTTTCCAGGATGAACTTACGCATGTTTTTACACAAAATTATTTGTATATGTTATGGTTCTTTTTTTATTCTAAACTAAAACAATAAAAGATGACCACTGACAATCATGCATAAGAGGGGTTTACCATGTCTCCATGAACTGCAAAACATACTGAAGTGTTTAGACAGATATAAAAAAGAGTAATTATACAGAATAGTTTCACAAAAATCTGGGGGGGGGGGGGGGGGCGGGGGGGGGGGCTCTGAAGGAGCTGAACCAAATTTGTTTATTCACAAGGTTTGAAAGTTTCAAGCAAAAATATCACTGTTATGGGGATCCTATCGGCTCCCAGTGTAAACAGTGCATTTGCCTGCCAGTGGTGTTAAAGCGAGAGCCCATGCCAGTGCTTCTTTTACCAACCTTGGACACGATGACAGCCATGGCAAGGTTCTCGGAGTGAGCTGCTACATATCCAAGCATCATGATTCCAGGCAGACGCATGGCCCCCTTGCAATCCCCGAGGTAATCAATGACAGCTGCTATGCCGCCAGAGTTCACGATCAACTGGGACAGCTGATTGGGAAACAACAGAACAGACCCATGTGCACAACATACTCTCAGACAGGACAGCGGAGACAGCGAAGGGGAAGAGAGAGAGAGGGTGTGTGTGTGTGTGTGTGAGAAAGAGAGAGACAGAAAGAGCGAGACAAACCAGAGCCCAGCTAGACAGCAGCATTGTTAAACCTGTGTGATGTGACGCATGAGTGCAAAGTTTGCAAGGTTGTTGCTTTTTTTGCTCTGCTCTGTGATAAATAACAGATACGAATGGTATTGTTTACAGAGCAGGAACAAAGCAAGCACTTGTCTGTATTACTGTAACACAGCACTGCCTCTCATCAAGCCTACTTTGAGCCAAGGCTCTGGGGAACAGCTCCAATTCTCTGTTGGCTCTGCAAACTGTGGTGTGCACAGAGCTGAGAGATCGGGGGTGGGGGGATAGCCTACCTCGGGAGTGTGCTTGGTGATCTCCCGCATCAGCGTGGTGACGTTCTTCCTCACGTACTCATCTGGGTCGCGGAGGCAGGCCAGCACGGCCGGGAAGATCTCCGCCTCCACCACCAGCTCTGCCAGATCCACTGAGTGTTTGGAGATCTGGCCCAAGGCTGAAAACACTTGCCTCTGTGGAGCAAGACAGCATGGAAGTTAGTCCCATAATCAGAAGTATAGATATCATAGATCTGTTGGGCAGCAAGTTTGTAGTTTAGATAGGCTGCATACTTTATTTCCACACAATATTGCAGTATAGATAGGCTACATACTTTATTTCCACACAATATTGGTGATGATTGTTACAGGGGAAGGAGAAGAGAAAAAGAATCTGACATAAATTATTTGGATCAATTATGTAATGATCAGGAATGTTTCTGAAGGGAATAAGCTGATTAAAAAATGTGGTAAATGAACAAACTGTTATATATTAGCCAGCGACTAGACACTGGATCATAACCAACCTTGAGTTTGGTGTCAGGGTTCAAAATCATCTGGGCCAGGTGAGCAATGGCTCCAGTGTCCACCACAGTCTGAGCAAGCTCAGGGGAGTGCTTTGAGATGTCGCTGAGGGCTGAGGCGGCGATGCGCTTCAGAGCAATCTCTGGTTCCTGGATGCAGAGAACCAACAGAGGTACGGCCCCAGCATCCACTACTGCCTGGGACAACTCTGATTGTAACAAAAAGAAGCGAGATTCAGATGGTTGGGACACGTCTTGAATAAAATCCCAAAATTATTCACAAAGTGCGCTACTAGGGTGTGAAGCTAGGTGGTGCTCTAGGGATTTTCAGTTAAGGTTTTTCCTACTGAAAAATGTTCAAAATGCTGCCCATGTTGAAAAATAATGTTTATGTGTTTAAAAGCCTTTAATCTCACAAGTCTACACATTTCAGACATTGTGGCCTAACTGGCAAGTAAAAAATATTTAATAACTGGACTAAAAGGTTCAGCTCACACTTCTTGAGAACATAACCAATTTGGCAATGCTTCAGCACGCAATAATACGGTACCAGTGCTAGCTAACATTACGCAGTAAGGAGTATGGTGATCCCCATTGCTGTGATTCCCTTGCAATCTGACCAGACCTATTTGCTGTTTAAAGGAGAATCTAGTGTGAATCAATTAATAGCCCTGTTTTTTGAGGTCACTGAGTGCTGTCTGTAGGAAAAAGAACTAGAACACCAAATAGCAAGCCAGTAGCTCATGTTAACTTCATGGGGCATAGGAAAATGAAACTGAAAGTGTGATTCTGTGCCCCACTGAGTCATTGTTAGCGGCCAATTTACTATTTAGTCTTCGTTGTATCAAATTTTCTTGCTCTTTTTCCTACCAACAGCATTGTGTCATTCTGTCAAACAACTGGGCTATGGATTGATTCACTTTGGATTTCTCCTTTAATAGTCACATGGTGGTAGTTTTTCATACCTCCATTGTGACGAGCGATGTAACCCAGTGCCCAGGCTGCAGCCTCTTTGACCCCAGGGTCAAACTCCTCCAGAGAAATGACAAGAGCCTCCAGGGCCCCACAATCCACCACAGCCTGGGCCAACTCCGGTGAGTGCCTGGCCACAGCACGCAGAACGAAGGCAGCTGCTTTCTTATAAAACCTCTGTGGACAAAGAGGGTAAGTGCAAGACAGTGAGGAGAGAGTCAGATTCACACAGGGGGTGTACAGTATGCAAACTGATGACAGAAGGCTACGAAAAAAGGTAGTAGAATTTGCCCCTCCAAACTGATGTAGGCATTGTGCCATTGAGACGGATTTGCAAGAGTGTGGCATAATTGGCAGTTGCAGAGTGAAAGAAAATAGCTAAACATGAAGTGGGGGATGGGTACTATGGTGAGAGAGAGAGAGAGAGAGAGAGAGAGAGAGAATAGTAGTGGGAATAAGAAAAAGTGAGTGAGAGAGAGAGAAAAGAGAGAAAAAAAAATTCATTCACTTATTTTCCCCCCTTCTCTACCCAGTTCAAAACGTCAAGCCATAGTTTTGACAAGAATGTCTGGTTAGCAGTGGAAAAGCTGTACATGGGAAAATAAGCTCAAACAGAACAAAAGCTTCTGAGTGACAAGCACCCCACTTCTGTTAAGAGGACTCTCAGTCGCCTGAGTGTGTGAGAGACAAAACTGGGACAAAGCTTCCTTCAACAGGGACAAGAGCCAAGATATACTGCATCTGTGAATAACAGTGACATTTATTTTGCCTTTACCCAGACCAGGGCTGTAGCAGCTACATCAGGACTAAATTGTCACACACTCCCTGAGATTTTACTCGACCACTGAACACCAATATGAAACTTGAATATTCAGTTTTCGCTCATATTACACCTGTGACCATTTCACAAAATGTCGATACAATGGATTTCCCTCTAAAGTAAAACAACTGATTTTGCTACATACTGTAAGTCCAATTCATGTGGAAATTACTTGACACTAAACCGTACAAAAGCATCTCAATGTACTGAAACTGAACACCAGACTTGGCAGGTTTGGACTGAGAAAAGCCTTACATTCTGCTCAGCCAAGGAGTACACAAGCTGGGGGAGAATGTCTCCCTTCACGATTGCCTCAGCCAGGTCATCGTTGTAGTTGGCAAGCCTTCCAAGCGCAAGGGCTGCTGTCTGCTGAATAGTTGGGACTGCATCCAGCAGAAGAGGCCTCAAAAGGGACATTACACCTAAGCCAAATAAAGTATGAATTTAACATGAGGAAGAAAAGGCAAACTCCAGAGCCTACCTGAACATGAATTCAGCTCCAGACCTACCTTCAGTGAAGGTTCTGGTTTGTTTATTAATATATAATAGTTAAATTAAATAAAATTGGATTAAATAAAAACACACAAATAGTCTACATTAAAAACTGTCAAAACTGACTGTGTTCATAGCGATTGCTAACTAAACAACATCACACTGAACAAAAAATAAACACTGTTTCCAGGGAATGGACCGAGATAACAGCAAAAGTGTTTGACGACTATGATATGGATACAAAGCAAGCTAGTGGTCTGGGTAATAAATTAGCCCACTACTCACCTGCATTTTGTAAAGTTTCAATATTTTGTGGTCTTGTTGCAAGCTCTGCCACTGTCTGCACAAATTGTGTCCGCGACTTCTGGTACTGCTCAAAAACTAAAGAGAACAGATTAGCTTAACTATTAGGAATGTGTTAAGGAAGACCAGCTTTGTCTATCCTAAACATTTAACATTAACCTCGTCTCAGATATCATTACTGTTGGGTGAATTAACTCTCACCGTCAAGCGGTATTCGCATAGCTTACCCTGCAAAACCTGCCGTTGACTCATATTCGCACAAACATTCGGCGAAAACAAATAACTCGCCGATACAATAAGAAGAATAAAAAGATGGATATGATTCTTTTGCGACAGGCCAATTTTAAATGCCCTCTCGATGTTGTGGTGCTTCGTTGGTCTTTGGCGTTTTGTCGTTGCCTCGGTAACCAACCGGAAGTGTATTTTCTATTAGACTACCTTGTTTTTTGACGCGCTTTCAAAAGACCACGATACATTTGCATGTAAATGTAACAGATTTGATCTTAACATCTAAGATATCAAATTATTTTGTCAGTTTTTTTCATGCGTTGCAGTGCATCATATCACCCTATCTTGCTGATTGTCGTAACCGTCAACTCCGGTAGATTAAAGCGGACAGCTGTGCTGCGGTCATTCATTCGCCGCTGTCAACTCGACTACCATCAGAGAAAGCTTTCTGTAACTTTATGACACAGGCCAACGTTATATGGTGTCATCGCTGTATTTTCTGATAAACTTGTGGTTCGAATATTTTTCTAACGATCTTCATTGTTTTTTGTCGCATAACATTGTTTCACCAGACGGTACAGAGGAAGTAACATTGTTGCATTCATTGATGGTTTCCATCAGTTCGAGGAGATACATTTGTTACATTTTGTTGCAACACGCAGACTGTTTCGAACACTTCAACAAAGTTGCGCGAGTTAGAACATGTTCAACATGAAGAAATTGTTCTCGGACATTTCTTGCATTTTATAAAAACGCAGCACAGAATAAATTATTAATGGGGACTCAGTAGACTAATACAGAATACGGTGGATAAGTAAAGTGTAGTGAACTGATGACAAATTAAAGCAGGTACCATCTGTACCTGGCTGTTGTCCATAACCTAGATGGCCTACATTTGTTTCATTAGCAGACTAAACTGAGGGTTGCCATTGTGCATTTTACTAGAAGCCTAATCATAGTTTGGCTTTTGCAAAGTAAAGTTTCTTTATGGTAAAGATTGACTTAAAAAGTAACACGGTCTCAAGCAGTGTGTGGAACCGGTAATAGATGTGTGTTAGACTATTTACAACAGTTTATTGCATGTCAAAGTTCAACTACGGCTTTTTAAATCAGTATTGCCGAACCAATTTTTTTTCTTCATTAATTGTTTTAATTGTCCATTATTGCTACTGGCCTCGCTTGCTCTCTTAGCGAGATGCGTTAATGTTGATTTTAAAAGAAATTCTAAAGTGTAATGAGTATGGTTGAATGTTTTTGTAAACTTTGTTGGCTGGACAACCTTGTCCCACTCTTCAGCTGGAAGTAACCGCCACTAGTCTGTTTTAATAAAATCCGATGCTTTGATCGCAAATCTCGAATCTCTAATCAATAGATTTTCCGATGAGAGATGGACTCGGTTGACATCAAACACTCAGTGCAGGTTGTAATAATATCAGACGCCAGCCTGCATGCGCCCTTATATGTCGCAGCTCAATGTTTTGAGGCCATGCGCTTTTCTGAAGACATGTTGTGCAGCCCTCTATCCCGCTTCATCAGTAGGCGTTCAGATTTTATAGACAACAATAAGAAATCTGTGCAGTGTTATCAGTGTGCGTGTTGCCCAGATTGTTATTTTACATGCACTATGGTTCTAAATCGCGTAACTGTCAGATATGCTCTTTGTGAGAACTGCGTTTGCTATCGACGAAATTGGAGCCGACATATAGTTTATCCTATGTGACATCTGAAATAATAATTGATAGAGATTAATAGGCCGAATTAAAACTGATGTTTATAGCCAATCAGTGCTTTCTTTTTCTTTTTTATGTCCCAGAGACGTCAGATGAGAATATGATTTGTAAATAAAGTTTACAATGAGCTCTACCCACGCCAGTATCCACGATTGACTAGACATAAGCCTCTTTCAGAAAGTAAAATTACCATCCTATTTTTAAAACGCTGCGTAGTCAGGATAGATGGCAACAATTAACCTACATTGGTTAGATTTATCTCTCAAGCCCCACAAAGCAACTGTTTACTTAGCGCTTTTCTGACGAGTGAAATCATAAATCACCCAAGTGATACGCATTCATGCAGTCTTCACCGCTAACACTCAGTCGGTTGTCTCGTCATTGGAAAAGGTCGGACAGCCAGGCAGGCAGTAGGCTTTGGGAAAAATAAATATATGGATCCCCTCATCAGATGTGTACTGAATCCTTTCAGCCTTTAAATCCTACTGACATTAATCTTGCAGGATTGCACATGGCACTTAGAGCAAGGCATTCTGAAAAGTTCCAAATCTATTTTGCAGCTGCGCAGTGTCAATCACTAGGTGAACAGAAAATAAGTGACAAGTGATGAGTGGCCCGAAAAGGGGGGAAGGACACGTAGTCAAAGCGTAAAATGTTTTATTTAGATGTTTTATACTGTGCAAGTCACAATACAACGGTTGTCCATACAATTGACTGATACAAATATGTTGAACACTGAAGACATCAAAACAGCCAAATGGAGGATGATATCCGAGCTTCATTCCGGCTTCCTCTGCTGCAAACTTCCCAAACTCTGAACATTAGATGTCAATGCTTATTAAATATGCATATATAATATATACATGGTTGTAGAGGTTGACCTCTTTGAAACTTAATTCTGTCTTTATATTTTACACTTGAGATATGCCATCCAGCTGAAGAACAGCAAGTTATAGGTGAGTGTAACCCTTTGTACAGCCTTAAATCCCAAACAGAAAAGGGCTCTTTTCAACATCTTTCGGGGAGAGGCCCAAACCACATAATTTTATCAATTTAAAAACTTCAAGTATCAGTGGCACTTGAGAGCTTTTAAAAATGCCGGCTAAATAAATCTGGAATGTTTAAATAGGCAAACTAAACTCAAATGCAGCCTATTCTAGGTGTCTCATGCTTCTCATTAAAAATGGACATTGAAATACGCACTCAGTACAGGCAGGTAACATTTTGATTTCAGCTTTAGGAAGAAAAACCAAGACCAAAAAGTAAAAATATATAAAAAGGTTATTCTTCAGTCATTTATGTAAAGAAACAGTTCTCATACTTTCTGTTATGAGTACAGAGTTCTTCCAACAATCTACATGAATGCTTGAGTGTGACCCATCATGGGCAAAGTCCTCATCTGTAAGCCAACATTGAAATAAAACAAATCCAGCAACATTCCAGATGAAATGTCTTGCACTTACTACGTTCAACATACAAATCTTACATAGTCATATATAAACGACAACAACCAAGAATAAAAAGGAACATCTACAATGGAACTACGGTGGCTTGATGAACGACAAGGGACCTGGTGTTGGCAGGGCAAAGTTGATGTGTCAGGGAGAGGGCAGGAGGGCAGTCGATCTACGCAATCATCCCGATGACGTGGAGGACCCGTTGAGCGAGCCTTTCCGCACTTTGTTTCCAAAGGAATACTGTCGACTTGGGGGGCATGCATGAGAAGAGCCATTGACACTGTGGGAGACGTGGGGGAGGGGAGCATGTGCAGCCTGTGAGGATGGTGCTGGGGCGCTGGACCCAGGGCTGGGGCTCGGGTTGGGGTTGGGGTTGGGGTTGGAGTTGGCACTGGGTTTGGGGCTTGGGAGAGGTGAGGAGGTCGAGGGCATGCCTGCAGCCGGACTGCTGGCTTTGTCGCTGGCTGAGTCACTCTCAGATCGAACGGCGTTGTTGTTGGGCCCCTCTTGAGGGTGACTGATCTTCATCTTTTTGCAGTTGGGTCGAACGCGATACTTCAATGGCAGAGGCCCATTCTGGAAGACAGTTGAGAAATTCACGACAATCTTCAAGTATAAAGGTATGTTAAAATACTGTAATAAACACTTTACAAATGTCATTCATCCAAGGCACTGAAATTATTCTTGTTCTTGTTCTATTCTGGTTATTCTTATTCTTGGTCAACCAAATTAAACTGGTTAAATTTACTGTTTTTGTCTTATGGAAAAAAAATCTACAATATGGTCCTATAGTCTTAACTACACAAAACACTGTTGACCGGAGATGAAATTTTTGACTACAACCACCTGGTCGTCAAGAAAAATAACATCCTTCTTACCCTCCTCCAGGTATAGATGTAGGCAATGTCCATTAATGTGTAGTAATCTTTTAGTGGCTCATCTTCGTACATTACTTCAACCTAGAGGAAAGTATAAAATAATAATTCAGTAAATGTCCTTAGCTTTTACATCCAAAAATCACAGCTTTGCCCTCATCCTAGCCACTGAAAAACAAACATGGTAGCTCCTTATAAACAAAGCACAGGTACAACAACTTAGTTCAATAATGAATTTTAAGTACTTTATTATTTATATATATATATACACCCCGTCCCCCCACTTTGCTGTATGGTTTATCACTCACCTGAAAAGTACATGGGATGTCCATCTTACTTCTAAGAAACTTCCTCAGATGCATAACCGTCATTGCTGCTGGGCACTGCAAATATCTCTTATTATTGACCTGGACAAAGAAAAAATGGCCATTCAGTGCTAATACTCAATGACTTAACAATTTGCCAAAATTTGCAAATCACTATAAGACTAGATTAAACGCTACATCAGACTTAAGAGCAAGGATCAGAGAAAGACTTCTCAGCCTGGAAATTCCAGGAGAAATACAACAAACATGAACTGATATACCAAACAAATAGCTGTTATTGTCCAAGAAAATAAATATTTAGATATTGGCTAATCATCTACTTGTCATATGACCACTGCTGTAGACATTGTGAAATTCATACCTCCTCCTTAGAGCTTTTCTCCTCTGCACCAGTCTCCATTCGGGCCCTGCAACATTCATACAGATCAACATATCGTTCCATTTTAGATCAGTTATACTCATGAAAGTGTGTGGAATTATTTGTGTATGTGTCAGTATGACCGTTTTTCTCCTGGTTTTTTTCCCTTCCCAATTACCTGGGATTGAAGAACTCGATGGAGAGACTAATGATCTCATCATCAGTGATTATTCTCTTATCTTCATCTGCAACTTCTCCACGGTCTTCATTCGACCCATTGGTAGCTTAAACAACAAGGAAGAAATTAAGACGTGATTAAGAAGTGAGTCATGTACTTAGAGGAAAGATTATGACTTTCCCTTCAACAAGCCATCTAAAAGTAATGTGATCAGCATGAGGTAGAGCAGAGATTGTTTTTCCAAATGACAGGTCATGTCTGTTGTACATATTTATATGTTTTTGTGGGATTTACCATCTACTGAGGGATGTGCAGCATAGAAATCTCTCCTTCGTTTCATTTCATCTACAAAAGGAGCATAAGAATAGCCATCTTATACACACTTAGTCTTTATGTCACACTCACAAAAAGGAAAAATTGATGATCAACTTACTTTTGAACAGCCCAGGCACCAACTTGTACACAATGTCTTGAAGTGTTTTGTCAGACCTACACCAAAGCAAAATCACTTTGAATTTGGTTCATATCAATATCATGTTTACAGCCATTGTTGGAGCAGGTTTGTTGAAACAAGCACAAACAGGCATTTGGCCATTTCTGGTTGCTGATTTTTTTCTCTCTCATAAATGGGCTCTTCTACACCAAGGGTTCTGAGAAACACTGTTGTTCACAACAACAAGGAATTAGTATAGTTATCTATGGGAGCTGAGGGAGTGCTTGACCTACCGAATATTCAGAAGAGGTTTTGTCTTGTGAACCTGGACATCACATATGGGGCAGTATTTGCTGGTTTCCAGGTAACGAACAATGCACATTTTACAGACTGCATACAATGAAAAAAAGGTATCGGTTAAACCTAATGTCACACAAACTTACAGATGAAACTGAACAATGAGCTGGTCAGTAGTTCACTTACATGAATGCAAGCATTCAATGATGGTTGTAGCATCTATGAAATATCCACCACAAAGCACACACATCAAGTGAGGGTTGAGCTCTGTGATCTTGATTCTTGTAGTCCGATGCATATTTGCATAGCCTTACAAAACTGCCTACCTGAAGCAAGAAATGGAAGATGCTGAGAGGCAGGGCTGGTGAGGGGTCAAACACAAGCAGCTAACGATTAAGCAATAAAACATCCAAGAAGCCCTATATTCCACAGATTTTAGAAACACTAAAGGGAGTTGTTAGGTTGTCAAAACGGCACACTATAAAGTAAAACATGTAGTCTTGTCTACTTTGTCACAACCTCCATTTGCCATGAGTGAGAGATTCCACTGTTATGGACACGCTACATTTGTTGTTAACTTGCCTTATCGTTGTCCAGGTTAAACATTAGGTTAGGCTATACCACAACGGTTTATCTTTCTACAATCAATGCATGTCTGCATTGTATCTAAAGATTTACGCACTGATTGTAGCGTAATCTTTGTAATAACGCTGACCTTGCTTGCACGCATATACCGACGCACCGACAGAGTCGGAACAAGGCAACGCAAGGTGAAAACGTTAATTTACTGTAAGCGTGTCTACTGGTCTATGTGTCAGGGCTATCCTTGTTTATGGGACGAAAAAGGCGAGAAACACATGGAAATTCTTACCGTTTCTATAGCAACTTGGGTTGTACGGTTTGGCGTGATGCCAAGGTCGGTAAATTAAGGCTCTCAAAAAATATGCAAGACGCGACAACATGGGAAACCTGAAATTGTTATTTGATTATGCAACAGCCTGACATCGCCCAGACTGAAATTTAAATGGCGTACTGGATTTGGGTTTGACAGAATGGGATAAGTTTAAAGGGCGCACAATGCATGCATTAAATTCCTAACCTCAAAGGTTCATTCTTAACCTGTTTCTCGTAGCCTCATGTTTAAACGCGGACTGGTCTAAATGTTTATGCTCTCCATGTTACGTCAGAGGGTTGTGTCTCAAAGGGTCAGATAACTGAGGAGGGTGACGGGCAATACTAGCGATTCATGCATCTCTACTGTTGATTGCATGCGTTTCCATTGGTTTGAAATGATGTAGCACCCAGGACATCATTCAAAGGCAGCCAGAGTGCAACTACTGGAATGATAAACAGGTATCGCATCCACATCACATTAAAATACGACAACCTTTTTCCAACAAACTGCGACGCTTCAGACTAACAAAATACGCGACCATACAGGCGATGTCTGCCTATAACCAATAGTTTTCACGGACTGCCAGGACAGCTATGGCACGCTTTCCGTCCTCCAGGTAAATGTGGCATGCCATTCTAGACCGTTGGCAGGAGAGAGACAGGTTGTGGGATACCAGACTAAAAACCTGATATACGTATCAGGCATCCGTGCCAATGTTAAATCTATGTGAGACAGTGTGGTCTACATTAAATGCATTAAACAGCGACAATAGCTAGTTTCCATTCAATGTAGGCCGTGAAAAGCGGTGTAGCTATTTTTCATCATACTGCAACAGCTTTATAGAAACAGCTGATGAAAGGAGTCCAATATTTTAATCATTAGACTATGTAAATGCGCAAAGATTCTGAGTTGAAAGACTGATTATGATGTGCTTTGTTGACTTCCACGCTGCCGCGTCATTTAAACTATACAATCCGTCATTCGGCAAAGCAAAACAAGCTTGAATTTTATGGATGTTGTTGTCAATTAGCCTACTTCTTGTCATGGTCTCAGCAGAAGGCAATATGTCAAAAGCCAGCCAACAATCCCTCATCTCGGGTTGTCTGCACCGCTTGAAATAAAGTTGTTTCAGACTGCAAGACCAAACCGTTAATCAACGCCTCTTCACTGAATTTCTTCAACAAGACTAAACCAGTGAAAAGGCCATTATGCAGAGCACTTAGAAGTCAGTCGATGCATAGATCAGATCTTAAACGTGCGAAAACAGCACAACGTAGCCTATAAATTCCATGGCAAAGACAAAATTCACAGCATATCAGGCTAACTAACCTACATAAAGTAGCTTGGTCTACAGACTTTCTACCAGGAACCACAACGGCGACCTTCACCCCAAAAAAACTCAACTGTCATTCACTTTGCCAAGCGCAACCACACTCTGGTGAGACACTGTAAATTTGCACAAAGACATTTTAACACATATTCATGTCTACACTAATAAATTCCAGTAGGCTTTTCTGTACAGCCTGAGGAAGATGATCCATACATTGTCCATACTTTTTTACGCACACTAGAGGAACAGTAGAGTCTCAGTACATACGAGGATAAACATCATAATTCTGTTTTTAAACCATTAATAGCACGATGAAAGTAAGACCCCGTGAATCTATTTCACCGAATCTACGTGTCTTCAGGGATTGTATTAATTTCCTATCATCAGTCATTTAAAAAGTTTGGGCTGTCTTGTCTGAAACGTGAATATGTCTGTATGGTCAACACAAGGTCGACAGGGGATGAACTTAAGTTAATAAAATAATCTCAAGTAAACATCTGTTAAAGACAATGACGTCCAGCACTTAAAAAGACCCTAAAGATCTTATTTCTATAAAATGGAGCAAAAGGACAATACTTCACTGACTGGGATAACGTTTAGAAGGTTGGTACCTATACCATCTGACCAGTCTCGATCATAATTTGCTGGAAGCTCTAGGTTCCATCAATAACTTTAGTACAACAACAAGCGCCAAACTCAACGCGTGAAGGAAAAAAAGAATGCATAGATGTAAAACAACGTTTTTCTATTATCCTTATGCTTCAATATTAGGGTATAGGAGAGAACAGAACAAACATTTCAAACTGCACTGATGTGAACACTATAGGTGCGCGATCGCTAGACAGAGCCTCGCATCCAGCACACGTAGCAGTCTAATGAATATAGAATGGCATTATATGAACGTATAAAAACAGAAAATCTTCGTTGGTAAGAGAACATAACGAATAATACATACCAGTTAGATGTGGTGCGGGTCGTGAAAATTGAAGGTGTTCAGACAATGAAAGTTAGAACTCGATCAGTAGAAAATGAATGCGAGCCAAGCGGCCATCTTGAAAAGAGCTGCAGACGCTGTCAATTGCAATAAGGGTAAGCCAGACCGTAGCTCATTTTCGTAATGAAAAACCCTCTCTTTTCTCCCAGTCTGCACTTGTGGGCAGTGGATGGTTTAGAGAAGCGAATGGTTATGTCCTTTCTTTGCCCGAATGAGCATGGAAGATTACGTTCCGTGAGAGCTTCGGTCTGAAATTGGCCGTTTGAAAAATGCTGCGCTGATGGCTCAGTGGAAACTGACACCGTCCCCAAAATGGCTTGTAGTTCGACCGCCCCGCGCGTCACGTGGTCTTTTCCTTAAGGGTGGCCTGGGAATATGTGTCGGTGTAATGTTGAGTATGTGCATGTTTACCAAGTTACAGTCAACATTTAAATTTTACACTTTACGCTAGGTGAAAAATGACGCATAAGTAATGTCTTGGCGCTATAACAATAACAATAATCAGTCATATTTTTCCCATACAAAAAACATCAGAACTCCTACTCTTGACGAAAATTACTACTTGCTGGACCCAAGCTTATGGTAATTACATAAATTAGATTCGCAAAATCTCGCTTAAGGATAAAACTGAAGCCTGTTACAGTGACCACAAACAGATGTCAAGAGGCATGCGTAAGCGATGCCGGCGTTGGCTACGTCACAGCACAGCTGAGCGCGATATCGACTGATTTGATCTTTGCCCTTTATGATCAAGACCTTTACCCACAAGTGTTTACATCGCTGTTATTAGAGGCATCTCACTGTTAAGTCTTACAGGACATCCAGCGCATAACGGTTTAGTATATTACACTAAGTTGAATATAGGATGGATGTCCGTAGCCTAGAACTGTAGACTACAGACATCCAAGTGCGTCCCTGGTAAGGATATGCCATAGATCTAAACCAGTGTGTGCTAATAAAATATATGGGAACTGTGCCGATTAATCATTTCTATTAAATGACAACTGTGAACAACAGCTCACAGCAACAGTCTATGTTAGGTTTACCAGTGTAGGCCTGGACCTAATTGATTTCACATTGCTGAAACAAACAGAAATACCAATGAGCACTGATGTTTAAGAAAAGATTTAATAGCAAAATATGCAAAAATGGTTTTTAAAAACATTAAGTATTTATTAATGAAGATATATTGCCCAAGACTATGTTAATCCACCTGCGCGTCCATTTCCTCTTGTGTAAAAAAAAAAAGGCATGGAAAACGTGTAGCCTATCTTTTGAAGAAGTCTCGCCCAGACAAGGCAAAACAAGCTTATGCCTGTGTCGCCTTTTCCAAACTTTTTGCAGCGTCCTTCATCTTCCCCACCAAATCCTGAAAGGACATACACAAATGACACACAGCAGACTGGCGCAATTAGACTGTTATCTTGTAAAAACGACTGTAGTCACATCTGACAAGAGGATGATGACAGAGTGATGTTGAGCCACAGTCAAGCAATGTGATCTGGAGTTAAGGTTTTTGCAACGTTTTATCGACCCTTCAGTCACCAGAGGGTTCATGTCAATAAATGATTTCGTTTTAAACAACAGTTTTAAGAACAGCCTCCGCTATAAATTCAGGCAGTAGGCTACATGGTGGGCAATCTGCATGAATAAGCGACACGGTACAAATTCACAGAAGAATCAAATCAGAACTGAGGCATATAAACCATATTTCCTGCCGAAACTGACAACTGATGATAGCATCTGTGTATCTTGCACACATTGATTTAGACAAGTTTTTACAGATCAACCATTATAAACATGTATAACTTCTTAGCAGTTTTCTCTTCGGTTAGGCTTCAATGGGGCTAAGTGGCCGTCTTAAGTTTTAGAGGACATCTTGACAACAAATACTCACATATCAATTCATGTTAAATAGTCAAGCCTTACAGTCTTAAAAATACAAACTTTTGCCCAAGAAACATTTCGTTTTGAACACACTGGTTTTATAGGTATAAGGCCTACTATAGCATTTCCGAGAAATACCTGAAGTTGTTCCATTGTACAATTAAAATTCACTTCTTTCGAGGATCCTCCATTGTCACCATTCTATTTAAAAAAGAAACGCCGCTTAGTGAAGGACTGAGTTTAGCGAAGAAAAGTCTATTTCTTGCCTAATCCTGCTGCATACCTCCACGTGAAAGGAGATCAAATAGGACGGTTGGTTGACCTTGTGAACATGACTGTTCTGAAATGCAGGACACAATATTTTGTCACAAAATTACCGTGTAAGCAATGTCATTTGCTGAAATAGGCCAGTTAATAAAGTCTCATGTATACCTTCATACAGTAGTCTAGTCGCCATAACACATCAGTTATGTGAGGTGGACTTCCCCCGATACTGTAAAACACGTAATACATTTCATTAAAAACTGAAATTGCAACTCTGTTAACAGGAAAGAAAAAAAATCAATAGCCTAGGCCACATCATGTAATCCCTTAAGAGTCTTCTTCCGTGGAAAAAATGTATAACACTACAATAAACATTAACCCAGCAAAACAGAATACTTTTTAAATGCATGCCTTTTATTCACGTTTCTGATCTCAGACATTGCAAAAAAAAAATACTTTCAATAAGGTAATTGTCACAGTGCATAAACAAGATGTTGAGGCAAGTGGTTTGGTTTGTTAGTTGGCTACTGTAAAGTGTAAAAAATTCTATAAAACTATTGTTTCAACCACAGATGTCGGCAAAACCTGAGACCAGGCTCGAAACTAGAATGACAGCTGCTTGTCAATGTGAAAACAAAGCAACTTGCCTCTCCAAAAGGTTTTCCAGACTCCTTTTATGGTGCTGCGATGACAAATAAAAACATGTCAGGAAAATATTTTCCTAAGGGATAAAGCCTTATTAGTCAATAATGTAGCCTAATTTACACTCCAAGACAATCAGTCACCTGGTACGAACTGTAAAACACGTCTATCCTCTCAGCATCAAATGCAACATCTTCTAGGCATGAGCTGCACCAACAACACAAAACATAACTTTCAACTGAGTGTCATTCATTCAAGTCAACCTGTATTATCACAAAACGCTATAACCCACAGCCTACCTTATTGTGGATTTGTCAGCATTCTGCTTCACACATTCAAGTATGAAAGTTGTGGTGGCAATATGGCAATGCTTCAGTATACTTTGATCAATGTGTTTCAGTTGTGGGTGATCTGCAAGGTGGAAAATGACATAATTTTACGCATTCTCTTTTCAGATGCTCATGTCTGCGTAGTCTATATTGTTTTAAAGGAATACTAGACAGCCAATCAAGCAGAATAAAACGAAGCCAGATGTCAGAGTGGAAAAGTGACAGCCTAACGTAACCACTGCTTATAGCAGCAGCTACTCGGCAATAGACAAGCAATAGACAATCACCATTGTTCATTAGTTTGTAAATACGAAGGCGAATATCTTAAAGCATTGCTGTGGTTTGTACCGTAGCCTGTTAAGCATTATATGTCCGTCCAGTGCCCCCCATTGTAAGTAGTCATGAGGGTGAAAATCAGTAAGCTAGCTCATACAGTTAGCATTCATGCTAGAACATCGGTAACCTAACCTCGATTGCTGCCGACACATCCGTCTTTGATACGCGCCTAATGCAACATTTTCACCATGCAGAGCATTAGGTATCCGAAACATTGTAACAACAGACGCTGGTTGAAATAGTGTGAATAGCGTTCTCACACCCAACTCTCGATGTGTCATGTATGCACCGGAAGTTCCAAGACAAAGAGCTTTGGTTAGCGTTCTTACCCAGACTAGACTCAGACTGAGAGACCAGGCTCCCGAAGGCCACCTCCGTAAATGCAGTGAAGGTTTTCAGGTCAAAATTCACAGAATCTGCAAGGTATTGCAGACCGTTTTGCACAGCCTCGGACAACTCCATTTTGTGCCAGTAACTCGCCACAGCGAGTCACGTGATTTGATCAGCTGACACTGTGAACGGAATTTATTAAATTTCTACAGCTTACAGTCTTGTTCTCTTAGCAGTTGCGGTAGCCTGCCATCTCTACCTAGAATAGGCTACTAAAAGAAGTGCAGGCACACGCTACGCTCTGAACTCTCCTGTGAGTTAGCAGCATTTTCAAGATAAGAAGCAAGTTAGGCAAGGTGATTGGTGGAAGCCTAACCTTCTATTAAAAGGTGGTGGCACGTTGTGGTAGCAATTTCCTCGTAACAGCCGTCGCCAAATAGTTTAGATGATTAGTTTACAGTGAGCTGCCATATCCATGGTTCATGGTTCTTGGTTCTTGGTTAACATCTTCCTCATTGTATCAGGGAGATCGAGCCTACCCTAACCTATGACCGAAACACAGGAATGTGCCCTTGAGTCTTTGTGATATTTCTCTGCCGTTAAGTGCATCGTATAGACCAAGTAATAAGATTTAAACGAAAGACTCAGAAAACAGAGCTAAAATCCCTCAATACTATCTTTCGGCTGCGTAGCGTTTTTGCAAGTCCATACGACCTTAAAATCTTTCCTGGTCGCTTGCAGTGCCTATTCTGAGCTTTGACCCGAGACAGACACGAGAGACCGACAGACTGACCCTTCTAATGCATAACTTTTGATGTAGCCAAAATTGTGGCAATATAGAACATACGAATAACGTCACTTTCTCTTGTACTCCGTTTTAAACGGTAGGGTAAAACCGTGTAGTTGCGGATGGAGGGCGATTTAAGCCACATGCGCTCAAAAGTGATTCCGATGCTGAGGACACGATTCGACTTTTAGCTGCGACGGCACAGCAGTTGTCTGCTACATAATTTATCAAAACGATTAATCTGTTGCCTTGTGATATTGGGCCACTGTGCGTTATGAATGGTCAATATGTATGGAAAATGGTTTGTCCGATGTTCAAGTAGGCTAGGCTGTACGTTTAGGGTGATCGTTCATAAATATCTGTTCATAAATATCTGTTCATGCAGAATTAAAGGGTGTAACCTAATTGTTTGCAATGACATTATTGAATTCAACAATACACAGCTGTCATGGTCAATTAAACATTTTGAGATCATTTTTTTGTCAATCCATTTGTATTTGGCTATTAAATATTCAATATCATATGAATTTCTTGTGAGGCGCAAATGTCACAGTCTAAAATACTTTTCCTTTAAAATGAGTTTGCTCATATGTCAAAAAGTCAGCCGTTGACTCTGATACATTTTATCTTTGCTAATTTCTATACATTTATGCATGTCGGCTATTTGTTTTTCGTATCGCTGGATTAATTGTGTCGTCACTGGTTAACCGAAACTTTGTTCTTTGGTTCAGCCCTTTGAGCCCACATTCCCATACTTCGAATAATTTGTTGTGTGATGTGTCGTCCTTTTTGTACAGGCTGGAAGACTAACTCAAAGGCAGGACAGAAATAAATGTTTAGGCTACAAAGACAGACGACTGCAGATTTTAACTTTTAAAAAATATGTATTTGTAGCATTTTTTCCCCGAAATATCAGTAAATTTCTGCGAATCTTTTTTCTAACAATAATAAAAATGATTTGAAATTGGAAATAAAGAAGTGCATGAAATTAACTTGTTTTAAGCTGTCTTCCTCATTATCGTTTCTGAATATTAACCTGCGTTGTCAAACGTCCGATCTAATGTCTAAACTCAAATGACTGAAAATTTTAAATACACCTACACTGGAATATTATATTTTATTTTAAAATGTTTAGTCTTGTATCAAAGTATTGTATTGGTCTATACAAGATATCACTTTTCCGGTCTTAATGGGAACGAGTTTAGTTTATGATGTGACATATCCAGACAATAGACCCATAGACCCAGCCTGAAAAGCATAATTACTTTAATCTCTCATAGGCAAAATAAAAAGTCAATGTACTATGCGACCATACACCCATGACCAGCAGGCAGACATGGGATTGCGTCTTAGCTGTCATCCTTAATAACCTATAAAACTATCTATTTGAGACAAACCAGTAAAAAGAATGGGATGTGATTATGATTATTAATCAATTCATTCAGTCACTTTACTGAACAACATCAGCATCGTTTTGAAAAAAAAAAAAAAAAAAAAAACTACAGTCAGGATCTAGAGAAGAGATGTGACACGAATCAAGTCCCAGATACACATCTGCAAGGCAACCATGCACGCACTTACAGATCATTTCTTAGTAGAAGTTTAGCTGTCTTTAACCAGATAATAAAATTCTGCTGCAGTAACCCAGCGGCCATCTTGGGTTATGGTGCAGGGCTTTTCCTACTCAACAAAATGGAAGGGACTTTTCCATTTTACGTCATGCAGAGTTTATCTGTGAGTTGTAACTCAGGAGTATCATTCAGCAAACATATTTGCCTGATCCTTGGCAGCTCGATTGTCATACGTAATGCCCCCAAAGGTCGCATTCTGCGCGCTTGGCAATCTTGGCACAAATAGCCTAAGCCTAGGCCTTGCGCACTTGTTGCGTCAAATTGCAAATAAAACGTCTGTTTCGATGATGGACCTACTTATACCTTGCTGTTAACTTTTGATAGATGCTTGACAAGTTTGTGTTATGTAGCTAATTTCTCCAGTAAAAGTTCTCCATTGACTCTGTTGTCTACTTGCATGTAGGGCTAAGTGTAAAGCAAGTACTTTATTGAAGTAAAACTATTCGTCAGAATTAAAAAAAAAACAAAACACTAGGCCTACAAAAAAGAACTGTGTAATGGCCTTGGATACGATGGGTTCACCGCGAAGACAATAAGATTTTCATTAAGCTCATTATGCTTTGCAGCACCTACATTTGTTTTTAACCATGCCTTATGACCTTTGAAACCCCAGCCATGATATTGTTTTATCCCATTTATTTCCCTCTAAATCTAAACCACCGGTGAAAGCAGCTGCATGTTAGTCTCTAAATTGAAGGGTTTAAAGCCTGGTATAAACTATACTTTATAATAAACTTGCAGAATTAAGAAAAAAACCTCAAGAAGCCCTTGACTGATTTCTGGACAGTCTTGTTATAAGCCATGGGATGCTCTCACACATGTCATTGCGGAGAGGAAGAGCAGTAATTTAATTCTCAATCTTGTACTGATGATTTGGCCACGTTCATTGAAGCGATATGAAAATAGTCACACGGAAAAAGAAGTGAGTAAATGTGATACAGACCAATAGCAAGATACAGCACGGCTGAGTTCTACTGAGAAACACGTGTGAGAATGCTATCGATTGCATGTTGTGCAAAACAACATTGTATTCATTCCAAGGGAACTGAGTAATGTCTCAAATAAACATAGAAATCTAAACAAAATATACAGATGTTCTTCCAATTCATACCAGGGGGCCTAGAGTTCATGCAGGACATTTTAATGATTTTGTGGTCACAGAAAACCTTTACCAGGCTTTGAGATGTATGCATAAGATTAATAACACTTTGAGCTTGTGTTGCTGAGATGCGCTGCTGACACTTAGGCTGGTTTTCACTGTGAATAAAGTGGGATTCAACATACAAATACACATATAATGGATATCATCAGAGCATTTAGTAACATTTGGTGAGTCTATTGCCTATGGTTGGCTTTTGTGGATATCACCATGATCTACCTCTAAGCTACTACAAAGTAGCGCACACTTGTAGCCCACGCAAATAATCAGCCTACTTTGCAGCATCATTTCAAGACGAAGCATATTTCTGAAAATATTCATTTCGAATAAATCTGTCAATTTTCATCATGTGCTGCCATCTAAGTGCATACTTTATAGACACGTGTTTTTGAATATTACTCGCAACTGTTGGTGATATAGTTGTTTCAGTATTTCAAATCAATCTCTGGCTTTTGAATATTACCATCTAGGGCTGGCATAACCACCCAAGCACGTCCTACTGTTTCAATCAGGCAAAGAGACCAGTGTGGGGCACCACATGGGGAACAGATGAAAAATGTGTACGTCTCCTTTAAGGCTGGGGAAAGTCGAAAACATGTTCTCAGAGATATAAGGGAAATCCAGTATCGACAGACGTGGTTGCAGATGTAACGATGAAGCGGTATGGAGGCGCTGTAACTCCTTCGCGTAAATGTTTACTCACTTAATGTGAGGAAACGTCTTACATCAGCATGCGGCAGAGCCTTTACCAGCAAGTAGTGGTTGATCTTTCTAAACGCATTAAAGCCGGTTCCAGTCGTGAAACGCGCAGCCAGGTGATGTTTGGAGGAAACTTTACAAACGTGATGTCACAGACAGCATCCATAATGATTCCGAATGTAGTTGGTGTTGTTGGCACCAGCAATTTAATTTATTTTAACATATAACGGTTTGTTAAATAGTGATTATGGTATGTACGCTACTTCGTAATATTTTGGACCGACTTTTTGCGACTAGCTCTTGCTTGTAAGTCTTTATATCAAACCACCCGCAGCGCGTGGACACAGTTTCACGTTCAGACAAAACGCAATAGCTCGTTTAGGCTACTCTATAAGACATCGTCATGAAAATGAAAATTGAAGATCTGTGTAGGAGAAACAACACACGGCTTTTCACTTTCACCACAACCGTTTATTAAAAAAAACTGAATGCAATTGAAACGTAAGTCATTAAATGTAGATTATGCGTTACCACGGCGTATCCCTTATTCTCTGTTTATATTCTGACTTTCACATGCAAGCAGATAGCACATTAATGGAACCAACGGGGGGTAAACTCTCCTGCTCCTCCTCTCTGATATGGATGATTGTCGAGCCCCCTCTGTTTTATGAGACTCTGTGTTGGTTCATCCTGAGTGCTCAAGTTTATTAGAAAAGGTTGAAATCGCCTCTATTTCCCGTCCTACCATGTCGAGCCTGCCACCTACCTACCTCTACCCCGCCCCTGCACGAACGCAGGCCTGCTCCCCTCTTTATAGTGACAAGATATTTATATGTTAACAAGATAACACATCGGTAGAAAGTATAGCAACAGTTAAAAACAACCGCACCATTTTTAAAGACAAAAACCAAATGCCAAAGGATTTCCAAATTAATCAAAGACGCAATTAATTAATTGCGCAATTAATTAAGAGGTTCTGTTTTTTTTGTTGACAACCATGCCTATCAGTACCTATCAGTTTTGACAGTTAAGTCGAGGACATGACTTGTTGAGCATGTTGAAAAGCAATGTCGCCTTAGTCGATTAATTATTTGTTAATTTGCTTTCCAAATAGACTTGATCTCTATATTTTGGTAATACTATGTACAATAACAGGCTACGTGCTTCTGCATGCAAGCATTTTTTTTGGTCTAGATAGCTTGTATCCATAGCCTACACACGGCGGACTGGCATCACCTATAAAAAATAAAGACTGACTCTGCCCCCTATGGGACCTTATGGCAAATACGACATCTATTAAGCTGAACTGAAGTTTTGAAGTTGCATTTTTTTCTGAACCAAAGCCAAATCTTGTTCAGAACTTGCACCAGGCCTTCTTTATTATTTCAGCGTAATTAGTCTTGGAGCCAACATCTTTGAACTTAAACGCCTTGATTCTCGAATACAGACATGCCTTGCTTCTTAGGCAGTTTGCCTTAAAGATTGTGAAGTCCTACAAGATTTTCATTGATATACCTCCACCAAGAGACTCGTGTTTTCTGATTTTTTTTGTTGTTGTTTTTTTTTTTTTATTTGGTGCATTTGAATTAGGCACCAAACTCTGAACTACGCAGAGCAAACAGCGGGCCTATTTTCACGAGTGGAGGACTGGAGTGGCGCTAGGACACATTATATTTAGCCACCGATGGAATCCAAATCACGGCTATAATCCAGCACCAGCACTTTGCGCGTGATGTGAACTATGGGTTTTTGTTTTTTGTGGAGGCCCGGCCTACGGTCTCTGAGTGCCCTTTAAGTGCGTTGAGAATTTGGGCTATAAAAATGCAGATTTAAAAATATCATAGACGTTCATCAGCAGCGGGCCTGAATTTGCAATGAGAGAAAGATTAGTAGACCTAGGCCCATTTATCCTCAGTCCTCTTGTTTGCTGAAATTACCTTCTCAGCTTTGGAGTACTGTGTAACGCAAGGAGTTTGCCTGCTACTTTAGGATTCCCACTGATACTTCCTAGAAACATTGAAAGTTTTGAAATATCTAAATTGCGCTCCTTCTCTCCACCTCATGGTGACACAATTCCAAAAACACGGATAAACTCGCACGAGACACAAATAGAAGCCTGTCGACTCCACACAATGACAAGAACTTGAACAATGGACTTGTGACTTGTAACGATCAGACTGTATGGAGAGCAAATGTTCCGATGTTTTATGATGCGATTTTAAATGTATTTCGCAGCAGGGACCAATACGTAATGTAAATTCTGTTCGGCCATAAGTCCGTATGTCGTGGAGGCGTCGGGGGGGGGGGCATGTCCACGGCCGCTTGAGGGCACTGGTGTGGAGGGAGTGGGCCCGAAAGATGAGCGGGAACAGCTTTTCATTTAGGTTATGCTGGATTTAAAGAATTCAGTTTACTAGTAAGGAATATGGTCCATTGCTACATTGACGAAAATGTGACAATTCATGTATATGACTGCAATTTACGGGCATAACAGTGGTCAGGTTAATAGGCCTAATTGAGGTGTAGGTTTAGGCCCACGTTGTTTAATCCAGTTCTTCCCAAGAATCGCCAGTAGCTCCAATCACCAGCTCTGGGCTTAAATTCATCATTCAGAACAATTCTACAATACCCTACAGGGTATCCTGCATGTGAGGTTATCGGACAGAAAACGATTTCATTTTTTTTACCCATGCCATGTCGTTAGCAGGGTACATTTCCTTTATTGTTCTGTAACATAAAGAAGGCGTAGCCAAATGTTGATACCATTCAGCTTTCTACATCAAACTTTCAGACCGTCCTGCCTGCAGACAAAATTCCACAAATTCGATGTTTAAGAAGAATTTAGAATATATGTGAAGGTGCTTGATTTCGTGCTCAATTACACCACATAACTTGAGGTTTATACATCTTCCTTAAAGTTTGTTCAATTAATCCCACAATCCTATTTATTTTTAAATCGCACATGTGCTGTTATTATCTTACAAATTTAGAGTTAGTAGGTCTGGTTGTTTTTGCTTGAGGCCTAAGCTTGCTTTTCAGTGTTTGGCTGTTGCCGACCAGAGGGGACCCTTTACCGAGGTTTTCCCCTACGACTAGTGGGGAATAGCAGACTCTGCTGCCGCCCACGTCCCTAGCGGCTTTCGCCGAAGAGCCACCCGTATTTTTTATACGCGATTATCGACGCTTAAAATTATGTCCTTTTAAACATTATTTTCTACATTTCATACACCTGACTGGCACCAGAGTTGTGAATTTTAAACGCGAATTTTGAACGATCGCGAAAGTAAATACTTCCTTTTCCCATGTGCGTCCATTGCCGTCTCGTTCCTGAGCGAGATCTGTGGTGGGCTGTGAATCACTTCTCATAAATCGCGTGTTTCCAAACAAAGCATGTCATTGAAGAAATTGCATGCTTCCATAGTCAAGTTTGGGTCATAGATCGGCCGATCGCATCGTTAGTTTGTGTACAAGACAATATTTAATCCAAACGGAGCAAGGCAAACGGAACGTTTCATCTGCCCTGGCGAAATCATAGAAGCCATTTTGTTATCGCGTAGCCTACTTCTACCGACATGGTCAGCTCTGCAAAAAAGAAACATCAGAAATAGACATTTTGCCGCTAGTTTTCTCAAAAATTGTAAAATTTGACGACAGCTTTGACAGATATTGATCATTTGAAACGTAACGAATGTTAAATTGTTGCAGATTTATTTAGACGTTAATTAAAGAATCATTAGGGAATGTTTATTGATATTTAGACTACGATTTTAGGTTGTTGATAGTAAAACCACCTGTAATACTGCTTAGGAATTACTGATAAATAGTGTAAAAAGGCTGTTTTCTCATTTCATGATTTCCTAATTGTGTGTTGGTGTGTGTGTTTACCTGTGTTGTATCTTACTGCCTAATCAAAAAAGGAAATTCAAGAGAATATTCTTGAATAGAAAAATAAAAAACAGCCCAGCAAAAATATGAACTTACAATATGGCATTGGCCAATATATTTGTTTTCTTACTTAGTATCTATAGCAACAAAGGTGTGATTTTATTTGACTTTTATTTGAGGTGTGATTTATTTGAGTGTAATAATTACAGGCCTCCTCTTTGTCTCAATTTGACAGATTTTTTATATTTAGGTCTACAACACTTTTCAAGGTCTACAAGCATTTGCAGACTCCAAATTCAACATGTTGATAGGATCAACAGTGAAGTTGCCAAGTCGTTTAGGACTCGGCTGGTGCTCTTTGTAGCTGTGTGTGCTACTTAAGCTCCAATGTCAGGCCAGGCTGTCAGGGATATTGTACTGCTCTTGTCACATGTACTTTTAAAAGTATTCTCAGCATGAGCCATAACAGCCTCCCTCGGGGCAATGGCACTCAGCGTTTGAGCGTCTAAGCATTGCATCCATTTGGCTGGTGTGAATAGGATGATTGGGTGTTGTTTTCTCTCAGGTATACACGGTTATAATTTTGCATCTGGTCATCTTTTTGCACGGCGCAGATTAGAGAGGGGTGACCTGGGCTCAGAGCAGCACGAGGAGAAGAGGCTACTCAACACCCACTTCGTTTCGAGGTGCCACATGTCATGCCATTTTCTTCAGCTCAGCCTAATTGCACTGTGAGACTCATCACCCAGAAATCTCTTGTGCTATCAAGGCCGCACCTCTATATGGAATACCCACAGGCAAACATTGTAATTACTAGTTTTCTGGCGTTGCCTATATGGGCCTGCCATGGAGGGTTTAATTAATATGGGCTATACATTCTTGGGTGGAAAAATTAAATTAATCATTTCAATCCATTACTCATTCTCATTTGCAATACTTTATCTAGAATATATAATGTCAAACTCTAATAGAAATTCGAACAGTAGCTATTTGTCTGTGGTCTGAAACACCCTCAACCCCTAATCCCCCCTCATACAGCCAAAGGCAAAATTTGAGAAAAGGATCAATAAAGTGGACAGTGGTTAACATAAGCACATAACATATGGGATGGATGGGAGATCTACAACTTCTAAGAAAGCAGGTAGACTATACACTACTAAAGGGACCAAGTTATTCCTGTTGATTCACAACAAGAGGGTTGCTGTT